>OY101447.1:126538141-127138141 GCA_956483635.1 Panzeria rudis
TTTTGTCGATTTTGAGTTATTGATGCCAAATTACATAATTTTATATGCTCTTTTACATGAACCAAAAATTTCGAGCCATTCAGAATTTTCTTTTTTTCTAAAAACAACGTAACTTCTTAATTCATTTATTTATTTTTCAGCTCTAATGAACTAAATCGACTTACAATTTCGTGCTGGCAATTTATTACCGTTAAAAAAGCACATAGGCACATCCCTTGTTACTTTGAAACACATTATAAATATTTTTTGTTTATTGTTCAGTTAATAAAAACTTATAGTGACTTGTGCGCAAGCATTTTTCAGGTCAAAAAATCTTGTGTGCTTGAATTAGTTCAATGTAAACAACTGTTATCGACATACGTTTTTTTTCTGCTCACACTTTTAGTGTTCTTGGTTATGCGAAATAATATGAGCACCACTTTTTTCGTGTGGAATTTACAACAAACACATTGGTTTTTTAAAAACGTGCACAATTGCAGCATACTTTCAAGGGCTATTATAATTGGTTACTTGTTATCATGGTAGAATTATACTACAGGTAGTAGCGAAGCTACAACAACCCAACAACAGAAAAAACAACACGGCTTTTTATTGTTGTTTATGTTCGAGGTTGTCAAAAAGCACAAAAGAAAATTTGAAAAAAAATTTATATGTTCACATGTGTGTGTTTACTTCGCCATGTTTTTTTCAGTAGTGTGGGTGTGTTTTGATATAACATAAACAACTTTTGACAGCGTCGAACCCAAAAAAAAAAGTTCGTTAACGCTTCACCACTACCTGTATTATTCTACCATGCTTGTCATGTATAATTGGTTACTTGCCATATTTTTCGTATGAAAAATCTAATGTTGATCAACATTTTTCGAATATTTGAACAGAGTTCTTAGCTTTAGGGAATTTTTGCCTCAAATTTTCACGCAAACTTCTTACCACATATGTTTACATGACTATCCAAAAAAAAAGTTTAATAAAAATCAGGTAGAGTTCGTAGTATGAAAAATAAAGTATTTCAGTTCTCCTGAAAAAATTGGTTTTTTTTAAAATATGAGCTTATTCAAGAAAACCACAGATATAGTGAGAGTGGTAGTCGCTGTTCTTGAAAATTCCGCACGAAACAAGTGAAGCTCATATTATTTCGTATGTTGAATTAAAATGTTGCAGATACATTTCATATGTTTTACAACAAGAACATTGTACTACTTCTGCAACATTTTTTCATGAACAATTCATTCCATTTTTTAGTATGTATTTTGACAGCATTTCGCATGAAATCTTGAAAAGATTACACAGTGCAACACGAAAAAATATAACCATATACGGACAACACTACGTGATAAGAGACCCCAAGTCATGCACTTTTTATGGGAACCCAAAGATTTGGGGCCTCGGTGTCATTTTTGCAAACAACTGATAATTTTCTCAGGCTCATATCTTTCAAACCGTTCAGAATTTCGATTTGCTCTCTTGTCATAAAGAACAAAAATTGTGAACATATAAAATCAAAAAAAACTTCATCTTCCAGATCAAAATCGCAAAAAACTTTAAAAAATTCGATTTTTTACTTTTGCGGCTACCTAAGCGCTACCTAAACGGGTTTCAGAATCATTCCTAGGAAGTTCATATGTTCTAGTTGTTTATTGAGATCTTAGGTACATTTCTTTAGCTGAGTGTTTCCTTGAATTTTGAACGGTTTGCTACCTATTGACCTGAACAGGGGGAAAAAGGTAAAACAATAGAATTTTTTAAAGTTTTTTTCGATTTTGATCTTGAAGATGAAGTTTTTTTCATTTTATATGTGCCCAATTTTTGTTTTTTATATAAAGAGCTACATACAACTTTGCCTCAGAGAGTAAATCAAAATTCCGAGCGGTGTGCAAGATATGACCCTGAGAAATGATCAGTTTTTTGCAAAAATGAAACCGAGGCCCATAATCTTTGGGGGCCCATAAAAAAACTGCATGACTTGGGGCAAAAATGGGAGATACGGGTCTTTTTTTTGGTCTTTTATCGCACAGTGCTACCAGCCTTTTCGTAAAATACTATTTATTTGAGTTATTTGTTTTTAAAATTTTTTCTATGTTACAAAACACTGTGCTTCGTCTTTATCATACACCATCTGGTGGTATAAAGCCATTTCATCAAGTAACAGTAACTGAGAACATACGGAAATGGTCGACTTTAGTTTAATTGTACAGTGTGGAATAAAATGCTTGTGTATTTTTTACAATATGCAACAAAATGAAACTTTTGTCGTGACCTTTGATAACCACTATATATTTTTGATGTGCCATTGTTCGTCCCATAACTACAAAAACAGTCGAAATATAAAATTCTGTGGAAAGGGGCTATTCACATATTACGTAACGCTGTGGTGGGCGGGGGTGTTAAAGACTTGTTACGGATGATATACTTTATACTGCAAATTTTGTAAAAATCATTAAAAAATAGCGCAACGTAATATGTGAATAGGCCCAAAGGTTTTTTAAATTTCTTTTTCTTCTAAAATTTGGCATTTTTCAAGAGGTTGCTACACCGATTTCATTAGAACTTAGGAAGGGGTAGACGAATTTAGTTACAAAAAACACTAAAAAAACTTGTAATAGCTCTACCTTTAAGCAGTTCTTACATTCTTTTTTTTTACATGAATCGTTTGTTTATGAAAGGCTTATTGTAATTTTGTTGAGCAAATACCTTTTAGTACGAAAATCGGTAGGTCATATGGTAATACGTGATTTGATTAGGAAAGGACCCATGTTTAGTAATTTTTTTAAAATAATTTAATAACCAAACATGGGCCCTTTCATAATCAAATGGCGTATTATCACATGACCTACCGATTTTCGTAATAAAAGGTGTTTGCTAAAAAAAATTACAAAAATTACAAAAGGCATTTCATTAACAAACGATTCATATACTCAATAGTTTCGAAATTATTCAGACCGCAATGATGAAAAACATATTTTTTATGCAGAATTGGATAAAATTATATTTTTTAAACATGTATAAAATAAGTCTCGCAAAAAAACTGACCACAAAATAGGCGCGGCACTGCCTATAATTTTTATCATTATGATGCTCTTCCACGAGAACTAATTGTATGCGAAGTTTCATAAGAATCGGTTAAGTAGAAGTAGCTTAAATGAACATTTAATTTTCATGGGCGTGGCACTGCCCACTTTTCTAACCATACTGTTGATTTGTAACAATTACTAAATGTGTAAGCAAAGTTTCATACGAATCGGTTTAGTAGAAGTTATTGATAAAGAATATTTACTTTGTATGGGCGTGGCACAGTCCACTTTTTTAATCATGTTGTAGTATTCAAACAGAAGTTTAATGTGTGTGCAAAGTTTCATAGGAATCGGTTGAGTAGAAGTAGATGAAACGGCATGTGTATTTGCTTCGTATGGGCGTAGCTCCGCCTATTTTTCAACGGGACCAATATGTAAGTACATCCATCAATCTGTAAGTACATCTGTAAGTACCGAAATCGGTTTATAAATGGCGGAGTTTTTGGAGAACATCCTTAAAAAAAATACATGATGAATTGATAACTTTTCTGTATTTTTTTAAATATTTATTACAAATAAAATAAGCTTTATTTCATGATAATCTATAGATAAATATTGATTTTATGCATAATAAATTGAAGTCACATAATTTTTGCAAAAGTTGCCAATATACAACACTGTACAACAAAAACATTTTTTTTAATAACAAGTTTCTAACAACTGATTCTAGTAGAGGCCACCAAAAAAAAAAAATACATATGTGCATCGGCGTTTTGGAAGTTTACATCTGTGATTTATTTTACGGGGTGTAGTGTAGTTATACTGACTAGGCATAGACGATCTTGTATGGCTTGCGATTGAGATGTAGGATTAGTTCAACACTTTTATGTAAAACAGCACGAGGAACATTTTCGTGGAACAATCAAGCCCGACATAGCGGGGAGTTTTTTGTCCCTAAATTATTTAGAGGTCAAGACCACACATACTTCGAAGATCTAGAGCGAGGTTTTAAATGTCCTACAAAAATGTTAACCGTGGTGTCTTACGTAGAAGTGCTGAATGCATATTATACGTTAAACGTAATGCCTACACTCTAAGACATTACTTCAAATTTACGATCATATATTGTCTAAATTTGTGCTAAAAATTTCTCCTTCTCTAAAATTACATCGATTTTGTAGTTATTTTATTAAAGAAAATCCTTTCAAATTAAACATATTCAGTCCAAGTGGAAAAAATTTTACATAAAGTATAATACGGCTATGGCTGAATGATAGATACGTCAGACTATCAGTCAGGAGGACGCGGTTCAAACCTGCACGCAGCCAATCGCTTTTTTTAGTAAAAACATTTTGTTCAAAAATAATTCGTGTGTAATTCTAGGTCGATAATAATCGGTAAAGTGTTGACGACTATTATCGACCTAATTTTCAACAAAAGTATTTTAGAGTGTACAAGATATACTACACTGAAAAAATTTTGCTTCATAAAACCAATGAAACAATTTAATTAGATATATTTCATTAATCCAATGACAGTTTCACAAAACCAATGAAAATTACATTAATATTGTGAAATAATTTCATTGGTTGAATGAGAATTTCATAAATCTAATGAAATATTTAGTATTATGAAAGAATTTGGTTGGGTCAGATATCATTGTAGACAAGAAGATTATAAACCAAACATATATGGTTCATATATAAATTTTTTAGCTGGGAAATTATAACAAGCCTTTTATGCTCTTGAAAGTCTAGAATGTTTTAGATCCATTTTCCAGGTGTCTTATTAAAAATATTTAACGTATTGAATATTCTAAAGAGCAGCCATTTTCTTTAGTGATATTAAGAAAACTAATTGCCATTAACCATCCATATTGCTGAAAAGTTAAAAAGTGTTAATGTAGCGTGTAATAATTATTCTACACCACGAAATAAAAAGTCAACAAGGGTGTTCTTATTACTTGTATTGTTGTCGTCATTTTTTTCAGTTACTGATTTTCTTAACAACACTTTTAAAGCCACGACTGACCTTGATGATTTCACTAGTGAGGCAACCAACGTCATCAACATTATCATTGTCACCATCATCACCACTGTGAAGGCTAATGAAATGGTAGGAAAGTAAAAAAATCAGCGCAAAGTTAACTACATTGTGCTAAATATACTTAAACGTATAGTATTAGAAAAAAATTAAGTCAGAGACACGTTTCTTATAAAATAAAGCAAAACCCGTTTTTGATTTTTTGAAAAACTAAAACAATTGTGTAGCAATTTTATCGAACTCTAAGAAATAAAATTTTTTTTAAGTTGAATCAAATTATTGTATGAATAAATAATTTGCTAAGAAACGGGAGAATAACTTTTAACAACTGGTAGAGCTGCCATTTTTCGGAGATCACCACATCTTCATCATCAAATCTCATGTTTTCGACTTTTTGATGGTAATGGCGTTAAAGGCCAGTTGCGCACAGTGGTTTAAAAACTTTTTTTTTTTTTGTGGAAATAATTCGGTAATACGTGAACCGTTCAAGATATCATTGTGACATTCTACTAAGACATAGCTGAGGTGCTAATTAAAATTTTACTCTTCAGAAAACCTTTTGGGAAAGAGTCCCAAAGATGTATCATTTTTTAAATGTTTCACGTTCACGTGTAACCTTTTAACGAATAAAGATATCTGCATGAAATTTTCCGGTTTTTGTGCAAAATTTATCGCTGGTTTCTTAAAAAAAAAATTATCGCGCATTAGGTTAGTCCACCACATCAAAAAAACTTAAGGTCGCCCAAAAATAAAATTTCAAGCGCAATTATCTCTAAAACTAAAAAGAGATATTTATTCCACACATGTAAGCATATTGTTTTTATACGTTCGTAGGGACAATCTATATATAAAATCACTTTTTTCGAATCATCTACCCATCACAAAAGAGAACTTCTTGCAGTGACAATCCCATGTGAAAATCATTAGGAATTGATTTGCACCACTTGCGGATCACATGTAGAAATTCTTGTTCACTTTTTTCGAAGCATCTTTTCTAATGGGAAGTAATCGTATAGAAATGGCAGATATATAGCGTTTCTCTTTGCAGGTTCGTGGCTGCCTCTGGCTTATAGTTTCTTTTTCTGATACTTGACAAAATTTAAAAAAAGTTTATAAAGTTTACAAAACTATCTTTGCTCCTTTTTAGACCCATTAATATGCCTTCCAGAGAGCCACAATCTACTGTGATGTAGCCATATTCTTTAAGACTTCCATAAATATATCTGAGATATGTAATTTCTTTTAACAATTTTGTACGAATACGTCTGGAGTTTTTCAATCCCACTCCCTTAAATATTCTAATCGTCACTGTCGCTTTCTACTTCTTCTTCTTCAGTAAACGTTGTTAAAATATATAAAAAGCATATAAAAATCGACCTTTAAAATTCACAATGGTCATAAAATTCAAAAGTATGAACCACTAATTGCGTTAATGGCGCCAGTCATAATGTTCCATTGTTGTTAAAATGTAACTATTATAATCTGGAGCAGAAGTTTTATTGGTTGTAAACCGTATGAAGAAAATTATTTGAGATTTTTATTATTCTTTATATTAATCTATATTAGTTTATATTAATTTTAATTAAAATCAAAATTTTGAAAGGATTTTTTTCTAAAAGATTTTTCTAAAAGATTATTTTAAAAGATCTCCTCAAACTATTGCAATAAATAATATACTGTTGTCTGAAACTTGTTTATTTTTTAATTAATTTTTGTGTTCTTTTTTTTCGTGCTTGATTTAGTTCAGGAATTGTTGTTTGTTTTTTTTACTAATAAACTCAAAATAATAAATAAATAATTTCAGTAAATAAAAATGCATAAATTTTATTTACTGAAATTACTTAATTTATGAAAAAACTTTATTAATAGGTTAACCGATTAATAATGAAATTAACCTAATATTAACCGATTAAAACAAAACCTCGAGGGCCTATGCTCCTTATTGGATCGATGGGAATATATTATTGTTATTAAAACAAAACCTCAATTAATTAAGCGAGCGATTAATCGATTAAAGCAGAAGCTCGATTAAATGAATACTATAGAAGATATTTAGTAAGTTATGCGAGATAATGACATGACATGTGATTGACATGCATTTTTAATATGTTTTTATAAATACCCATCGATTTGGGGTATGAGACTTGGCAGCCAGGGTGACCGTTGAACATTTTTAAAAAGTGGCACAAAAAGGGGATTTTGAGGAAAAAAGTGGCACCAAAAAGGGGATTCTTCCAAAAAAGGGGCAACTTTTTTGAAAAGGGAATAATTGAACCAAATTCTACTATTTAATGAATTTCTAGGGCATATAATGCTTTTGAAATAAAATGAATCAATTTTGATGTTTTTTCGTTCAAAAAACTGACTGCTTTTTATATAAATTTTAGACAAACAATGCAAACAAGCCTTGTTTGTACAAAATTTATTTGAAAGGCACTCACATTTTTTTTATAGCAATTTCCATAAAAAAAGTTTTACTCAAGTAGCTTGTTTGCTTATGGAAACAGCATATTAGTAGAGTATATCGAAAAGCAGTTTCGCTGAGTAAAGATTTTTGCATAGCCGGCCTTCGGTCGGCGAAGCCGCTGAGTATACTGAGAGGAGAACATCGTTAAGACCGGCCGAAGGCCGCTTTTCAATATACCAAGAAGAAAAAATACTTAAGCCCGGCCGAAGGCCAGCTACGCAAAGAATATTTTGTAGTAAAATTTAGTAAAAATTTCTTAACAATTTAAATTAATTTCCAAATATTTCTTTGAATCGACGATGTCGATTGGACATATTTTAAGCATTGTTGACGCTATTTGTAAATTTTTCTTGATTTTATTTCACTTTTTAAAATGCTATAACGTCAATTGATCTTTTATTACTTGTCACCGATTGCAGAAGTAAAAAGTGAATAGTCAAAAACATGTATATTAGAATTTGTTTTCATTTTTAAAAGTGTGGACATTATGACACATTTCAAAGTGTCATAATGGTCATAATAATAATGTCATAAAGTCCATGGCACTATTAAAAGTGTCACAATGTCCATGGATGTTATGCCATTTTTAGCAGTGACATAATGTCTTTGGACATTATGTCACTGGATATTGTGACATGGCACCAAAATTTGCATGAAAATAATTTTAAAAATATTTAAAGCTGCGTGATTTTCATAAAAATTTTTAACAAGACGTTCTGGTTCGTGTTAGTGAATCATGGTGTTAGTTTTTAATTATTTTAATACAATAATGAATATCTATAGATCTAAACTCTTAAGCTATTTCAAAATACTTTTTGTCATAAGACTACATGATAGACTCAAAAACAAATTTTTGTCTTGAGATTTTTTTTATAGAAACAGTTTCGTGCCGTAAAATCTTATATTAAAACAAGAAGCATCATTTCATAAAAAGGGGCAAAAAGGGGCATAATATTACAAAAGGTGGCAGATTTAGGTAATTTTAAAAAAGGGGCACTAGAAGTGGCAAGGCAGTTGAAAAAGTTGCAAGTTGCCACTTTAGTCGCAAAACGGTCGCGCTGTTGGCAGCCACTCTAATGAGGATATTCCGCTGTTTCGTGCGAGGTCTTTAAAGCTTTTTTTTAATAATATATCTCTTTTATATTATAAGTCAGCGAGTACATTTTTATCACTTCTAAATTAGTTTTCTTTTTAAAGAAGACAGGATAAGCTAAATGTTAAAAGTTAGATCATTTGGGAAATATACAGAGCAATAACTTAAACCTATTCAGTTCAAAAAAATAATAAGTTACGCAAAAATATAGCGATCGGTCCGCGCAAAATTTCATATATGTTTACTTTCTGATGTCTGGTTGTACACTGAAATACAACCAACTAATGCTATAAACAGATTCGCCACAGCAGGCTACACGGCTACACGACTACAAATGATGTTGGCAGCAATCGTCGTCGTGTAGTCAGCTGACATGTTGTTGTTGCAGTACATATTTCAGTGGTGCCACTTCAAAAGTTTTACTTGTATAAAAGAGTCGCTTATTCAAAATGTTCTTACATCTCGCAAAATGTAAAAACAAGTCAATTCATTTCTTTAAAACCTATTGATCGTTATGGCACTTTTCATACTTAAATTTTTTGATGTTTAATAAAATAGAATATTGACTTAAGTCAATAATACCAGGATCGTTGAAAATTAAAAAAAAACTCATGAGGCAGTAGCTTTTTTTAACCTTATAATTTTAGTGTAATTTTATTTGGTATCTTTTGGATCTGAAGTTACGGGGTTCAAAACTTTTATTTTTTATTACCCATAACTCCTAGAATATAGAACGGATATAACCCATATGGATATCACTTTAAACTTTCTACTGGTATACAAATTTTTTAAAACAATTAATTTTTTTTACCTGACTTTTCACGCAGAAACTCCGTTATCGTAAAAAGTGGTCGATGCAACGGTACATATGCATGTGTACAGTTTTATAGAGAACTTTTCATGCTTTTATTGGTGTATAGTTGAAAGCTGTCACCTATGAAATACGTAAGTTATGGTACTTTTAAGATGAGTTTAAGAGTTAAATGAGTTAATTTATTTTCAAAGTGCCATAACTGATGAATTTCATCGATGGTAGCTTTCAAGTATACATCAAATGAAAGCTTGAAATGATTTCTATTAAACTAAATACATATTTAAGTACGATTGCATCGGCCACTTTTTAAGATAATGGTGCTTTTACGTGAGAAGTCATATAAAAAATGTTTTAAATTCCATTTTGCTCGCAATGTGTTAATGGATTTAAAAATTGTATATACCAGTAGAAAGGTATTTTAGAGCATTTTGAAATGATAACTATTACTACGTTTATACGCGGACTATTCGCAAATAAAAATATTTGCAAATAAGTTAATTCACTGTTTATATGGCATATCAAAATACAAAAACTTGGTAGCACTTTTATAGAAGACGTTTGTATTTTACAAAAAAAAAAAAGTTGAAATATATAAACGAACAAACAATTATTTGTTTTAATTGTCATTACTTTCTTCTATCAATATTTTTCGCGAAATATTTTTCTATTTATTGCTTTTTGTTAACAAAGCGGAGCAGCCAGCACCAATCATTTTATTTGCAAACTGTGCGTTAATCGTGAATAGTTATCGTGAATTAATAAGTCGCAATAAAACAATTATATGGCAACAATTTACAGTTTTATTTGCAAATAACCCGTGCGTATAAACGTAGTATATATCGTTTAAATCCATTCTATATTGTAGCACTTATGATCAATAATATATTAAAGTTTTGAACCCCGTAACTCCGGAAGCAGGAGACAGCAGCGAAATAAATTATAGTAAAATTTTTAGGTTAAAAAGGGCTATTACCCTGTTAATTTTTTTAATTTTCAATGAAGTTGGTATTTTTGACTTAAGTCAATATTCTATATAACGAAACAAATAGATTTATTTATTTAAAAATTCTTGATGCATATATTTATATTATAACATTTAAATTTTGTAATTTTCTTTTATATTTTTCAATAAAAAATATCTCTAATCACTAATTTGCTTTACATATTTTGTTATACTGTCGACACTGTTTTTGTTTTGTAGCCAACAAAAATAGAAATTAGTTTAATTTGACTACACGACAGAAGTAGCATGGACAACAACCTGCAGTCGTGTAGCCGTGCAGTCGTGAAAATAATCATATTCTATTTTTGACAGGTTGTAGTCGGTAGCCTGCTGTGGCGAATGTGTTTAATGCATAAAAACTAACAGATAAGCTTAAATCAGAGCGTTGAGCGTCGCGTAAGCAACAGGGTACGCATTTACAGTACAATTTACCGCAAAATATTTACTTTGAATGTATTGTAAATACGTACCCTGCTGCTTACGCGACGCTTGAAGCTCTGATTTAGGTTGTGCAGTAAGAAACCAGTTTAAACGAGTGTAACAACAAAAATAGCTTGAATATGTGGTAGAAAAGTTCTACTCAACAAGCAACAACAAAAGAGAGCTTGCAATGTTTGAATAAATAATAAAGTGTAGAGCTTCATACTCACCAAAGTTGAATTAACAAAAACTAATATAAGAAGTTACAACGCCTCTCGTATTCTATTTCGTTAAAAAATTGGTTAAATCATTTGTTTTATCTTTTTTTTAACTTAAATGGTTGATGTCCCCACTTCTAGTTTCTACCATTAGAAGTGGTAAAAATGAATAATGAACGCTGATGAGATGATGTAGCGGCCGCCGAAATCAGTAGTACTGCTATGTTCTGCTATTCTCAATAATAATTTGAATTTATATTAATTCAAATAATGAACTTAAGCCGAAATAATAATCATTTTCAACTTAAACATATTCAGATAAAAAAAAATTACCCAAAAAAACAGAGCAAGCAGATTTGGTTGCAAATATCATCTACCTAAGTCTTATTATTCGAAATTTGAAAAATATATGAAATCATATAAAAACATATTTATATTAAATTTCTGTAAAAACTAACTCTATTATTTTGTTTTCTTTGCAGGTTCGTATGAACACTGCGAATTTTATGAAATCAATTTTGAAGAAAATGCAGGTTAGTTATTAGTTCGAAAATTATATCACTGTGAATATAAAAGCTAAAAGCATAAAAAAAGAACAGTGGAGCCGATTGTAGCAATTATAGTAATATCCGATTAGAAAATGTTTTATACGAATGTGTTATGGGAGGTCCTAAGTTTGTAAAAGCAGCTCCTGGGCTTCCTGTTTAGGTCGATCACATCGGGTATTAGCAGTCTTTTTTTTTTTTGTTTAGAAAGAAATTTTAAAGCAAGTAACAATTGAAAGCACTTATCACTACTCATCATCCGAATTCTTTTCTATGTAGACCTCACTGACAATCACGACAGCTGCAGTCAACTACTTGAATGTCATTTACTTTAAGAACTTCTGTTGAGCCACTCTCTGTAGTCCCAATTGTTACCGACGACATTGTCATCGATGTTGTCTGCGAGACAATCTATGATTTGTCGCCTATAAAACACATTTAGAAATAAGTTTGGCGATATGGTGGCATACGTTGTCGTGTATAAAGAATTTGGACAGAGAAGATTATAAAAATTTGTGCTACAAAGCCTTATTGATGACAACATTTTTATTGCCGACAACAAGAGTAACAACTGCATTGAAGTTGTCGTGCTTCCATTTATGGATATGTATTAAAGAGTTTAAATTACCTACAAAGCCTGTAAATTTTTTGACTACCTCGGTAGGCGAGTAGGTGGTGCGTTAGTACACCTGTGTGAAGGTTGAATGGTTAGCGCGTTTGACTACAACCCAAGCCAACAACATCATGAATTTTTCTTAAATGCATTGGTGTTTTATTGCGTTGGTTGTTGCTGCACTGTTAAAGTGAAGAAGGCATAGCACTGATCACTTTGGCAGCACCGGCAGCAATTAATACTAACATATCTTAATTCACTTCACAGCACCCTCCTACGTCGGTATTGTAGCAGAACCGTCGGCGAAGTAAAAAGAACTAATAAATGGCTACACAGCTTAAACAAATTAATGCCTCTACTTTCCCTTTCCCAAAGAAGGTAACACATTAATTACTTAACTGGTAGGCATTAATTGCCTGATTGTGTTACTTCTCTTTATAAAAAAAGAGTTTGCGGGTTCGATTCGATTATTACATGTTTCAATTATACTATTATTCATTGACGACAACTTTGGTAGCATGTTACCAACGTTGTCTTCAACGTCAACTGTAGTAACATGCTACCAACGTTGTCATCAAGGACTTTTTTGTCCTTTGTTCGAAAATGTCGTCAATAAACGGCTTGCAGTGCCGTCAAATCAATTCGTCGGTGATAGATAGTTGTTTCGAAATTGCATCGATGATGTCTCGAAGACTTGGACTACAGGGCCCATGTTCTTTGGAATATTAATTATGCCCGATTCTTTTTGAATAAAAACATTACAAACTTAGCTTAGCAATCAATTTTGTTTCACAAGCAAATAAGTTCGAAATAATCATATTAAATAAACAATTAGCTACTGGCTTGAGCTTTGCACATATACATATAAACTCTGAAACATTACTTCAAATTTACGATCATATATTGTCTATATTTGTGTTGAAAATTTCTCCTTGTCTAAAATTACATCGATTTTGTAGTTATTTTATTAAACAAAAAACTTTCAAATTAAACATATTTAGTCAAGTGGAAAAAATTTACCATAAAGTATAATACGGCTATGGCTGAATGGTAAATACGTCAGACTATCAGTCAGGAGGTCGCGGTTGAAACCTGCATGCAGCCAATCGCTTTTGTTTTTGTAAAAACATTTTGTTCAAAAACAATGCGTGTGTAATTTTAGGTCGGTAATAATCTGTAAAGGGTTTGCCGACTATTATCGACCTAATTTTCAACAAAAGTGTTTTAGAGTGTACATACATATACACTTAAATATAAAATCAAACCAAAAGAGTTTGACTTAAGTAGAACAAAAAAAAAATCAGGAAAATGGGAGTTTGATTTAATTATCGTATCCAATTTTCACGAAAAGCTTTTATATGGTTGATTCTCATTCTAAAAGTACATTTTGTGATTTTATTTTGTTTATCAATGTAAGTAAATTAAATATGAGAAGGTAGGATTCATATTATAGTTTTCTCCTAATTCAATAGATCCTGAAATAAAAATTATATTTTCCGATTTCTTAACATTTTTGTGTATTGAGTGTTACATTTGCTTTTGCTGTTATTTTGGGAATGATTTTTGCAAAACAAATACACCAGAAAAAATAAGTATAGGGTTTGAAAGCACTAAACATCTACTCTCTAAAAACAAAAAACTTATAATAATCGGAGGACGAAATTTAAAGATATGAGCACTTTTTCAATTTCGACTTGGGTTCACATGAAAAAATTAAAAAATTTTTTATCTTTTAAAATAATTCCTTACAAATATTTATATATGTATAAAAAAAAGTAGGCTAACTAACTCTTCTTTAAAATAAGACTAATTTTAATAAAATTGATCAACAATTTCAAAAGTTATGTAAATTTCAAATAATTATTAGTAGCAAAATACGACCTACCAGCAACATATTTTACGAAAATATAACAACCCACAGTGCGGAAAAAGCAAAATGTTTCCAAAGGAAATCCGAAAATTGTATCGTTTCTACCCTTCATAGATAGATAGATAGATAAATTATATTAAAAAAAATTTTTTTTCGTAACGCTCAATACATTTTTATACGAACTCAATATTTTTTTCCGAACACACACTATATTTTGAATTTAATACAATCCAGATGTATAATCTTCGATGTACTGTAATATAAAATGCTTTGTTATTCACTAAAAATTTCAATTAAATAAAAAATATGGAGAACACTCAATACATATATTATTTATTTATTCATTTATTTATTTTATTTAAAGAACAAACACAACCCGCGAAGCGATCAGCTTGTCTGCGGAAATACACCCAGGGTCTATGGCGGGAATCGAACCCACGACCTCTGGACTGAGAGGCTAGCGTCGCTAACACTCAGCCACAGGGGCAAAAGAGAGTAAAAACAGTATTTTTGTTCTTCCTTTTTAACCCATAATGTACAGTCTTACACAAAAAATAAACTTATGTACACTTATATATAATCTATTAAACCATACCAAAGCAGTTTTCATTTTAAAATTATTTTATTTTATGAAATATTTTACAATACTTTCAACGGACACGAAAAAAGCATTTGAAATGAGAAACATTTATATACATATAAGAATTGAAACCACATTCAAGAGAGCCACCTGACAATTGGTAGAAATCAAAATACACATGAGCACTGAAGATGGAAGTGTGGCAGCTTCCGAAAGTGGCGCGTTACTCTGTTCTGCTGTGTACGTTGAAAAATTAAGTTGATGTTAATTTTTCTCTTGTTCCATCGAATAGTAATCATACTTGATTCTTTCTGAAGAATAACGTTACGAAACTTAGCCTAATAAACAATTTGGATTCTCTGTAAGTTGTTTATCAGCTTTCATTTGATGGTTTTGATACTCACTATATTCTTTTGTCTTGTTCAATTAAGCTTTTGTTTCTCTCTATCTCAGTATAAAAACCATCAGCTTACGATGGGTTTGTTCACTTTATATATCTGAACAGTGTACAATCTTAGCTATGTGCCTTTAGAGTTTATAACAATTAAGTTATGAATTTTAGTCGAACTGTATGGGTTTAATCCAAATTATTTTCCATATTAAACAAGTACTACCTGTAGTATCGTTCTATAGCTCAGCAAAAAGTTAAACAAGAAAACTTTTTCTTATTACGAAGAAAAACAAAAAAAGGTGAAAAATAGGGCAGATGTTATGGTTGGTAAACCAAGCGGAAATCAATAATCAAGGATATGACGCCATTAAAGTGTTGTTGTATAAACGATGTTCTACACATGCTTATATGTATGTAAATGAATAAATACAAAAAAAAATAATGTTAAAGTAAAAGTAGAAGAACACATAACAACAACAATCGAACATCGAACCAATCATCCACCAACCACTTCACTATTCAATCAACTAAACAAAAATTCATCAAATAGAAGGTTGATTTAAACTTTCATTTTCATTTGTTGTTGTTGTTGTTTTCTCTTAAATATTTAACAAAGGGACCCTTAAAGTTTTTTTTTACATGGTAAAAATGTTGTAAAAATATCTGTGAAATTTGTTTGGAAATTTCTGATTGCAGGTGTGGTGCTTTTTTTTGAGTGTAAAAAGTGCGTAATACTAATGACAAATTTAAAATTTAACTACAACAACAATATCCACTAACTTATTACACTGGTCGGCAAAAATAATTTCTTTTCGGAGCCTCTAAATAAAAATATGTGGAATATACAAATTCTAATAATGCGTTATCAGTTCTTTTCTAACACTCATAGATTTTTTATGGGCATGACTAAAATGGCATCCGAACTAGGCCGGTTACGATAATACATTTCATCATAACTTGCGAACGTTTTCATTTAGATTTAGATAAATAAAATACCAAAAGATCTATATATATAAATTTTTATACTTCCAACTATTTTGGAATTATTTGGAAATTAACGATGAAAAATTTTTTTGCAAGCAAAATTACACTTTTTTCGTTTTCAATAACTCATAGAAAAATTGAGAGGATAAACATTTTACATTTCATCATTTATTGGAAAGCTAGTTATATTGAGAATAAAATAAGCCATAAATCATTAAAATCGATGGACAAATGTCGAAGTTATTCACAATTCAATGAAAGAGGAACTCAATTGATAAAAATCACACTTTCCATACAACAGACAAATTTTAATTTGTTTGTTTCGATGTGTGTTATGTGAAAATTGCAATTTTTGCCAATTATGTTCTCTCACTTAGTTTTGAATAAAATCGACATTTGTCCATCAATTTTAATGATTTAAGTTTTATTTTATTCCTGATATATCTAGCTAGCTCTCTGATAAATGATAAAAATATAAAATTTTTGATGTGTGTAAAGATAAATTGAAATTTAACTAGCGGAGACAAAAACCAAACTTTTTAGCAGAGTCATTTTTGCAATTAACAGAACACTATTAAACACTTAACAGTCGTAGTAAAATTTGATGAAATGAGTTTAGGAGGCCGAATCGAGGAATTGGGAACAGGTCCATACTAATAAGTTTATGGAAAATATTGTCCAACAGATGCTTATGAAATTATGATAATAGGGCACTCTAAGAATATATGCAATATAATACAAAAAATGTTTTTAAAATAAATGTTTTCTGGAGAAGATTAGTGGTCACTATGGAGAAAGGGTAAATTCTAGAGATATCCCACTACATAGAAATGGTGCCCCAGTTAGTGCTCTAACTTGCAGAAAAGGTGGCATATCTGAAATCATTTTGTGTCTTTGGAATAATGAGTTTTAAAATTTTAGTTTAAGCAATATTTCTTGAGAAGATTAGTGGTCACTATGGAGAAAGGGTAAATTCTAGAGATATCCCACTACATAGAAATGGTGGCCCAGGTAGTGCTCTAACTTGCAGAGAAGGTTGCATATCTGAAATCATTTTGTGTCTTTGGAATAATGAGTTTTAAAATTTTAGTTTAAAGAATATTTCTTGAGAAGATTAGTGGTCACTATGGAGAAAGGGTAAATTCTAGAGATATCCCACTACATAGAAATGGTGCCCCAGGTAGTGCTCTAACTTGCAGAGAAGGTGGCATATCTGATTAGTATGGACCTGTTCCCAATTCCTCGATTCGGCCTCCTAAACTCATTTCATAAAATTTTACTACGACTGTTAAGTGTTTAACAGTGCTCTGTTAACTGCAAAAATGACTCTGCTAAAAAGTTTTTTTTGTAATAAGTTTTCACAATTATAACGCATTGTTCTTTCGTAAAGCGCTTCGTTTTCAATAATCGGAATAAACATGGGTGAAAAGAGCCAAATTTCAGAGTTGCCACTTGCATAAAAAAAAATTAGCACTAAATTTTAAAAGTGCATTGTTACTAGGACACCCTATAGGAGAACTCATCACAAAACAGCTATGTTAAATTTATAAAGCTTAAGAATATGTGTATATGGGTAAAATTCATTTAACTTCTTACAAAATGAAGAAACATTAAGTATGAACCGCATAAAATTTTTGTCACTCGTTACCTCACTTAACCCTCTGCGAGTGACGTAGTAATCTAGTAGACACAAGTAAACAGAAAACATTGTTTTACGCCATAATTATACAAAGATCGATTCTGGTGTTTTCAGTACCTTCTTATTACGTAGTCGTGTGTACGTTAGTGCGAAAAAAGCAATTGAAACGAGCGCACGCGTTGATGTGAGCATACGAGTGTCTACAATTCTACCACGTCAGTATTGAGTTAGACCTGACAAAATACGTTATAACTTTTCATTAAACCATTGATATTATCTCTTTTTTCTCTATATTGATTAGCTTCGGAAGCTAAAATAAATGTTAAACTTTTTACCAAAAATAAAAATAATATATGAAGTTTCTTTTGTTTTTGTATGGATTTAAGTTTTTCAAGGCTAATTTATGCCATGCCAATAATTTTTTTTTAATAAGATTTGTCGTTTTCAAAAAAAATAAATAAAAAAATACAATAAATAACAAATTACTACATTAAAGTAAAATCAAAAATATTTTCAGTGGGCTTGCAAACGGAGCTTGGAAAATATAAGCAGTCGAAATAGTGTCTAGTATACTACCACGTCAGTGGAATTGTGATAATGAAGTCACGTCAGTCGCAGAGGGTTAAGGACGCTAGAATTTCTGTATTATTTCGCTTCGTTTTAATTGCTTAGAAATCATTTAAATAAAAGCCTAAACATTAATAAATAAAATAAGTTATTTTTACCTCTTCCGCTTGCTTTTTGCCTATATGTATTCTGCATACCGTTTTTCGTCTAGTTTTATTTTGTCGCTATAACGTTTTTGGATCTCTGCTGGCGTTAATTTAGTTTTCTTCTTTTTTAAAACTCCAAACAAACACAAAAGCACTGAAATCATATACTTAAAAACTACCACAACAAAATCCATATAAATACACAAGTCACGAATTACAATTTTTTTCACAATGGTTTTTTCACAATGAAATGTTAAGCAAATGGTTTGATATAAAATGAATTGGTTTCGTCTCAAATTATTACAATTGAAATACGATTCGTTCTTTTCGAAAAATGTTTGCTTTATTCAACACTCGCCTGAATTATTAAATAAATATTCAAGTAACGAATGCCAAGTTCTTAGCAAATTGATAAAACTCATAACACAAATTTTTCAATAAACACTTGAATTTCACATGTTTTGAAAAATATATTTTTGCATTATAATTATTATTCGTAGAGCTTTGATTAAGTTATACGACTCACAATTTTATTGCTTTGTTTGATATAACAAAAAAAAAGTCACGAATGACAAACAACTTGTAGACATACCTTTGATATAAAAAAACCCTTTTGCTATGAAATTTCTCTACTTTCTTCGAATGAGAAACGTAACTCCTATGCTTACTTTTATTTACGCTTATTTATTTTGGGATTTGTTTACTGTTTTTGTAAATAATATAATGCGTAAAACAGCATATTAAAGCGGAGACAAAAAAAATGTATGAAATGAGAGTGAGATATCATTTTGAAGGCAAAAATTCTATTACCAGTCATTAAGCCACTTAATTCCCATGATGAAGCCTCTGATATCCTCCAGCTTACACTTCGTCATATCAATAATCCTCTATTAGAAATGTTTGCTTAACCATTTAAACCTATGGCGTGGCAGCATCGTGCAATGATAGGTAATATGCTTGATAGTTTCTGAATTCCCTACATCTTCCTACAGCCTATAGAAATCGGTAGTGCCAGTTTCCCAAATGCTGACCCTCGCTCTGACCGAGCGGAAACCAGTCAACGCCCCCATGAAGACTCTTTGGAAGTTTCCTATTCATACCTAGATCTTCAGATCTTCCTAAGTCAAGATACACATGATCATCAATGATCATGTGTATCTTGCTTATCACTACGTATTAGGTGGCTCTGTTGAATGTGCTTGCAATTATTACGTTTGGGCAATTCTCATTTCAAATTCTTTTTTCGTGTCCGTTGAAAGTATAGTAAAATATTTCATAAAATAAACGCATAAATATTAAAAGAAAAACTGCTTTAGCATGATATAATAGATCATAAATAAATATACATAAGCTTTTTTACGTAAGACTGCCTATTATGTGTTAAAAACGAAGAATGAAAGTACTGTTTTTACGCTCTACATACAAAACGGTGTGTCTGTAATGCATGCTGTTGATTTTCCACATTAAGAAAGTATACATTTTTCCAAAAACGAGATTAAATTTATAACAGTTTTAGAATAATTGCATTTGCTTCTCTTATTTCATATATCAAATATTTGAAAAATATTTATAATAATTATTTATAAATTGTTCTAGTCCGCAGTCTTGTATATTGAGCGTTACGCTTTTTTAGTACACAGAAAAAATTATCACCAACAAATTTTCAAACAAAAGTTTGCCTAAAAATAAATTTAATTTTCATTAAATGTTCTGTCCATAATCTATGAATTATTTGTTCGACTTTTATTTAGAACGCAAACACCAAAAACAACAATAAAAGCTGTGTCGTAAAAAACAACCCCGATGACGACACAAATAACAACAACAATTATAGCAAGAGGAATGCAATTGTACCAAGTTTATTTACAAAAGATTTTTGAGTGAATCGATTAGTTAATGTCGTTGCATTAATTCTCATTCATTTTCGTAGAGTATTTAGATAAACATTCAGACTTGACCACATTTAACAAAGTGAAATCACCTAAATGTTTAATGGATAATGATGATGACAGACAAAAATTTTGTTTGTATTTTTGTTTGATTAAGTTAATTATTTTGCTTAATAATTGCTAGCATTTTTAGACTAATTGTTTATTAAACTCAGACAGAAATACTGTTTGATATTTTTCAGAAAATCCATTAAATATTTTTGTTTGATTTCGTAAATTGTTTTCTCTACAATTTGTTAATATTTTTAGACAAAGTGTTTTATAGATTTAAACAATTTGTTCACTGAAAAATAAAACACGTTTTTTTCAATGAAATTGTTGAGGTATTTTTGTCTATATTTACAAATTCGTTTGTAGGTCCGTTCATAGACAAAATATTTACTATTTCATTGAATTCCCTTACAGAAAATGAAATTTAGTTTTTTCTGTGTACGCTTCATAGTCAGTTTAATTATTGAAATTGCATTATTAGCTTACACTAAATATTTACGAGTTCTGTGAACTTTGTTAAATAGTATTATATTGCAAAATGTTGCGTTAACCAATCATGGTTTGTATCCAAATATATGTCTTGAGTGTTCTTCATATTTTTTGATTTAATTGAAAGGAGTATATACTAAAATACATCGAAGATTATACATCTGAATTGTATTAAATTCAAAATATAGTGTGTGTTCTGAAAAATATATTGAATTCGTATAAAAATGTATTGAACGTTACTTTAACAATGTTCTTAAATAGAATTAATTTATACATTTTAGAGCGGCAAAAAAATTAACAGCAGCGGAAGGTTAGAAACCATATAGAGAATATTATCCGTTTAGAAATTTCGGATTTGCTTTGAAAAATGTTTTCTTCTACCGCGCCTTGGGTTGTTATATTTTCGAAGAGTAATTATTTGAAATCGACATAACTTTTAACATTGTAGATCAATTTTATTAGGATTAGCCTTATTTGAAAGAAGATTTAGCCTACTTTTCGCTCATGTATAGATGTATCTAAAGAATTATTTTAAAAGATAGAAATTTTTTCCATGTGAGCCCAAGTTAAAATTGGAGAAGTGGTCATAACATTTAATTTCGTTCTGCGATTGTTATAGTTTTTTATTTTTAGAGAATAGATGTATAGTGCTTTCAAACCCTATACACATTTTTTTGGTGTATTTTTTGCAAAAATCTTTCCCAGAATAACCGCGACGGCAAATATAACGTTCAATATACAAAAATGTTAAGAAATCGGAATATATAATTTTATTTCAAGATCCATTGAATGAGGCGAAAGTTAAAACAAGAATCCTACCTTCTCATATTTTTAGAATGCCAATCACCCATATACATACAAGTTTTTCGTGAAAATTGAATACGAGAAGTCGCCGCACTTGCATCAGCAGAGCTAATGTGTATCTCCGTTTATCACCACTTGTTAGGTGGGTTGCAGTTCTTGTTTATACAAATAAATGGTTCGGGTACCCACATAGTGTAGTGGATAGTGCGCTCAACTATTTAGCGGGAGCTTGTAGGTTCGATTCCTGCCAAAACTCTGAGTGTTTCTGCAGAAAAAGCCAAAAAGGCTCAATGATAAATTTGAATATGAGAATTCTCTTATGAAAATTTATCATAAGATTTGTATAAATAAGATCTCTGCGATGACACCACAAAATTTAAATTTATTTATATTTAAAATCCAATAAGTTAAAAAATTAGCTCAAAAATATTTTCCTTATTAAATTTCATTCTATTTATTTGACAGGTCAATTAAATTAAAACTTATTTAAGCTTGTAGGATTTTTATCTGTGACTAGCTGAAGATGTTTGAGATTATACTTTTTTTTATAAAGTATTCGTTTTCGTAAATACTACTCGCTAGTGCTGCATAATGATGCTTCCTAGCTTGAGATGTATAATTATATAATCATTTTATTGCATCATTATATGTAATTTATTGTAATTATTCTTAATTAGATTTGATTATAGAGTCGATGCTACGAGTATTTAAGTTTACATTAAATATTTTTTTTGGTGACACTAAATAAAAATTAAACCAAAATGCTGCCATAAATTAGCTTATAAAGAAATAAAAGTCTAAATTATGTTTGCTTACTCTACACATATGTCATATAAGTTGTCACATTATTACTTGAAGCTGTCCCATAAAAAAGCTTTAAGTAAATCCAGTTTACTTTACTATCTTTATTTTATTACCTGTTTCAATGATGTTAACAGACTTTTAATATTTTCTTGCCAGATAACTTCTTTTTAGTACTTTTTTCTGCTCTCGATAATGCCAATAAGAGTCATAAAATATACCAACCACCAATAACAAAATAGAAACTGAAATTGGAAAAGTTATAGAATGAAGTCTTAAATAATGACCACAAAATCACATGAAAAACTTTTGTTATTATGAAGTATTAAAACTACACACACACACACACACACACACATACACACGCACACGCAATCACAAGATATTCATACTTTAAGAAATTCATAAACAATTTATTAGTCTTAGGATGGTTCAGAATATTGAAGTATTGCAAAATGGAGTGTTATACGTGGAATTAGATAAGATGCTCTCAAGTTGTGATAAAATCATTTCGAAATTTTAGCAAGAATCAGGTGATTTTTCGATTTTAATAAGAAAGCTTATTTCGTTTGAGATACAACTAGTTTCATTATACAGCAATAAAAGTGATACATTTTTATCGTTTTCGATTTTTTAAGAATTTAAAAATAGTAAATATTTTTTAATCCAAAGTTTTTTTTAATAATAACCGTGAAGCGATTTAGCTAGTCTGCCGAAAATACCCATGGTGAATGGTGGGAATCGAACCCACGACTTCTAGACTGACAAGTTAACATCTCTATGACTAAGGCTCGTAACATAATATTCTGAAAAGTTTGCTTAAAAATCCTTTAAATGAAAGCCTAAGAGTAAATAAATAAAATAAGCTGTTTTAAGAGCAATTCCTTTTACCTCTTCCCCTTACTTTTTGCTTATATTATATTATATTATATTATATTATATTATATTATATTATATTATATTATATTATATTATATTATATTATATTATATTATATTATATTATATTATATTATATTATATTATATTATATTATATTATATTATATTATATTATATTATATTATATTCAGAAAAGTTTGACTTAAGTAGAAACAAAATTAGAAAACATTTAAATGAACAAATATAAGCAAACGCTAACACTGGGATTTGTTGTGGTAAACATCAATTTTGAAGTGATGCAGTTCTCGTACGCAAATATTTAAGAAAATTTATATGTATATGGATGATTCTCATTTACAATGATTTTTTCGTGTCCGTTAAAAGTACGTATCAAATATTTGATTAATACTAAATTAAACATTTTGAGAACCGCAGAAGAAAATGGATGATAACTTCTAAAAGGCTTGACCGATTTTTTTAAATATAGGCTAGAAGATTTTAGATCAAGTCACCTTTCAAAAAAAAAAAAAAAAAAAAAAAAAGTAAATTAGGAGCTGCGGTGCCACAGACACACAGATTCAATAGGATACAGCTACAAAAGAGGAGATAAGTTCCAAACGGATGGACCAATTTTCTTCAAACATAACGAACACTCTCAATCAAGTCGCCTATAAAAAAATAAAAATAAAAAAATAAATCAAAATCGGTCCAACCGTTTGGACTGTACGATGGCGCGTACAGTCACAGAGATACACAGACACACACTAGAAACTTATAACACCCCTCTTTTTTGGTCGGGATTTAAAAATAACTTTTTTTTAACTGACTTCAAAAAAAAAGTAGAGAGCTATCAGTTATCGTGTATATTTTTTATGTGTGTTTCCTCAAAAACCGATTTCGGTTTTTTTCTTCTTTATTTGAAAGGATGTACCTCCAGATTTTTCCCGTTGAAAAATGGGCAGGGTCACATCTATGCAAAGAAAATTCACATTCGTTTTGATCTACTTCCAATCAACCGATTCTTATGAAACTTTGCTTTAAGCTTCCATTTCAATATTATATCATGATTAAAAAAGTGGATGGTGCCACGCCCATGCAAAGTATATATTCTTTTTCAACAACTTAGACTAAACCGATTCTTGTAAAGCTTGGCACACACTTTCAGTATTTTGTGGCAATACAATATTTCGGTAAAAGAGGTAGGCAGTGCCACGCCCAGAAAAAGTAAATATTAATTTTACTTACTTCTACTTAGCCGATTCTTATGCTGAGTACACATTATGTCATTTCATGACATCACAAGCAAACACAACAGTCTCTAATAGTGGCAATGTTTGCCATTTCTTTGTTACTTTTCTGTGGGTGGCCATATGACCCCTACGGTAAATGGAACTGACACAAAACAAGTCACGTAACCGGTCCCCAGGTGGTAGGGACCAGTCCGACTTCTAACACTTCCTATGAAGCGGACCAGCTACTTTTACATGGGGATGGCGTAGGATGGGGTTAATTGATACTTTATATGCACCTTGTAACTTGTCTCTGAACTATCTTATGGAGTCCTAGTCGGTGTAGAATAATATAGATTATATATAAATATTATTCCAAATTCATCTGTAATTCGATTAAATTAATCGATTAATTTATTTTTTTTTATTGTTACAAATCCAAGTAGAAGTTGTATTTTATTTTTAAGCAGTGTCTTTGATAGGATTCGAACCGATAACCTCCGGCATGACAAGCTAGTACACTACCCACTCGACCACAGGGGAACTTATATTTCAATGTTATAAATACCAGTTAAGCTGGAGTTAATATCTGAATATAGTTACGGAACAGGTTCCTGAGTGGCATGGCAGTCTCATTGAAGTGATGCAATTAATATTATATAGACACTATGTGATAGGCCTTAGATCTAGATGCATCGAATTTGTTCAGTGCCGTTTACTACAATAATTGCCGGAGTACCAACTAAATTGACTGAAAATTGTTAATATGTGACCATATACACAATATGTCTCTTTTCGCCATTCACTACTCTTTATTATTGGTAACAGTCTCATAGGACGACTACTTTTGCATTATTTGTCACCAAATTTTCCGCAGGGACACTACAGAATGACAACAAAAGAAATGCCAAATGTATACTCAGCATTATGGAACTTCGCACGCACAACTAGTTCTCGTGAAAGTTCAACATTATGATCAAAACTGTGGGCATCCCTCGCTCAATTTGTACTTCTAAATATTTAAAAGTTCTTTGAACTTTGTTAAATATTATTATATTGCAAAAGGTTTCATCAAGCAATCATGGTTTGTATAAAAAAATGTACTGTTTTCAATTTAATTGACATTTTTTTATTGTATAGTTAAGGATCTGAAGTTAACTGTCTATTTCACGATGTCGAAAGAATTCTTTCTTTCTTACAAATACATTTGAAATAAAAACTAAATTCTAAAATTTGTTTTTGTTTCATATATGTATTTATACGAAAGAAAGAGCTCTTTCGATATCGTGAAATAGTCAGTAATACTCATCGAATATTAAACATTCGAATTGTTTGAAATTCAAAATATTGTGTGTATTTTGAAAAAATATGAAATTGCTAGGAAAATGTATTGATCGTTACGTTGACAAAGTTCATTAACATAAAAAAAGTTAACACCAGCGGAAAGGTAAAAATGATAACACCCGACAAAGACCGTAGCAACTAGAGTTTTTCACGCGAATTCCCGGGACGGGAATTTAATTTTTTGATTCTTTGATTTTAAGCTTAACTTTTTTAATAATCCTGAGGTCTAACCATCTTATATATTTAACCGATCTGTCAACTATAGCTGTAAGAATACTTCTACCAAAATCATTCGGATCGGTTCTAAACTGGCTGAGCTATGGTCAAAAAGAAAAAGAAATTTTGGAAAAATAAATACGCTGTTCTCGACATTTTATATAAATATAAAATGTATGGAAAATCCTCAGTATTGAAATCAGCCGTTCGCGCTGGCAATTCAAGGGACAAACCTTTCAGCTACTGAAAATAAACTGCTTCTTTTTTCCAACAGTTATAACAAAAAGGGATTTTGATATACATAATTATATTAAAGTCCTTTTTTGTCCCTACTACATTGACATTAGTTTCATTATAGACCATATTGGCGGAATGTAGCAAAAAATTTTTTTGGTTTCCTTATTGTTACTGAAAGATTAAAATGAGATGTGTGTTGATTTAAATTAAATGGTTTTATTTATTTAGCTTTAGAGTTTGGCCCTTCCTTTGATTTTTAACACAATCCTTTGATTTTTAAGCAATCCTTTGTTTTTTAGCACAATTCAATGCTTTTGTTATTTGGGCTATGCCACGCCCATAAAAAGCAATATTTAGTTTTAGCTCTTTCCTGTTAACCGTTTGATCTGAGATTTGGCAAACACTTTTACTTACGATAACTACTCAATTTTGTAATTAGAAAAGTAAGCTGCGCCACGCCCACAAAAAGTAATATTTATTGCTTTTATTGCTCCAAAAGTTCGTAGACACTTTAACTTTTAATGACAATCTAATTTTGTGGGCTACGCCACGCCCATAAAAAGCTACCTTTAGTTTTAACCCCTTAATGTTGACCCTTTGATCTGAAATATGGTAAACACCTTTCATATTATTTTCAATCAAAGATGGCTGCCGCTACAAAATGGCGATTTAATTATTTAAGTGTTGTGTTGTAATTATTTGTTTGCAAACACCTTAATATGGGTATCTAATGAAAGGATTTGGCTACTCGAATACAGTAGGCAATGAAAAAAGTCCAATGGTAAAATGGCGGCCAGTACAAAATGGGGTATATACTAGGGATGTAACGATACGCCGTTTTGCCGATCCGATACCGATACCGATATTTAAAAAAAAATATCGCCGATACCGATACCGATTCCGATACCGATACGAATATTGAAATTGAGTTCAAGTTTAGATTAACAAAACTCAAGTGCAATTGTTTTATTATACAAAATTACATTATAAGAGAGAATATTTAAAATTGATAAAACATGGGAAGTAACATTGCTTCCAAAAAATCTATATTAAAAATATGCAGATAATTAGTAGAAAAGCAAGAAAAAATGTTTAATTCCTTTATAATTTTAAAAAATAGTCGCATGCTTTTAAAAAAATCGATTTTTTTAAAGGACATTTATCAACTAATGTTCTTCTAAATAACTTAATAGCTTAATTATTAAAAGACTTCTAAGTTTATATTTATTCACTTAAATTTACATGAAAATAGAGTTCAGAGTTTAAATTCGCATAAAAAAAATTTGAAAATGGGTAATTTTTTATCCTTTTTCCTTGAGAAAAAATCATTATAGAATACCGAAAAAGAAATTTGTCCTAGCATCGCTTCCAATTCGGTGATTGGTAATCGAAAAGCAGAACTTCTTGCAATGGCAAGGATATGTAAAACTAATTAGAAATTATCCAAATTTGCAATACTTCCAGATCGCGAATTCTACATTTGCATGACTCCTTTGGAGTATCTTTTTTTTTGCTGGAATAATATTTAAAAAAACAACGACTTGAATTTGAATTCATGGTAAAATTAACAAAAAATAAATAATTTTTTAACTAAATAACAGCATAAAATATTATTAATTTTTAAAATTGATATTAATAAGATTTAAAAATTAACGAAGTGAATTTAATTCATGGTAAAATCGAACAAAAATAAATTATTTGTTAAAAAAAAACTCTGAAAAAATGTTTAAAAGTATCGTCGTATCGACAGTAAAATATCGCCGATACCGATGTATCGGAAAATCTGAAGTATCGCCGATATATCGGTATCGGTATCGGTATTCGTTACATCCCTAGTCTATACACATAACTATATATTGTCAGTCAACTCGATATGGCTATTAAATAAAACCACTTGGCTACTAGAGTGCAGTACGCCATGAAAAAGAGTCCAAGACCCAGATACAGTCCGAAAAGAAATGAGAGATCATATAGTTTTAAAAGGACTTAAAATAATTAATATAACATAAGTAAAAACAAGGAAGAGTGCTATATTCGGCCGTGCCGAATCTTAAATACCCTTTCCCAACGAATAGAGTATACAACATAGAAAATATAGAAAGAAGCCCGACTCTTAACATGTTAGCTGACAGAAACCTAAAGGGAACTTTATTTCAACATTTTTAGTGTTTTTTTGTAAGGAAATTGAATAATCCTTTTTCAAGTTATGATGAAATTAAAGTAGCAGCCTCTTGAAAAATTCTAAATTTTAGAAGAAAAAAAATTAGAAAAAAACGTATTCATAGAATTTTAAATTTCGACTGTTTTTGTAGTTAGATCAAAGGTTATGACAAAAGATTCACTTTGTTTCATAGTGATATTAACAATTTGATTTATAAGTTGCAGTTTGATGATATTTTTTTTTGCGTAGTAGCCGCAGCTGTCATTTGATTATGACATTTTGTCTTGAGAACTAAAATAAATCTATTTACTTTAGAGCATATAAATGAAGTCAACTCGTGTTTGTCCTTTTTGTTTTTACGGTAACCACGTTTTTTTAAATGGAATAAGAAAAAAACTTTTTAATGCGTTTTGACCAAAATGTATTTATGCTGGTGTTCAACACATGCCATGGGATCTTGCAGAGTTTTTTTTTATCACGAGTTTCTTTTATTTCTCTATAGAATTTTTCATTATAACTTTTATATGTGCAAGACTACTGCAATAGAAAGAAAAAAAAAGAAGAACAGCAGTCACGTCTTTAAATAAACAGTTACTCCGTGATGGTGATGATGATGATGATGATTTTGCTGGGCTCCAACTTAAAACTTGTTGTTTAATCAAATTGCATGTCGACGGTCTTTCAAATGTTTCTTTGTTAGATTGTTTCAAAGTCTCAGTACTTTTCCGTTATTTTCTTTATAATCATCATTTTATATGTCGTTTTCTTTTTACATGTACAAGAGTGCTTGTTGGTAAAGGAGCTATACGATTTCCTAGCTACATATAAAATGTCAGTATGTCTCATCTTTTGTAAATAACAGAGTGCTTGTTTGTATTTGTGTGCCTGAATAAATTGAGTGTCCTGTCCAGATAAGAAGATTTGTTTGCAATTTACTGTTGAAAGGAAATAAATATGAAAAAAGGGGTTTTTCGTTTTCGTCTTCTTGTTGTTTGCTTGTCTCCTTGCGTTGTTAGCAAAATGAAAATAAGGGTATTTCCTTTAATTTAATATATGTATGTACTTGTATTTGTTAAGAATACACTTTTTGCTGCTATGCGATTTTCCTTACCATTTCCTCTGTCTTTTTAATATGTCTTTATGTAATTGGCATGCCATTACTGCAGTAAACATAGTGTTGAATTAAATTATTTTATTAGTTTAAATTACAGTACGATGCAGTAAATATTTGTATGAGTTGTTCCCTGAGAAATGGTTTGACATTTTATTCGAAATAACTTTAATTTCAAATTATAATGTTGCCATTATATTTGACTAGGAAAAAAGTTTTGTATATCACCACTATTTTGCCAAAGTCTCTAATAAGAGTTTTAATGTTACAATACTGTCTGCTTAACACAGCGTCTTCACGAGACATTAACTTTGAGATAACACGAGAAAAAACGTCGACAGAATACTAAAAACAAAATTTCGAATTTTCTCTTAATCTCCTACTAGGGGAACACGTAATTTTACTTTTCCGATAAGATTTCATTTTATGCAAATGCTCATCGAGTTAGTACTACTTTTGCATAATTAGTTATTTTATTTTTAATTTTTTACAAACATTTCAATTTATAAATCAATTAAACACATTTATTCATGTATTTAACACAGAAAATTTATCAAAAACATCGCTTTTCATTTATTTTAATAAACACTCACACACCCACACAAATTTATTTTCATGTACATGTGTTTTTTGACAGTTCATCTCATAATATTTTTGTTATAAGAATTCTTATTACAACGCTCTCATAAAAATTCTTATAACATTGAGCTAACACTAATATGAAGTCTACACGTAACATAAGTCTCTCTGCGATTGAATTTGACAATCTCATCTTACATATTATGTTAGGTGTAGACCTCAAGTAAAGCAAACTGAAATGTACAGCATAGTGCGGCCGATTAGAAAACTTGATGTTAAACTATCTGTTTACTACAGCAATTCCCAGTGTTACCATTGCTTTATTTTTCTTCAACTTGAGTGATTGTTAATTTTTACTTTGTTTCTTGGAATATTAATCATTCCAATTCTTTCTGAATTAAACGTTACGAACCTTAGCCTAATAATGAATTTGGATTCACAAGCAAATATGTTCAAAATAATCATATTAATTAAGTGATTTAATTCTCTTAAGGAATTTTCACGAAAATTTTGTATATATTAGAGCTGAAGTCATATTCAACAGAGCCACCTCATAAATGGTGCAAAGGAAAATACACATGACCACTGATGATGGAAGTGTAGAGGCTTCCAAATCTAATGTTGCTATCTTCTGCTCTGTACGTTGAAAAAATTAAGTTTATGTTAATTTTCCCCTTGTTCCTTCTAATATTAATCTTTCTGAATATAACGGTACGAACTTTATCCTAATAATCAATTTGGATTCATAAGTATATAAGTTCAAAATAATCATATTAAGTAAATACCTCAATAGCACAGTACAAAAAAAAAAAAAACAATTACGGGGTTCTGACAACCGATTCTGGTACACGATTACACCGGAATTTATTTTAGAAGGTGTTAAAGTTTCTTCCATTTGGTCTGTTCGTGCAGCCTATCGCTACATGAAACTATGTGTTCTTTACATCTAAAGTGTAGGTTATGTTTGTAGACTATATTATGGCTGATATTTTTGTAGAACAATTAACCCTCTAACTCACACAAATAACAGCCATTTTGGCTCTTTCCTAAAAATCGCTAAAACACCCCTAACTAGAGGGAGTACAGAGATGAAATGTTTTACAAAAATCTTGGTCATAAAATTTTACTGTAGGCCTATTAAGACAACTAAGCTGCAGACTCAACTTGTACGCCAGAAATCATCGATAACTTAAACTATGTTTAAGGGTTCACTTCACAATTAGTTCTCGGCATAGGAAATCTTGTAAGTCTTACGTTTAAGGTATAAGATGTGAAACTTTTTGCTGGAACATTTAAAACCTCTAACTCTTCGCTGTATGTCTCTTTTTGTACGTTTCTTAAAAAAGGGGGTAAAAAACTCCCCTTCAACGGCGATATAGCGGACAAAATACTTCTACAAAAATGTAACTCATAGTCTTGTACTTAAAAAAGGTGTACACATTTTATACCTTTAACGTAAGACTTACAAGATTTTTTATGCAGAGCCTATAGTCCACTTCCTCATTTGAACGCTATTTGTGGATTATAACGCGAATTGGACTATATCTTGAATTTTATATAAGCCAATTTTTGACTTATATGCGAATCTCTATATAATTATTTCTTTTAACAGTAAAAAAATAAAGTTAACGCTTAGAAATTACTTCCTTATCTACTCAATTCATAAATATTGCAATTAAGATTGCTGAAATAAAAATAGTTTCTACTTCAATGTAAGTAATATTGTTATAAAATTATTATTAAAAAATCTATTATGTTTGACTTTTGCATTTTGGATTATATCTGCCATAACTTGCATATATTTAAGATATTTCAAACCACATTTTGGTGGCGTATAAGCGAAAATGGACTATAGAGCTAATGGACTATATATAAAAAATATTTTCAGGTATTTTACTTACAGATGACAGAAAAATTAACATTTTGGAATATTTCGCAAATTCTACTATAAGCGGTGTGGCTTACAAACGAATTATACTGTAGCCTGAAAACACACCAAATACGACAAAACGTTTTTGTCTTATACGTGAAACACACTCGTATGATTATAACACACATCAAAAAAAATTTTTTTTTTGGTGTATGTCGTCTCATACTAATGTTCTGTTGTCGTATACGTCACAAGTAACAGTTTTGTAGTATTCGGTGTGGGTTCAGCCTTAGTAAAAAAAACAGTTTTGTCTTATTCGGTGTGGGCTCAGCCTAAGGCAATAAAGCGCATAATAATACGCTTTAAAAGAAGAACTCATTGCAGATCACTGAATGTATATGAAATAAAATATACAAAAAAAGAAGAAACAACGCAGGTTTTTAAGCGAGAAAGTACCATATACTTACAGTTTTAGTGCTAAAAATGGTGATGATTTTCAGCGCTTCAAAAAGCGCTTTTTGTATCAAAAAGGTAGTACTCCAAACCGGGAACTCGCCATACAAAAAGCAGCAGCGATATCAGCAGCGATATCAGCAGGTTTGTAAGCACTACTTTTATTCTCTCATAGTAAAAACCTGCTTTATTTGAAGCATTTTTTTACTAAGTAAGTGCGAAATTAACCCTTAAACTTATTTTAAGTTTTGAATGATTTCTAGTGTCCAAGTTAAGTCTGGAGCTTTGAGCTCTTTAAAGACCTATAGTAGAATTTTATGCCAAATATTTTTGTAGAATATTTCAGCCCCCTATATAGCCGCTGAAAGGGAGTGTTTTGCCCATATTTCAATAAAGATACAAAAAGACTAATAAAAGAGTTAGAGGGTTAATAAGTTAGAGGGTTAATAAGTTTAAAAAAAATGTTTCCTGTGGTGTTTTACATAAAAGTGCTGAGCACATCTTATACTTTATACGTAAGATTTACAAGATTTCCTATGCCGAGTACTAATTGTGAATAAGTATTAAGTTAACCCTTAAACATAGTTTAAGTTTTCAATGATTTCTGGCGTACAAGTTGAGTTTGCAGCTTCATTGTCTTTGAAGATCTATAGTAAAATTTTATGGCCAACATCTTTGTGGGACATTTTATCCCCACACTCCCCCCTTTTAGCGTTTTTTAGGATGTGTTAGAAAAGAGCCAAAAATGAGCGTTATGTGGGGGAGTTAGAGGGTTAATATTTGCCCTAATATTTTCTATAAATCTGATGAACATACCCTACACCTCAAATGTAAAGAGCACATAGTTTCATGTACCGATATGCTGGACGAACAGGCCAAAAGGAGGAAACTTTAACCCCCCTTAAAATAAAATTCCGATGTGATCTTGCAAAACGCCGACACACGTAGATATATTTTTTTTTGTCTCTTCTAACAGAATCGATTGTCAGAACCCCGTAATTGTTCGAAATTATTGTATTTTTTTTTATAAAGAGAAGTAACACAATCAGGCATTTAATGCCTACCAGTTAATTAATTAACGTGTTACCTTCTTTCGGAAAGGGATAGTGTAGAGAGAGCAGGTGGTGAAGTGGGAGAGAGATAGAAAGCTTAATTCATTTACAACCCTGCTATTGCGCGTTTTATGTAGAGCGGTGTTGCAAGTCCCTCTGGTGTCAAGTAGAGGCATCGAGTTCTTTAAGCTGTGTAGCCATTTTATTAGTTATTTTACTTCGCCGACGGTTTTGCTACAATACCGACGAAGGAGGGTGTTGTGAATGAAGTGTATTAGGATATATTAGTATTACTCGCCCCCGGTACTGCAAGTGAACAACCAACACAATAACACACATGAGAAAAATGCATAATGTTGGCTTGCCTGAAACTAGTCTCGAACCTAAGACCTCAGGGTTTGTAGTCAAATGCGCTAGCTAATCAGCCAACAGCATCCTATATAGTGTAATTTAAATCTAAAAAGCCTTCATTATGTGAGATTGTATAAATAACATAATTTCAAATATTCAAATTTAAACTAAAGAACAAGAGATAGTCAAAGCTCATCAAATACTTAATTAATATTTAAGAAAATATCATTTCTACTGCAGGCAAAAATTTACCTGATGCTACTAATGGCAGTACAAACGTAAACTTATTATTTTTATTTAAAACTGCAAATAACAACAAAAGCAATTACGAAAAAAGATCTCGTATAATAAATGCAATACCAAGGACAAAAATAAGAACCAATAGCAATGGTTGCTCTAGTTAAATTGCACTTGTGGAGCAACAGTTGTAAGGTGAGTATATGTACGTATGTATGTGGTAGCAAAAGTCGTTTAGTTTAGTTTATTGTGTTACTGGCGGCAAAGCTCATGCTCGTAGTCACAGAAACCGCACTACTTTGAGACACTCACTTCAGTTTCGATGCAGTGGAAAAAAGAAATATAAAATCTAGATCACAAAGTTCTGCAATATATTGTGAATAGGGGGATGTTTATGAGTATGTGTAAAGCTCAATCTGTGTGTGTGTGTGTGTTTAAATGGCTTATATATTTCAGTTCTCCGTTTATCTTGATTTCCTTAACAAATTGAAATAATTTTATTTTACTTTTTCTACTTTCTGTGGGAAGCCTCATTAACAACAAGAAAACCAGCTGAAATACAGCATATTTTCTGGCGCAAAACACACACACCCAACTTTACTTACCCGCTTGCATGAATAAACATTAATAAAATCATAAAGTCAAATGAAAAAGTTTTCTTCATTTTTTATATTCTTTTATTTATTCCACTGAAGAGACTTCCTTTTGTTGCTTGCGTGAAGATTCAAGTGTAGTGGTGAATGTAAAAGGAATATATACATACATATATATCTTTTTTGATTTCATTTGCGGTTGAGTTGAAAACTTTTATTTTAATAAAATATTATGTGTAAATCATACAAAGGTTTTTTTTTCATTTATTCCATATTCGATTTAATGTTAATGCAGCAGAGAAACCATTATATGGTGACACATTTTAGTCAGACATAAAAAGCATTTTACTCCATGGGAAAAGATTTTCATAATATAAAACGAGTATGATATTAGATTAGTAGTAACCATATTTAAAAAGTGTTGAGAAAAAATTAGGCAATTATATAACCTTGTTTTCGACAATCTTAATATAAAATTTTTCTGTAGATATGTATATATTAAAAACTATTTATCTTTTATGTTATATATTAAAGGGCATGGACTTCCTAATGGTATGCTTTTATTTTACAATCTTCAGAGGTAAAATTTTTAGAGACCTTGAGTCAGTAAAATGTGTCCTCTGATGACGCTGGTCTGCAAAAAAAAATTTCCTTTAAACAAAAATATGTGGAACATAAATAGTTTAATGCGCTAAACTAAAATCCGTTTCACTTTTTTCTATGGGCACGACTAATATTTCCACTGGGTATATCAGTGTGTTTCACTCTAACTTGAGAATGGTATTCCCGATTTCGATCATCAAAACGCCAAAATATGCATAATAATATTACCTGAAGGTAAGAGCTGCGGATCTGAAATTTTCACAGAATATGTGAAACTTTGGCCGCTACAACAACAAATATATGACAGTTAAAATTTAAAGGGTGTTCTAAAGCGAGCAACGAAACATATTCAAATACTTATGTATTTTAAATTTTCAAAGTTAGTGTTAATTGGTGTAGTCTGTATAATAAATAGATTACACTTATTAAGACTGCTAATTAAAAACAATAAAAATTAAAGGGTGTTCCTACAGTTAATGTAATTTTGGGTATTTAACTTAGACAATTTGCTGTATCTTGGAAACCATAAGAGCCAAACTCTTGAAATTTAAAAAATACCTTAAAACTAAAAATTCCGAAATTAAAAAAAAAATTTCAAAACGAAAAATCGCCAAAATGAAAACAGCACCAAAATTTAAAAATTCGCTAAAATGCAAAAAATAACTAATACTAAAAAGAACGCCAAAAAGACTAAAACAAACGCCAAGAACCGCAAAAAGTCGTCAAAACGAAAAAAGCACTAAAACCTAACAAAATTGCTAAAACTAAAATATAACAAAAAAATGTCGCCAAAAATGGAAAAAATCACCAAAACGGAAAAAAGCGGCAAAAGAAAAAAATAAGGTAAAAAAAGTAAAAAAAAAATTGACAAAAACCCCAAAAATCGCCAAAACGAAAAAGTGTCAAAAACAAAAAACGATAAAACTAATAAAATCATCAAAAACCGAAAAAATCCCCAAACCGAAAAAAGTGCCAAAACAGAAAAAATAGCCAAAACTTAAATAAATCGCGAAAACTAAAAATATCGCCAGAAAGCAAAAAAAAAAACGTTAAAACAAAAAAAACCGCAAAAAAAAAAAGAAAAAAATTAATCCAAAAAACGGAAAATCCAAAAAAATGAAAAAAGCGACAAAACCAATAAAATCTCCAAAACAAATAAAAGAACTAAAATTAAAATAAAAAAACCAAAACATTTGCCAAAATGAAAAGAGGGCAAAAACGAGAAGGGATATACATATTTGTATTCCTACGGAAAGTCGCACTTTACTGAACTTATTTGTACTAATTTTGAAAGTTTTAAACTTTCCAATTTAATACAAAAAAGCAGAAATGCTCGTTTTAAAAACACCTGCGTGGCCTGGCCATAATAGCTGTTTTTAAAATATTGAAATTATTTCTTCAAATTTGTTTAGTTTGGACTAGATTTTTAAAAGAATTTTGTACCCAGGCACATTGTCCTAACCGTCCATTTTTAATCGTTTTAAAAAATACGAAATTTACGAAAAAAATAAATAAATAAACTGAAGCGTTATTTTACTTCTGTTTTTAGTACATAATGGTAAAATACTTATAAAAATGTATTGAAATACTTATAAAAATGTATGTATTGACGGTCATGTAAATTTTCTGTAAAACCCAAAACGTATATTAAAGAAAATGTAAGAAGTCATTGCTTCATAGGGTTTGATTCATTTTTTTTTGAGTTTAAGTAAAATTGCAAAATAATCTTAAAAAACTGAAAAGTAGTAAATGCCTTAAACGTAATTTTTAAGATCCCAGTAAAAAATTGCTTCCAGCAAAGCAGGTTTCTACTATTATGGAATAAAAGTAGCGCTGATAAACCTGCTGATATCGCTACTGATTTTTGTATGGCGAGTTCCCGGATTGAAGTACTACATTTTTGCTCACAAAAGCGCTTTTGAAGCGCTGAAAATCATCAACGTTTTCAGCACTAGAGCTGAAAATATATGAAAAGAATGGTTCGATGTGGATTGGCGTCGTTACCGCCATTTTGAGTTTTTCTTATTTCGTTACTTTATTTATTTTTATTAATTTCATATTTTTACTCAATGTTTGTTATTTTAACTTGAACTAGTATCGAACTAAGAACCTTCAGGTTTGAACACCAACGTACCAATCACTCGACCAAAAACACTGTTGCAAAACGGCCCCAAGAAACTCAAATAAATTTACTCTTCATTCTCGCTTAAACACCTGCTTTGGATCAGCACTATAAAATCAGCTTTTTTGTATAGCTCGTGTACGAAGCTTTTGTATAAGTAAAAAGCAAATAATTTTCTCGCTTCAAAACCTCCAGTGTTGTGACGCTATGGAATCAGCTTCTGAACAAGCGAATTATGAAGCGCTTTATTTCTTTAGTGCTTCAAAAACATGAAAATTTTTTACTGGGATGTGTCTCAAAAAGTATACACAGAAAAAAATAAACAAGAATTATATTCAATAAAACCATGTTCTAAAAAAAATATGAATTTCAATAACATTTATCTTTACCATAATAAAATATTTCGTTGTAAGTATTTCTTTTCCATGCCGGTTATTTCTTTTCTTTTTATACATAAGTACTTAAAACAAGTTGTATCCCATAAAAAAATAAATAAGATATGGCTCAGCTATAGAGTATGCTTTACGTCCGGAAAGCCCGGGTTCGTATTCCAGCCATGTCAAAATTTTTTTAATTTATATATATATTTTTATTTTGAAATAATTTTGTTATCAATATAGGGGAATTCTTTATCACGGGAAATTTGAAAAAAAAAAATTATTGAATACCGGGATTTTTGTTATCAAAAACGAAACTTATTTTTTTCTGTGTAGAAATCGATATTTTAGATTTTGGGCTTATTTATGTATACTCATGCTTGAAAAATATAGATATATATCGAAATATCGATGACTATCGATATTGATAAATATATCGAATTCGATTTATTTGCAATTAACCATTTCTACTACACAGAAAAAATAAGTTTCGTTTTTGATAACAAATTTCCTGGTATTCCATAATTTTTTTTTGCAAATTACCTGTGATAAAGAATTCCGCTATATTGATAACAAAATTATTTCAAAAGAAAAAAATAGTATCTAAATTGAAAAATATTGACATGGTTGGGATACGAACCCGGGCTTCCAGGACTTAAAGCACAATCTCTACAGCTGAGCCATATCCCAGTGGTTTTTCTTATGAGATAAAACTTGTTTTAAGTACTTATGTATGAAAAGAAAAGAAATAACCGGCATGGGAAAGAAATACATACAACGAAATATTGTATTAAGTTAATGACAAATGTTTTTGAAATTAATTTTTTTTTCAATAACATGGTTTTATCGAGCATAATTCTTATATATTTCTTTTTTCTGTGTAAGTAAAAGCTAAAAAATTTTAAAACCGTTTATACTTAATGACGGTCAAGACAGCAATCATGGTATTCCTTTTCAAAGCTTAGGAAAAATTGATTTTTTGACAAGTCTAAAAGAGACTTCGTATTCTTATTGCATTTTCTCCTAGATCGAGTAGTGTATCGGGTAATTTTGATGGCAATTGACCTGACCTGACTCATTGAATAAAACAAGCAAGAGTAATAAGTTAAATATATAAAAAAATATTTTTATTAAATATTTTCTTATAGTAAAACTATCAGAAAACAATATAAATGTTTATTTTATTATTTAGAAGGACCTTGGTTTTCTTTTTTAACTTTATGAGTTTAACCAAATAAAAGAAAAAGAAAAAAATAAAACGGAAAGAGGAAATGCAAATCTTTATGTAGTTTTTTAATATTCTTATTACTTGTTTTTGGTCGTATGTATTGGTGGCATAAGTTTCCATTATGCATTCAAATTTTTGTTGCTCTCCGTTAGTTGGCACCATCATCATCATCCTCATCATCTTTCTTTCTTTTTTTTCATGGCAGCCTTTGATTTAACTTCAGTTCAGTTCAGTTCAGTTGAGTTGTATGTATATAAAACTTTGGAAAAGAGTTGTTTCGCAGTTGTTGTTAAATATATACATATATTTCTTTCTTGTTTTGCCATAAGCCTTTGGGGAATTTGAAGTGGCACGTCGATGACGATTTTCTTGGCATGATTTGCATGACGGAAGCCCATTAGTTGACACTTTCGTGCATAATAATTCTTTTTTTCCTTCACGTGCTGTAGTTTTGTATTCAGCAGTTTTATTTCTTTAAAATGAATTTGCATTTTTCTTCCTGCTTGACTTAATTTTAAACTAGCTGCTTTCAGTTTTAAGTCTTTGCGACTATAAAATGTTTTGAAAAGATTTGTTTTCCTTCTGATTTTCTTCAGTTTATGAGATGAGTTTTTCTTTAAGTTGGTCTGGTTGCCTTAAATTGTGGTAAATATAAGAAACTAATACAAAAAGCGACATTTAAATGTTTTACAGAAGCATTTAAAAATAAAGCAACTTTGCATGTTAATTATATTATTTTAATGTTTGTTTTTGAGTAAATGTTGAAGTTTCCTTCATTTTCATTTTATTACCTTTAATCACACAGTTAAGTAATCGTTATTATTTTCTTGCAATGCGCTTTTAAATTGCAGTTGTAATCACTCTTGTTTTATGCCATTATTGTTATTGTTCTTTATGTGTATTTATTATGCAAGGAGTGACTTAATTATTTATATGGATTACCAGCTGCAACTCCATGTTCTTCGCTTTCGCAATTTTGACCTCAACACGCACCTTGATAATAAAAGTACTTTTACGAATATGTACATATGTGTTGTTCATTTTCGGTATAACAGTTTTCCAAAAGCTTACGATGAATAATAATTGCTTTGTCTGGAAGATACCTCGTCTGTTGATCCAAAATCGTCCATTTTTGTTATAATTACGCATATTAGTAACAGAGTAACTTACCAGTATTGTTAATTAATCGCTTTTCATAATCGTACCGATAAAATTTCATAATTTTTTTCTTGTTCGAACAGCAGAATAATTATACATTTTTATTCGAAAATTTGAAGGAATAACGAACAAAAAATGTTATTCAAATAACCACGATTTTTAGGGTTCCGTACACCAAAAGTGTAGAGAAACCCTATTGTTTTCGCTACGATGTCAGTTTGTCTGTCTGTCACAGGCAGTTTTCTTAAGAACCGCAAGAGCTACGGACCTACAACTTTTACAGAATATATAAAACTTTGGCCGCTACAACATATGACAGTTAAAAATTAAAGAGCGTTCTAAAGCGAGCAACGAAACATGTTGAAATGCTAATGTAATATACAGACACTTATGTATATACAGACACTTAAAATTTCCAAAGTTGGTGTCTTATTTATTGTACGCACTACACCGATTAACACAGATATTTAAAACAATATAAATTAAAGGGTATTCTATCGGCTAATGTAGTTTTGACTATTTAATTTAGAAAATTTGCTGCCATAAGACGAAAATTTAAAAAAAAAAACACTAAAACTATAAAATTCCAATGCGAAAAAATGGCGAAACGCAAAATTGCTAAAATGAAAAAATGAATGAAAAAGACACAAAAAGTAAAAAAAACTAAGACGCAAAAAATCATCTAAATAAAAAACATCGGAAAAAAACTAGAAAAAAATCGCCAAAAACAAAAAAAAATCATAAAAACGAAAAGAGTACCAAATTTTAAAAATCGCTAAAACTAATAATATCGCAAAACCACTAAGAAAATCGTCAGAAATGGAACAAATAACCAAACGGAAAAAGCGCCCAAAGCAAAACAAAAAAAAAAAACCAAACAAAAAAATGCCCCAAAACTAAAAAAATCGAAGAAACCGAAGAAATTGACAAAACGAAGAATAGTGCCAAAAACTACAAAAAAGTCGCTAAAATTAAAACATCACCAAAAACCGGAAAAACGCAAAAAAAAGCGCCAAAATTAAAATAAATCCCTAAAATTAAATATATCGTCAAAAACGAAAAAAATCGTTAAAACAAAAAAAAAAACCTCAAAGCTAAAAAAATCACCAAAACTAAACAAATTAACGAAAAAAAAATCGCAAAAAAAAAACTCAAAATCGGAAAAAACCGAAAAAATAACCAAAATGAAATAAAGCACCACAACTAAAAAAATCTTCAAAAAACGAAAAGAAAACTTCAAAAATTAAACGAAAAAACAAAACGAGAAAAATGCCAAAATGAAAAAATTGCAGTCTTCGTCTGCGAGTCAAAGTCGCACTTTACTGAATTTATTTATATTAAATTTCAATCACCAGTTTCAACTTTTTTAAAGGTGTTAGCACACATTCCTTCCTACACATTTTCCTCCGATTTAAGTAAGTTAACTTTTCTTTACATATTTCGTAATTGGACCCATATGTTTGGATCTTCATTGAAACTATAAATTTAAAGGTTGGAAACGAAAACAATTTTACATTTTATTTTGTTAAAAACTTAAAAATCAATACCAACAAAAATGAATTAAGCACAGCCAATTGTTTCAGTTACTTCAAAGATACAAATAATTAAAAACCATTACAATTCATTTTTAGATAAAACGAATTTTCGAAATTTCGCTCTCAGACCCGCTATTAGATTTTGAATACCTACTCCATCAACTTTTTTGGGAACGTGATTTTAACTTACATACAATTTCCAACTTACATAGAATTTTTTTCTTCTTCTCACTATGTCTATTGGGCGCAACTCAGGGCAGTTAGGGAGTTGCAGTTCTTTTACTGTTTTATGAAAATCGTGATTAAACCAATTGAGTTTGCTCACTTAATTGCGAATAAAATCAAAAGTTGACAATCGATTTTAATGAAATATGGAACGTTTTGCTTGGAACATGTCAATCCAAAGGCCTGTAAGAAATTACGGAAATTGGTTTGTTTTTTATTTTGTATGAATTTTTTAAAAACCAAATTCTTAAAAATATGTGGAAAAATTTTGTTTTCTGTTTTTTTTTTCAAATCGTTCTGTTGTTGCCATGACTGATTAATTTAAACTGCGTATGAAATACGTTATACATTCTTTATATACAAGAAAATTAACAGCTAACGGGATTTTTGAATAGTGTGTATAGCGGTCATATTATTTAATATTCAATATGTAAAATTTTTTTCGTTTCCAACCTTTATATATTGTGTACTTTACGCAAATGCTATAAGACTTGAGAACACTTTTTGAAAACAATTTTGTTCTTGTAATTGTCTTCCTCAGAATACTTCAAAGCTAATCTCATGCTGTAATTTAAAACGAAGCCTTTAACGGCGCACCGAGGCTCCAATGGGGAAAAACGGTAATAAATCTGTATCTTTGAAACTTGCAAAATGATTTATGTAAAAATCATAGAGGAGGACCTAAGCTTTAAGAACGTTAAAATTCGGACCAGCCTGTTGAAAATCACGTCAAGCTACAGGGCGTCAAAATTAACTACTTTGGGCATGACAAATTCTTTTTGGCCCATAACTTTTACAAATATTATCCAATTTTAAAAAAATTAAAATAGATAAAGAAAATGCGTTACTTTCTTAAGATATCTTTAATATTTTCAAAAATATTTAGCTTTGAATTTTAAAATTGCTGGTTTTTGGCCTCGGCTTTGTTCATTATTTCATCAATATCTCCCGTACACAGAAAAAAATAAGTTTAGCTTTTGGTAACGAAAATCCCGGTATGCAAAAGCTTTTTTTTCAAATTTCCTGTGACAAAGAATTCCGCTATATTGATAACAAAATTATTTCAAAAGAAAAACAAATATACATTAGAAAAAAATATTTGACATGGCTGGGATACGGGCCCGGGCTTCCTGGGCGTAAAGCATCCTCTCTACAGCTGATCCATATCCCAGTTATTTTTTTTTTGTGAAATAAAATTTGATTTAAGTACTTATGTATGAAAAAAAAAGTAATTGGCATAGAAAAGAAATACATACAACGAAATATTGTATTAAGGTAATGACAAATTTGATTGAAATTCATTTTTTTTTCAATAACATGGTTTTATTGAACATAATTCTTGTCTATTTTTTTTTCTGTGTAATAGCATTCCAAATATTTTCAAAAATATAGTTTATGATTTAGAACACAATCCTTGATAACATGCAGAAAAAAAATTTTAGTTCTCTTAACTCATGTAGGCGCGAAAACGAATGAAAGTGAATACTTTGAAAAGTAAGTGAAAATTGCAAAATTTTGACTAAAATAGAGGTTAATTGTTCGATGTCTCTCTCAAGAAAATGCGGATTTCCAATATTTTTGGGCAAAATTGTCATACGTATGAGTAATATGATGGTATCGTCATATAAAAAATTGATTTTATTGTAGTTTACTATGAACATTTTAAATCTCGAATACGAGCGCTAATTTCGAAAAACGGCGAAACCATTGAATTCAGCTTACTCAAATTAACTTTAACACACAGAAAAAAATAGACAAGAATTATATTCAATAAGACCATGTTATTAAAAAAAAATATGAATTTCAATAACATTTATCTTTAACATAATAAAATATTTCGTTGTAAGTATTTCTTTTCCATGCCGGTTATTTCTTTTCTTTTTATACTTAAAACAAGTTGTATCCCATAAAAAAATAAATGGGATATGGCTCAGCTATAGAGTGTATGCTTCACGTCCGGAAAGCCCGTGTTCGTATTCCAGCCATGTCAACATTTTTTTAATTTATATATATATTTTTATTTTGAAATAATTTTGTTATCAGTATAGGGGAATTCTTTATCACAGGAAATTTGAAAAAAAATTATTGAATACCGGGATTTTTGTTATCAAAACGAAACTTATTTTTTTCTGTCTGAGTGAAAATTGCTAAATTTTGACTAAAATAGAGGTTAATTGTTCGATGTTTCTCTCAAGAAAATGCGGATTTCCAATATTTTTGGGCAAAATTGTCATACGTATGAGTAATATGATGGTATCGTCATATAAAAAATTGATTTTATGGTAGTTTACTATGAACATTTTAAATCTCGAATACGAGCGCTAATTTCGAAAAACGGCGAAACCATTGAATTCAGCGTACTGAAACTAACTTTAACAGTGGGGTGTCCAACTTGTTAAAATTTAGAACTATCATAGTGTAATTATTGTGGTACGATGTTAAATAAATTTTACCCATGGACAAATGATATGATTTCTGATGATTCAATAATGTCTTGTAGCTAACCATGGAGTACGTCTTAGTACACGGGCTAGAAGCATTTTACAGAACATATGAAGAGTAACTAAGATTTGGCATTCTAGACTATTATATATTTTACCTCAGTTTTTTCTCAGAAATCTAACGATCACTTGTTAGACCAAAGCCATTCTCGTTGCTGGTAAACTAACTTTAAATCAGTTACATCTTTGCACCATAAATTTGTTATAATTCTTTTATATTTATAGTGCATGTGGGTATTATACTTTAGCTTAAATTATTTTATTAAAAAAAATTTAAACAAATTACTAAATTTGTTTATCAGGCCACAGCCAATCATTGCATTTAAAGTTTTGTCTAACTAAATTGTAATTGATATAATGCTGTTGTTGTAATATGGTCTACTAGTATGTGCATGTACTTTGTATTTGGTTGTTATTATATTCAACTTCATCATCAACATCCATGTAGATAACGTGACTACTCCATACACGCATGTAAGGTATACTCCACAGGGGACTAGGACTAGGCCAAAGGTAACCCAAAATGTATAAAGGAAACATGGTCGATTTAACATTACGATGTCCTAGGGCTGGACTATATAACCTAGCTTTTAATTACATCGGAGTAGTCTCAATTACATCGGAGTAGTCTCCATGTAACTACTTGATGGAGTACCCAACTGTACGTTTTTTTAACGATTGCATATAAATTTGCAATCGCTAAAACACAGACACTTGTCGCTTAACTACAAGCTCTTGCTTGCAAATTACATTGTCCATGCCTGCATTACATTGGAGTAGTCTTTAAACTACTCTATGTCACTATTGGAGCACTATATGCAATCGTTAAAACGCGAACACTTGTCGGTTAACTACAAACTCTTGTTTGCATATGACATGGTCCACGACTGCATTACATAGGACCATGTTGTAACTAGTCCATTTCAGCAATAAAGGGACCACGTAGTCCAAAAAATAAAAATAAAAGTTGGAAAAACTGGAATAAAGAATCAGAAGGTGAAAGTTCGGCTCACCATATTGATAAAAAGGATTAAGATACTCATATTCTACTTCCTCATAAAAAGTTGATAAATAGCTGATGTTTCATTAATACTAGTATCCACGATCAAACGTGGTAAAAGCGAACAAAGGACGCTGATGATGACAGCGTAGCGGCTGTCGAAACTAGTATTACTAATCCGTTCTGCTAGTCTGATTAGATATTCTAATATTGCACTCTTAAAAATAATTTGAATTTACATTAGTTCAATTATTGAACTTAAGCCGAATAATAAATAATAACTTCCGACTTATACCTATTTCAGTTCGAATAATACTTACGTACAAATATGTCCAAAATTATCTGTAGGGATCATCGTCAGTGTAGTTAATTATAATCATCCTCATGATTGCATTATGTATTAAGCATTTGTTCACCCTTTGCATTGTATGTGTGTGTTTGTATGGATCGCTGTGTGTTTTAGTGTCTCAGTGTGTCAGTGTGTTTGTGTGAGTTTGTCTGCCAGTCAATTGAAAGAGTATTCCCAATGCAACCAACATTTTTCACGCACATTTTTTTTTATTTATTTAAACAATTTGTGGTAAAAATATTTCTATACACCGATTCCAGTGATGGAAAAACTGTTTTATTTTGAGATTCAATAAATACATCTAACTAAATTCAACCATTTATGAAAGAACAACTTAGCTAAAAATTAATCTTGATAGACTATTCAGTTCTCTTCTTTGGGTAAAATTCATTTAATTCGTAGCAAAGGCAAACTAATTTTAAAATGAGTGTTGTGTTTTTCTTCCGACGGGGTTTTTTTTGGAATTTGGAACGATTTTCCGTCATCCCATGTCAATTTTGGTTTGTAAACAGACCGGTTTCGGCTATGTGCCATCTTCAGTGTTCTTCAGTGTTCTATTCAATAGAACACTAAAGATGGCACATAGCCGAAACCGGTCTGTTTACAAACCAAATTTTACGTTCCAAATAATTTTAAAATATTTAGTGTAAAACAACAAAATCCACACAAATAGAAAAGTCACGAGCTACAATTTTTCTTTGTTTATTTTTCTTTACAATCAAATTTTGAGCAAATGGTCTAATATATAATTGAATTATGCACGACTCAAGTTATTACAATTGAAATACAATTCATTTGTTTCCAAAAATGTTTGCTTTTATTGAACACTCGCCTAAATTTTTTAAATAAATATGCAAGCAACGATTGACGAGTTCATAGCAAATTGTCGAAGCTCATGCTACAACATTTTTCAATAAACATTTTAGTATCACATACTTTTAATTAATTAATTAATGTACTACTCATCATTTATTGATTTATTCGATAACAATATTTTATTTTAAAAAAAAGTCACGAATGATAAATAGCTTGCAGACATACTTAAGTACTTTCAAATATCTCCAATATCATGTAGAAAGTGCTACCAAGATAAAATATCCCACACCCCAGATAAGTAAAAATGGTTTTTATAAGCATGTTTAGCCACATTCCCATCAATCCCAACTCCACTTTAGTCTATTCTCAAAAAGTCCTATCACTCCTCTACTAAATGCTCTTTTTTTGTACGAAAACTATACACGCGTTTGAATGTGTAAATTTGTTTTACATTTTTATGTTGTTAAACATCAACCAGGGAATTCTCTCAACATTTTATTTCAATATTTATAAATATACACTTTTTTTGTTCAAAGCTGTTACTATTACAGTTTTTTCTTTAGTAGAACGGAAGTTAACTAGTCATATGTAATGTGTTTTTCTTTATTAATGTAAGTGTGTAAAAGTGTGTGTATGTGTATTCATTATTGTCTAATAGTACGATTACAATGGAATGACATTTACATATGAATGTATGGGTGCAACATTGTGTAATCAAAAGGTTAATTGTGTTACTTGTCCTTTTTGATGGCAAAATTGTAATGAATACTTTAGCAGGTTAAAGATTTCAAATTTCATTTTGATTTAAGGTGTTGTCAGTGCTGTTTTAATGGTTGGATAGAAAAGTGGTTGAGTATTTAAAGAACACAATTTGCCAATCAAGCTATATACGCTTGTGTATGGGTAAAGTTTAAATGAACTTTACATTAGTACAAAACGGAAATGATTTTGATATGAACTTAAAATTTTAAAATATGTAATGAATGAGTACTTGTCTGTAGATTGTTGACTTTAGGACTATATGATTTTTATGTCACCTCGTTTTAATTGCTTAGAACTCATTTGAATCAAAGCCAAATGATTAATAAATATAATAAGTGGAAGTAAGAACAATTCCTTATACCTTTCCCTTGCTTTTTTCTTACATTCTGCATACCGTTTTTTTGTGTAGTTTTAATTTTCTCTATAAAGTTTTTGTATCTCTACTCCGGCTAATTTAATATTTTTTTCTTTAAAACCAAAAATCATAACAAAAATGCCGAAATCAGATATTAGAAACTACCACAACATAGTCCATGCAAATACTAAAGTCCCGAATTACATTTTTTGACTTGTGCCGTTTTCTTCACCATAAAATTTTCAGCAAAAGGTTTTACTTTTCTTTAAGAAAATGGTTTTAACATACGGGACTGTTCTGTTAACCAAATCTGAGTAAATTTCTTGTTTTCCAAGAATAAATCATGCCACCATTGATGTATTTTAAATCATATATAGTAAACTAATTTCATATATGATATTTTAAGTAGGAATGTAACGATACGCCGTTTTGCCGATCCGATACCGATACCGATACTTAAAAATATATATCGCCGATACCGATTCCGATACCGATACGAATATTGAAATTGAGTTCTAGCATAGATTAACAAAACTGAAGTGCAATTTTTTTATTATACAATATTACAGTGTAAGAGATTATTAATATTTAAAATTGATATTAACCCAGTATACAAAATTGGAAGTATTTTTTAAGGAGCTACATTTTCTTTGCTTCCAAAAATCTATATTAAAAATATGCAGATAACACAGTGCAACAGTCCAAAAAATACACGGCCTTGACAGCATAGACTCGATTGTACTACAACGGGGTAGTACACTTAGCTTGGCGAATTTGGTGATCAATTTCGTTTTATGGACCTCCAAAGTTTTGGAAAATCAGAGGGCCCTCAAAAAAAGGTGTCATTAACTTTTGGCCAACAGAAAATTCAAACTTGGTGATACCGCTTAACTATATATGGCAATAATGTAGCTAAGAGTTCGCTTAACAGATTTTATTACCATTTTATGCCAAAAACTTATTTTTTCGTGCACTTTTTTTTGAAAAATTAAGGAAATTTTTTTTTTCACTTTTTCCAGAATAACTTACAGGGACTCGTATTTTTTTATTAACAATATTTGGCAAAGTTTTAGCTACGGTAAGGTTGAACAACTTTTGTGAACATGTCAATACAATCTGAATGTATCTGGGCACCCTAAACATCCCAGAAAAACTAATTTCTACCTTAAAAGTTTTCATTTTTTACGAATTAGGCTATATGTGTTTTTATTACATTTTTTGCTTTCTTTGTTATTGTTCCACTTCTTATGCTGCTGATTTTAGTATTTACTATTTTTTATTGTTTGTTGTTGTTTTGCCAAATAATGGTAATGAAAAATTTGGAGTCCCTATAATTTATACTGAAAAAAGTGAATAAAATAATTTTAAAAAATTTTTTTTTCAAAAAGAGTACAGGAACATATTATTTTTCTGGGCACAAAATGTTAGTAAATCACAACAGACAAGTATGCAGTTGAACATACTATTTTCAAAAAAAAATTTTTTTTAGCATAAAAAAATAGTGAAAAACTATAATTTTTAAGGTAAAAACTGGTCGGTGTGAGCTATTAGAGTGCCTTGATATGTGCAGATTTTATTGATATGTTCACAAAAGTTCTTCAGTTCTACCGTAATTATAAGTTTGCCAAATATTGTTAGCTAAAAATTACAAGTCCCTGTAAGTTATTCTGAAAAAAGCAAAAAAACAATTTTTTCCTTAATTTTGTCAACAAAAAGCTCACGAAAAAAATGTTTTGGCATGAAATGTAAAAAAAAAATCTGTTAAACAGACTCTTAGCTACATTATTGCTATATATATTTAAGCGGTATTATAAAGTTTGAATTAGCTGTTGGCCAAATACTGATGACACCGTTTTTTGAGGCCCCACTGATTTTCAGAAACTTTGGAGGTCCATAAAAAAAATTGGTCACCAAATTCACCAAACTGAGTAAAGGGTTTTACTACCCCATTGTGGGACAATCGAACCTGTGCTCCGCAGTTCTTGTGTTTTTCCAAAAGTCTCTATTTGCCGCATAGTGTAATTAGTAGAAAAGCAAGAAAAAAGTGTTACTTCCTTTATAATTTTAAAAAATGCTCGCCTTACTCGCATAAAAAAAATTGTGAAAATGGGTAATTCTTTCTCCTTTTTTCTTGAGGAAAAATCATTATAGAACACCGAAAAAGAAATTTGTCCGAGCATCGCTTCCAATTCGGTGATTGGTAATCGAAAAGCAGAACTTCTTGCAATGGCAAGGATATTTAAAACTAATTAGAAATGATCCAAATTTGCAATACTTCCGGATCGCGAATTCTAGATTTTCATGACTTCTTTGGAGTGTCTTTTTTTGCTGGAATAAGATTTAAAAAACAACGAATTGAATTTGAATTCATGGTAAAATTAACCAAAAATAAATAATTTTTTACAAAATAATAGTATAAAATATTATTAATTTTTAAAATTTATATTAACAAGATTTAAAAAAATAACGAAATGAGTTTAGTTCATGGTAATATTAACCAAAAATAAATAATTTGTCAGAAAAAAACTCTGAAAAAAATTTTAAAAGTATCGTCGTATCGACAGTAAAATATCGCCGATACCGATGTATCGGAAAATCAGAAGTATCGCCGATATATCGGTATCGGTATCGGTATTCGTTACATCGCTAATTTTAAGCTCTAAAGAACAGAAAACTGCAAAAAAGTCTGAAAAAATTTTGCTATTAGAGGAATTACATTTTTCCAAATCGAGCGTTTTTAAAACGACTCGATTTACAGAACAGGCAGCATAATTGAATTATTGACGTCTCAAATTATTACGATTGCAACAAAGGCTGTTCTTTTCGAAAAAAATTTTTTGTTTTTATTCAACACTTAAATAAATATTCAAGTAACGAATGATGAATTTTCAGCAAATTGATGAAATGAAAATGTTCAATAAACACTTTATTTTCACATGTTTTTAGTAACTTTTTTGCTTTAGTCATAGATTTTTAGCTAATTTATATGACTCACAATTTTATTGATTAATTTATAACAATATTAAATATTAAAAAGAAAAGTCACGAATAACAAACAAGCTGTAGACATAACATACTTTTGAAATAAAAACTAAACCCTGTCTTATGCATTTTGTGCGAATGAGAAACTGTGAGAAAATGTTAAATTTTATTTATGTTTATTTATTTATTTATGATTATTTATCGGAGACAAAAAATTTTGATGAAATGTGAGCAAAAAAGGAACATTTTCTTGCGTGTAAAATGATGTATTTATTGCAAAGTAAATCTATTGCCTGCAATAAAATTTTTAAAAATTTTTATTCAATAACGTAATTAAATTTGTTTTGATTCTAACCCTCCTAATGCCCGTAATTTCAACAAATAGATATCCCTCCGTGCATAGTTACCTATGGTGTAAAAATATTTGACAACTTTAGCTTGTAGGTAAGGATTGTAAGCAAATGTTAATTTACCGACTAGATTAAGAAGATATCTAATGGATAATTTACGCCTTAGATACCTATTTGTTGAAATTACGGGCATAAAAGTGGCATTGCAAATTCAACTTTGGTTTTTTATCAAAATCCAAGTGGATTATTGTGACACTTGGTCTAATCCTGATATGCTGAAAATATTAATTTTGCAATTGCCAAACAACACACTTTTTAACACCAGCTACATACGTCTGCATTATTTACAGTATTCAAATAAACAAGCCATTTATTCTCTTATTGCTACACAGAAAAAACTAAATTTCATTTTTGTATGAAGGAGTTCAATGAAATAGTAAATATTTTGTCTATCAACGGACCTACAAACAAATTTGTAAATATAGACAAAAATATATCAAAAATTTCATTAAAAAAAGCGTATTTTTTTCAGTGAACAAATTGTTTAAATCCATAAAACAATTTGTTTAAAAATATTTACAAATTGTAAACAAAAAAATTTACTAAATCAAATAAAAAGATTTACTAGATTTTCTGAAAAATATCAAACAATATTTTTGTCTGAATTAATAACACAATTAGTCTAAAAATACTAAACAAAATAGTTTATTAAATACTAAACAAATAGTTTATAATCAAACAAAAATATTTAGTGGATTTTTTTAATATATCAATCAAAATTTTTGTCTGGGTCATCATCATCATCAACATCATTATCATGCATTATGAAAATTTGCTTTGTTATATGTGTTGAAGTCTGAATGTTTATCTAAAGACTCTAAAAGAATGAATGAGAATTAACGCAACGACATTAACGAATTGATTCACTAAAAAATCTTCAGTAAACAAACTTGGTATAGTCGCATTCCTTTTGCTATCATTGTTGTTGTTATTTGTGTGTATGTCCTCATCGGGGTTGTTTTTTTACAGCACAGTTTTTCATGTTGTTTTTATTTTTTGCATTCTAAATAAAAGTCAAACAAACAATTCATAGATTATGGACAGAGCATTAACTGAAAATTAATTTTATTTTTAGACAAATTTTTGTTTGAAAATTTTTTGTTGATAATTTTTTTCTGTGTACAGTAGTAATGCCTGTCATACACATGATTAACAGTTCAATACCTGGCAAAGTCATGTAGATTATTTTAAAATTTTTTGCATTTTCGTAAAGAAAAATTTTAAGTCCGTAACAAAATAGTTGTGCAGTAGACCACATTGAAAAATGTAAATAGTTAACCACGGTAATTTTCGAAAATAGCATGAAATTAAAAAAACACTTTATTTGATTCAAAAATAATGTTTGTTGAAAGTAAATTTTTTTTAAAAAATAGTTAGGGAAAAATAAAAATATTTTCAAAAATTCCTTTTATGAAATATGCAGTGAGTAGACATTGAACACAACACTTGACATTGAACACAACAATAACTTAAAGTGGCATGAGCAGAGACATTTAATTTTTATTATGTTTTGAGTAATTTGAAAAATTTTCAGTACGGTCTGGATTTTTATTCTCTCCTATTTTAAAGAAATTCGACGTATATATTCTAATCTTGTATGTGCATCATATGGCGAACGATCTAGTTCGATACCTCTTATGGCTTCAATTTTATAGCCGTCTAAATTTGGCCATCTCGGCCATTTTTGAGAAAAGTTCGTCATATTGAAGATTGAATTACTTTAGAGCGCGTTACTGGATATTAATAATTTTGATGTCATTCGAAAGTGCCTCTAAGATGCCGAAGTATCCTTTAGTCAAAGTAATTTGCAGCACGATCACGAAAAGTATCGGTTAAGACCGTTTCAGACTGTAATACAAGTATTAATACTTTTGAGGAAAATGCCTACCTAATTTAATTTTTGTTTGAAATATTAAAAAAAACAATAACAAATTATCATGTCAGTGTTTCATTTTCTTCAAAAGTATTAATACTTGTATTATAGTCTGAAACGGCCTTTATGAAATACGCACTCAAAAATATTTTTTAATTAACGAAATTAATTGTCCGTTATTATTCCAAAAGGTTATCAAACGCGTTTTTAAATAATTACAGCCAATAATGCCAAATTTCTATTTGTATTTCTAAATATGCAAATTGCTTTTCAGAGATTTCAAATTATATTTCAGAACATAGCAGTCACATAAAAATAAAAAATAATTAACCATGCACGTTCCTTCACACTGAACTCTTTTGCACTCCTCGTAATTGTAACAAAAAGTTACTCTCTATTATGCGTGATCACTCATGATTACTCATGATTCATGTAAACCACGTTATAGGGCCAAAACTCTATAATTAATCCATTTAATCCGATAACGCATATTTCCGTCACAATGACCAATTTAAATATCGAATTTTCGTTTTTTCTATTTTTTCAAGCTTTCGGCATCATAAGTGAAATTGTTCGAATATGTGCATATTCGAATATGTCTTAAATAGCGAAGTTTCTGGTTTTTATTGGATCGAGATCAGTTTGGTGCATATCTTTGAATTTTCAGGAAAATTTTACTTTCTTCTTTTTTCGAAATTGCTCAGTTTTTTTGCCGGTTTCCGTTTGTATTCTGATGGACTAAGGGCAGTTTTAGTGTTTAGTTTCGATTTTTCAAACAAACTTTATTATTATTATTTTTTTTTGGTAAATTTAACGTTTAACAAGTTTTCGATATCTTTACAAATATATTCGAAAATTTGGCATGTATAGAATTTTGAACTTTTTTCGGTGTTGCTGCGTTTTTCCGCGACTCCTCAATTTGTTCATTTGGCTTTTAGTGCCTATTTGAAAAAATATATTTTACATATTGTGTTTTTGTAAATTTATCAGATGCATCTTGACCACTTTTGTACATTGGTATTGAGTTTTCGGGGAAGTTTGTGATTTTTTCGGAGTTGGTCAGTTTGTGCTGCCGTTCTTCGTTTGCGTAAGTGAATGTATAGTGGACTTAGGAATGCTTTTGTGTGTTCGATTTCCGAAACATTTACGATATTTTTCGGAGTAACTTCAACATATGACGAGTTTTTGATTTCTTTCTAAAATTATGAGTTTCTGAGAAACTTTAGGCATTTTTAGTGCATTTTCGAAAATTTGTCTTATAGCGAATTTTCGTAGAATTAATTTCCTATATATTTTGTGTAAATTAAAAATATTCCAAATAATTTTCGACCTTTTATGGAGACCGTTCGATTGTTTTTTATTTCTGTAGTTCAATTATTTGATTCTGGTGGATTTAAACACTTTTAGTGCTTACTCGAATATGTGGGGAGTTTCGTGTTTTCGAATAGCTTTAGTTCTTGCCAGTTTTAAGGATTTAGGGATATATTTTAAATTTAAATTTTTCGAAGAGACTTTTTGATTTGTTTGGTAACATTGTAGGTTTCTGGTGAATTTTTGTTACTTTTAGTGCATATTCAAATGTGTCGAATTTTCAGGTTTTTTCGGAATAGCTTTTATTTTTTGTAAGTTTTCGATTTCTTTGGTTAAGTTATGGTGATCTTGTTTATATAAGATATTTTAGTGCAATTAGTGCATTTTTGAATTTTCAAGCAATTTTCGCGAAGTTTTTCAGTTTTTGGTTATAAGTGCATATTTAAATTAGGGATGTAACGAATACCGATACCGATACCGATATATCGGCGATACTTCAGATTTTCCGATACATCGGTATCGGCGATATTTTACTGTCGATACGACGATACTTTTAAAAATTTTTCAGAGTTTTTTTAACAAGTAATTTATTTTTGTTCGATTTTACCATGAATTAATTCACTTCGTTATATTTTAAATCTTATTAATATCTATTTTAAAAATTAATAACATTTTATGCTGTTATTTTGTAAAAAAAATTATTTATTTTTTGTTAATTTTATCATGAATTCAAATTCAAGTCGTTGTTTTTTAAATCTTATTCCAAAGAAGCCATGAAAATGTAGAATTCGCGATCTGGAAGTATTGCAAATTTGGATAATTTCTAATTAGCTTTACATATCCTTGCCATTGCAAGAAGTTCTGTTTTTCGATTACCAATTCGGTGGAAGCGATGCTAGGACAAATTTCTTTTTCGGTATTCTATAATGATTTTTCCTCAAGGAAAAAGGATAAAAAATTACCCATTCTCAAAATTTTTTTTATGCGAATTTAAACTCAGAACTGCATTTTCATATAAATTTAAGTGAATAAATATAAACTTAGAAATCCTTTAATAATTAAGCTATTAAGTTATTTAGAAGAATATTAGTTGATAAATGTCCTTTAAAAACTCGATTTTTTCAAAAGCATGGCGAGTATTTTTAAAAATTATAAAGGAATTAAACATTTTTCTTGCTTTTCTAATAATTATCTGCATATTTTTAACATAAATTTTTTGGAAGCAAAGAAAATGTAGCTCCTTAAAAATTACTTCCAATGTTTTATCAATTTTAAATATTCTCTCTTATAATGTAATTTTGCCTAATAAAAAAATTACACTTGAGTTTTGTTAATCTAAACTTAAACTCAATTTCAATATTGGTATCGGTATTTATTATTAAATATCGGTATCGGATCGGCAAAACGGCGTATCGTTACTTCCCTAATTTAAATGTGTTAAATATTGAATTGTCTATATTTTCTTTAGTTAAATTCTGACCTTTTGGTAGATTTTAGGTTTTCTAAGTGCATATTCGAGTTTTCGAGGAAAAGAAGCACTGGGGAAAATATATGATTAGAGCTGTTTTTTTAGTTTGTTACGATACATAAAATAAAAGCCGTAAAATTTAATATTTAAAAATACGAAAACAAAATTTCTTTACTACTTTTGAATCCTTCAGAATAAATGTATGTATTACGTAAGGAAGTGCTGACAAAAGGCAAAACTTATTCACATTACAATAATATTGCTTTAATAAATGCAAAAAAAGCTTTGCTTTTAATTTTCATATATGTATCTCTACAAATAGCAATGTTGGTTATGCTAATTTTATCTTTTTTATATTCTTTTACTTGCAGAAATAAACGACATTTTACAAAAGCGAAAATTCCAACACTAACAAACATGACATGAGTTAAAGGGATTATTTAATTGTAAAATATGTTTTAAGCAACAACATTTTAGCTTATGAAGAAAATTGCAATGCAGTTTAGAAACAACTAAATGTTTTGTAATATCTAAAATAAAAATAAAAACTAAAAGGAAAGAACCCTCAAACAATATCGAACGAGAGCAGCTGTAAAGTAGTCGTAATTAGAAAAATGTTAATATGTAGTTTGATTTATGCAATCCCCTGAAATATTTATGCACATTTTTATTACATCAAAAACACAGGAGCAAAATACTACTGATTTAAAAACAAGGATCCTTAGCAGTACAACGCAACACAGGAAACAGCAAAGTCAATGTAATAATAGCTAATGTCTGTAACAGACAAACGTTGGGTATGACACACACACAAACAACGAGGGGTTTTCACAACGTGTTCTAAAATAAGATAAATGCTCTCCTCAGCAATTAAAACTTCCATCATATGAAACAGAAAAAAGGTTTTGATATGAAATCGAAGAGGCAAGACTGTTGACACTACAAAGAATAAAGAGAATAAAGTTAAAAGTCACAAACACACAACCCCAATTTTCCTAAGAAGAGGAAAATACTTAAACCATTTCACTTGTTACGTGCTGGAGAAAAAGTAAAAAAAACCACTTTAAAAGCAGAGTTAAAGAACCATAGAAGGAAATCACGGTTTCCGTATCCGGCTGTTCCACGTGCATGTCTTTTTATATGCATAAGTTAACTGAACTTAACAGTAAAAATAACAACAACAACAACAACAACAATACGTAATCTGTCTTTATTGCAGGGCATAGTATGCGTGTGCAAAAGTAAGTGTGTAGTAGCTTTGCTTTGGTGCACACAATAATTGTTTTTGACAAGTTTATGCCAAGTCAACTGCCTAGAAAAAAAGGGCCCGTTTGTACTGCAGTTGTCATATTGTTAACTGATTTTCATATAAATCAAATAACGTTCTTGCCCTTAAAAGAAGAACTCTCACAATCTTGCTAACAACTAAAAGACGTCAAATTCAAGTATATTTATATTTTATATATTATTCCTATTTCAAACAACAAATAAGCAGTGGCGCGTTCTTTATTATGGCTCGTTTTATAACATCATCATCAGCTTCGTGTACAACTTTGACACCGGCATTATCACTAACATCAACATCATCATCAACGTCACCAGAATCGTTGTTGTCAAGACCCAAAGCAACAGTGTCGATTGCTTCCTTGTCCAGAACATCAAGAAAATCCCGTTATACATATAGAAATTTTTTTAACGTGTTCGCGTCATTAAAATCCTCATCGTTATCGTTATCGTCGCTTTCGCATTCGTCGTCAAATGATTTATACCGCGGTTTTCTCACTACACTTGTAATACTGTTGCGTATGTCATCGGTGGCATACGGTATAACGGATCGCTTAATTGTTCAAACGACAAGTGGACCGGTACGTGGTCGGGCAGTGACAGTACAAGGTCGTGAAGTGCATGTGTTTACCGGCATACCTTATGCAAAACCTCCTGTGGATGATTTACGTTTTCGCAAACCGGTACCAGCTGAACCATGGCATGGCGTTTTAGATGCAACTCGACTGCCGGCAACATGCGTACAAGAGAGGTAAGTTCTTACACATGTGTATTCATATTGGGTGTACCCTAATTATTTAGTAGTAAAAGATATAAAACTTAGTATTCCTTTCATATTTGCTTAATTCACAAAATCTCTTGTATCAATATATCGAGTGTATTATTTATTGTTGGTAATTCTCATATAAATATGAAATACACTTTACACTTTTTATTCATACGTTTTGAAAAAGTTGCGCTTAATACAATACAAAGAGAGTATTTTTTAATAATATCAGAGAATATTTGTATGTACCCAGCAAACAATTTTTGCCAATTTCGCGCCGAAGTCGGCCAGAAAGTCTGCACAAGATGTCGGATTCGTATCCGATGTCGGTCAGAAAACGTACCGAAAATCATATGAGTGGTTGACAAGAAACCGGATCTCTTGATCTGAGCAAATTCGAAAAACTATACCGAAAGGTCTAACAGAATTCTGTACGAATTCCAACGAATTTCTTAGGGAAATTCTGAAGGAATTTTTGTCATGTCTTATAAATGTCGGAAAAATTTTCGACAAAACATCAGAAAATATTCCGATCTATCTGACACGTTTTACGTCCTGGCGTATTAATATCAGAGAAAAGTCGGAGATATTTAAGATTTATCAGAAATGTCGTTTAAAATTCTCCATGCATTGCTGTGCTGCTTATGGAAGCTCATCAGAAAACGAAAACTAAAATCAGACAATGTGCAGAAGTGACTGCTAAAAGTTGTAAGACGTAGACCAGAAAATGTGCAGACTACTCTGTTAAATGCCTTAAAGGAAATTAAATTGCCTTCGGATAATGTGCAGACTATTCTGATATTAATCGGATAATATTTCAGACAATGTTCAGAAACGTCGTACCAGAAAACTGCCTACTGCTCCGCCAAATGTCTTATAGAATTTTAGACAACTCGGCTGAATGTCTGCTAAAGTCTCAGATTTTTTTTTGATGTTAGACATGTCTGCCAAAATTGTTTCCTGGGTATCTTGATCTTCTTTTGTCCATCAATACAAGAAACAAGCCGATACAATATACACTGGGTGCTCACAAACAAATAAACAAAAGGTGTATTTAATACAAAATATATGATACAAATTGTTGTGAATTAAGTAAGCAATTAATTTTTTATCATAATATTGTATTGTCACGTGAAATCAATCTCGGTGTAAAGTTTCCTAAGCATTGGTTAAGACAAAGTGATTAAAATTAAGTATTTGCTTAGTATATGGGGCATTTCACGCCAAATTGGATGGTTTGATTTTTTTTAAGATTTTTCGATTATTCGTTAAAAGATATTAAATTTTCAAAAACTCACTTTCTTCTTATTAATGTGATTAATTTGGACGTGTTTTATTGTGAATCGAAATTGATAATGAAGCTAAGGTTCGTAACGGTATAGTCAGAAAGAATTGGGCATGATTAATATTCCAAGGAATAAGGGAACACATAGCATCAACTTAAATTTTCAACGTACACAGCAAAACCGAGTAGTGTCACTTTCGGAAGCCGCTACACTTCCATCGTCAGTGCTCACGTGTATTTTGCTTATCACCACTTGTCAGGTGACTCTGTTGAATGTGATTTTAATTTTTATATATACAACTTTTTCGTGAAAATTGAATACGAGAATTAAATCACTTCAAGCTGACATTAAGGGGACATGCACATATTACGTAATGCTTCAGAGGGGGGTTAGAATTTCTTACGGATTAAATAGTTTATACTGAAAATTTTGTCAAAATCGTTACAAACGGGAGCCTCCGAAAATAGCGTTACGTAAAATGTGAATAGGCCCTAAACTGAACTTTCTCAGTGTTGCCGTCCGATTATTTTTCTTCATTCCCATTTTTCTGATTGTTTAGTTTTAACTTTTCAAATTAAATTTTTTTTTTTAAAATATTTGGTTTTAGATATTCGTATTTTTCTAGCAAAAATGGAAAAAAACAAACAAATTATTTTTGATTTCGAATTGAAGCTTCAAATCGTATTTTTGCAAATGGGAGTATCATAAATTTTTTTTTAAATTTACAATTTATAACTTCTATCCACCCAACAAATTTTAAGCCTGGTCCATAACTGCTATTTTTCAGGATTTTTGAAAACTTAAGAAAAATTTTTTTATAAAACAAAAAAAAACTCTTGTCTTTATGCTCAGTAGGGTGGAGCGAAAAACGTGTTTCTTTAATTTGAAATTTCTTGTATTATGAATTTATGCTCCATAGTCTGAAACACAATGGAGGTGAGGCAGAAGACTTGAAGTTTTGAATCAAGCCATTTTTTAAGTAAGAATATTTCGATTCTGGTCCACAGACAGATATTGAAGCCTTTGTTACGAGTTCCGGGACTGTTCACATATTGCGCAACGTACTTAGGATGTTTCAAACTTGTTGCGGAGCTGAGAGTTTATACTAAAACTTTGTTAAGAAGCGTTACGAAGGCTATAGGCTATACATTTTTTCAAAAATGGCACCAAGAGGAGGGGTAGGGGGAAACTTCTGCCTTTCCGAAACTATCTAACCGATTTTGATGAAATTTAAAACATGTATAGATCTGAGTGTGGAAGGACACATAGGATATATTTTTTCAATAATAGTAACACGAGGGGTAGGGCGCAATTTCTGCCCTTCCGAAACTAGCTAACCAATTTTAATGAAATTTTAAACAGGGATAGATCTGAGACTGGAAGGACACATAGGCTATATATTTTTTGAAAAATAGGATCACGAGGAGGAGATAAGAGGAAATTTCTACCTCTTTGAAACTATCTGACCAATTCCAGACACATGTAAAACATGGATAGATCTGAGTCTGGAACAACACATAGGTAATACATTTTAATGAAATTTAGAACATGGATATATCTGAGTCTGGAAGGACACATAGGCTATATATTTGTTTAAAAGATGGGACCAATATGTGGGGGAGGGGTTAAGGGGAAATTTCTGCCTCTCTAAAGCTATCTGACCAATTCTAATGCAATTTAAAACATGGATAGATCTGAGCCTGGAAGGAAAAATAGGCTATATATTTTTCCAAAATAGGATTACGACGGGGTTAGGGGGCAATTTCTGTCTCTCTGAAACTATCTGACCAATTCTAGTGAAATTTAAAGCATGGATATATCTGAGTCTGAAAGAACACATAGGTAATATATTTTTTCAATAATAGTACTAAGAGGCGAAGTAAGGTGCAATTTCTGCCCTTCCGAAACTACCTAACCAATTTCAATGAAATTTAAAACTTTGATAGATCTGAGTCTGGAAGGACACATAGGTTATATATTTGTCAAAAAAAAATGGGACCAATATGTGGTGGGGAATGGGTAGATCTGATGCTAGAAGGACAAATAGGCGATATATTTTTCCAAAATAGGACCACGAGGGGATGAGGGGCGATTTCTGCCTCTCTGAAACTATCCAACTAATTTTAATGATATTTAAAACGTTATTAGATCTGAGTCTGGAAGGACAGAAACGCTTTATATTTTTTCACAAATAAGCCCGCTAGGGGATGTAGCGGCAATTTCTAAGGTAAGTATGACGTAAGGAACTAAGTTCCAGCCCGGCGTCCTACGACATGGTGCTTTCTTTTTGATCTCGAGCACAATGAATGCTTGATATCTCAGAAACCAGAAACAGTTTTGCGGAACAGGTTTCCGATTCTGAAAGAGGGTAGTCAAAATATATATACCCCATGCCTAGCTCTTTTTTTTTAATGGTCGGTGGGCAAAACCAATAATGAATGCGGTGACGATTTGTCGATCGGTTTCCATGGAATATACTATAATTCATTTAAGGTATAAGTAGCTTCACGATCCTTTAATAGATTCTTTTTTTTTTTGTTGTTTTTAATCCATGTTTAAAAATAAAAAAATTTTCATATTTCACAAAAAAATATTTCATGGCGCGGTAGGAAGGTAGACATTTAATTTCATAGCAACAATTAAGATGACACTATTACAGCTATAAATTTATTGTTGTTTCTCTTTGTTTTAATTTCATTTTTAATTGTTACTGTTTGGTAGAAACGTTTATGTTATCGTTGTTGTTGTTGGAAGGAAGTTTTATTCGGACATTAGCGGCGAAAATTTTTTATGCAAAATTAAAAAATTTTTTCGTTTTCAAAAACTCATAAGAAATTTAAGAGGGCAAAAATTTTACATTTTTATAATTTATAAGAAAGCTAGATGTATTATAAATAAAATAAGACATCCATGGATAATTGTCTATTGTATTAAGTGACAAAAACTCCGATTTCCATACAACTCACACAGATTAAAATTTTTCTTTTGTATGGAAATTGTGATTTTTATCAATTGAGTTTTTTCAATTAATTGTCAATAAAATCGGCATATGGCCATCGATGTTAAAAATTTATGGCTTATTTTATTCTTAATATACCTAGCTTTCCGATATATAATAAAAATGTAAAATTTATGCTCTCTTAATTTTTTTATGAGTTTTTGAAAACAAAATAAATTTTTAATTTTGCATAAAAAAAAATTTCGCCGCCAGTTTCTGAATAAACCCGAAACAATTGAAAATATAAAAAAATTATATAAATGATTTAAATATCATTTTATTCTGCGTCTTTTAGTGATTTATTTTTCCAAATCGAACAAACCGTTCTCGAATTATGATGAAATATATTAGCGTGACCGCCCTATTTCGGGTGTCATATTAGTCATTTCCATAAAAAAATTCTGAGCCTAGTAGGCAAAACTGAAAACGGGATTTAGCGCAGTCATATTTGTATATTTTACAAATTTTTGTTTAAAGGCTCAAAAAAAATTTTATTTGCAGACTAGTCGGTTAAAAAGAGCTCGTTTTGTGTGATTTTTAGAATTTATATGACAAAATTTGCTGTATGGCAAAATATCTAAATCAAATTGCTTATAGTATAGTAATACAGTAGTACTGATTTAACTGCATTTTGTTTAAGCGCACTTTTGACTTAACTGCACAAAATTATTAATTTGTGGCATTATTCTTTGAAATACCATACAAATTCATTTTTTAAGTGTACTTTTTTTACCTGCACTTTTAATATAAGTGCCTTAAGTTTTTAGCATTTTTTTTGCACATATTTTTTGCAGCTTTCAATTATTTTCATACAAAAAATGAAAATTAACTGCACACAATAAATAATTGCGACCCTATGGTTGAGTGGTAGCAATGCTAGCCTGTCAGTCCAGATGTGTTGGGTTCGATTCCCGCCGTATACCGTGGGTGTTTTCCGCAGACAAGCTGATCGCTTCGTGGGTTGTTTGTTAAAAAAAAAATTGTGTTTACTTGCATGTTAAGGCAGATAAGTACATTTAATATAACAGCATTTTTGACTTATCTGCACTAAACATCGTGAAAAGTTGATTGTGCAGCTAAGTCAAAATTACTGTACTGATGTTTCTTCTATAAAAATTGCTTAGTTGGCAGCACTATCTTTAGAATTAAAGTTTATGTATTTTGAAACTCGTAAAAAAATATCATTAAATAATAAAGAAATTGTCAATGGCTTAATCGTGGTATGAGTCTTAAACAGCCATTCGTTTTAAGACTTTGTGCATAAATATGCATTTATGTAAATCACTATGTGTACTTACATTCATGTATATGTATGCATGTGTGTGTGTGTGTGTGTGTATTATTTACCTTGTCAATGTTTAAGCGAACATGTTTTTCTCATAAATATTTTAGTTAAATATACAAACTACACAGCCACAATCATGCTGCTACCAAAATGTTATAAGTATTTATATTCTACTCTACCTCTCTATAGAGTATAGTTTAACCTACTTTTTGAAATTCTACCCCGAGAAAGTTTTTTTCATATTCTTTTTTGTTGTTGTATTTTTGCAGCGTTTAACATAAATTTTATTGTTTAAACATGTTTTTTTTATTTTTAAACTAAATGTTGAAAAAAGCAAACAAAAAAAATTAAACAAACAAACATGTTCCATTAAACTGTGTTTTTAATTTATTTTCTTTTTTCGTGCAAACTTCTTTTCGTAGTGACGTCAATTCAATGACGTCATTCACTGCACTGCAATTTTATGTTGAGTTCAGTTTTTGTTGTTGCATTGTATTTTATAGCAGAGTTAAATTTGGGATATTGCCAAATTGATTATGCATTTGGCTCGTTTCTCAAATGGTAGTTTTATTTTATAGAGGAAGGAAAGTTCATTTGAATTGAAACGCACAGTATTGAGGGATTTGGTTCTAAAATAGAATTCAATATATAAATTGTGTTATATTTACAATTAAACAAGTCCATGCGGAGATGGCTAAATATTTCTTTTAATATTTTCTATTTTGGGACAGAAAAAAAAACAAGTTAAATATTTAATTATTACACAATAATATAAATATTTTAGAAGTAAATGGCCAGTTTCTAAGTGGTTTTACTGGTTAGCACAACACTATGCGGAGCATACATAGCGCAGAAACATTGTAGGAGAGATCTAGCCTACTAGCATGTGTGCCGATCGCAAAGTGTCCCATAACCATTGCGACGAGCCTCGAGATATCCTCACGATTTCTGTTTGTTAATTGTGCTGAGCGCAAGTAATTACTGAAAAATCCACATTTTCCTACCCACATTGAAGGTGCTCAGCTTGGGCCATCTATCTTCAACTTCTTTAATATAGTCTTCCTGGACAGATCGTCCGCGTATTCGTTGCCAGGGAAGCTGCTATGTGCGGGAACCCAAATAATAGTAACATTAGTCTGACTACCTAATCTGGATAGCACAGAGACAGAGACTGAAGTAGCACATGGCTATCGATAAAAGTGCAGACACTCCAATGAACCCTCCTTCCAATCAGCACCCTTACCGCTTTCTTTGTAGCCAATAATTCATCTTGAAATATACTTCGTCCATAAGGTAGTCGGAAAGAGTGACATACTCCAAGATCATTTGAAAATACTCCAGAGCCAACACCGCATATCATCCTTGATCCATCAGTACAGATGCCGAAATCATAGTCTCTTTCCATATACATAGTATAACATCCTTCCTCCTGGATGGAAAAAAAACGTTGAAAGCACTATCAAAGTTCAGTTGTGGCATCCGATCCAAGATCCTGGCATGATCATAAGATCTCCGCCAATAAATGTAGGTCAATCAGAATTAAGTTTAATAAACATTCACAGCCTGAAAGACTAGACGCAAGCAGAGAAACAAGCCATCTTAAAAAGTCGGCGGCGGCGGCTTAGGAAAAAGTACTCGGCGCTGGCTGGTTTTATATTTCGCGAATTTAGCGAATATTTCACGATAAAATGTATATAATCAATTGCTCTTTTCAATGTTGAACTTCTTTATTACGAAATTTCATTAAATTTTCTTTTTGTAAGTTTTTTTAACCCTTAACTACCCAGTATGCTTTTGTAACGTAACTGACCAGTAATGTCCAATGGACTCATTAAAGAAAATAATAACATTTTAAGAACGACAAAATCAGTATACATTATAAAAATGTTTTATTGGTATTATTTACTTGTGTATTTTGTTTATTTATATTTAGTTACTTATTTTTTAAACAAACATTACAAACAATGTTTTTTACAAAGTATAAATATTTTAGAGGAACAAATATGACAACGCTTCTTTCTTTTCGTATCAGGTTCAGATGATTGAGCACCTCCTTGATCAATGGCAGGATCAGATGATAGCAAATCTTTGATGGGTGCTAAGTGATAACTCGTCAGCCCTTTCTTATTCCATCTTCGTATATGAGGCACTACCAAATCAATTGCTACTTCTCCCAAGAAAAGTTTTCTCTGCATTTTATTTTTATGTTGGTTCAAAAAGGGTATACGTTTTTTCATATAACTAGTGATGCGACCCTAACAACATCTATTACATTTTTAAAAATGGCAACATGCCATCTATTTACTTTGCGTCGAACTGTATACTCATAAACAATTTGATCAAATATATTAGCACTTCGATTCTTGGTTCGCTGAGTAAATATTGTTTGAATGATACTCGTCCCCAAAAAGGTCAGATTTTCTCCAGGCAAACAAAACTTTTTTAAGCTTAGATTTACACATTCCCACAATTTCTTAATTGATCCAAGTTTGTCTTTTGACTTTCTGAGAGATCTTGTGTTTTTATCATCGAACCTCAAGAAATAAAGAGGCAAATCTATTTTTTCCCATTGTGGCGAGAAATATCGGGTTTCCAATAGTGGATCCCAGTACTCTCTACAAGCAACACCTCCCTGTTTATTGACTATTATAGTTAATAAAAGCCTTATAAATGCCTACATTTCTATTGTGTCTCTAGGCTTCCATTGATTTTATAAAACTCTATGCGCTTCAGAATTCGTATATGTCATTATAATTTATAAAACCTATTCGTTAAGAAATAGCTTGAAACTATCTACCGGTTCCACTATTTCTTGGCCCGGTGGGAGCATCATCTTATGAATATCACCGCAAATAATGTTGTGGCGAAGAGTTCTAATATGCTTCTCGGGTTCAGATTTCCATGTTGTTCTGTCTCGGCCCTTATATGTTTGAACAGACACAACATATTCCTGCAGCTTGACATCATCAGCCTTACTCCATAATTGTTCATCTTCACTTCAGATGCTGCTTCTGTACCGGCACTTTCGGAACAGTATGAACAGCGAAATCCTCTTCGTATCTTTTATTTCACACCTAAAGGGTTTTCATTGTCACTTTCAATTTCTCCCTGTGTTACTTTTTTTGCCACTCTAACACTAAATAATCAAAACTGCTGGTACTAAGACTAATATTGTGACAAAATATGCTCTGAGATTGTTTTATTTATAAATATAAATAAAAAATCAGTTCAGAGAAACAAGGAGAAGCAATGGCTCCGCAGACAGTTTTATATCGGCCGTCGATTGTATAAAAATTGGCCGACTCTATTCAAACAATATATTAATGTGTCTATTGGATACTGGTGGGTTGATGCGCTATTTTTGTTTATTGATAATTAATAAAAACTATTTAGGTTACAAATATTTTTATTGCGCATTTGTATTCTCAAGACCTTCGGGGTAGAATAGGTAAAACGGTTTTTACCAAAAATAAGTACTTTAGTTTTTATGAACAATAGAATTCAAAAATGTGTCCGCGAGACACTTGTGGGTAGTTAAGGGTTAAACAAATTTTTTCACATAATTTGTAATGTGTAGTACAAATTTGCAACTAAAAAAACAATTTTTTTATTTAGTTAGCACGTATAAGAAGAGTGCTACTCCAGAGAAGGAGCTTCTAGCAATACAAACATAAAAGAAAACTAGTTACATTGAATAAGTTTAACAATATAAGTAAAGAAAGAAAGAGAAGTTAGGAAAAGAAAATAGTTCTGATGGGTTTTTTTGTTTATGGAAACGTGTTTACGAAGGCTCTCCATCTGCGTCTGTCTTGTGCCATATGGCGAATTTGTGGCCACGTGAATCCTCGTTGTCGGTGTTCTGCTTCTACGGACCTTCTCCATGTTATTCTTTGACGTCCAACATTCCGTTTTCCTTGAGGGTTCCACTGTAAGCTGGCCTTCGCTATGTTTGAGATGTCCTTAGGTAGCGTGTGGCCAATCCAAGTCCATTTTCGACGACGGATTTCATGGGCGATAGGAGCTTGATTGCTGAGTGACAGGAGGTCGGCGTTTGTGATGCGGTTAGGCCAAACACCTGTAGCTTTGTTGTTATCGACTCAGTTACTTTCCACGTTTCACATCCGTACAGAAGAACTGACTTTACACTAGAGTTGAAGATATTCACTTTGTGCCGCTTCGAGATTTGGGAAGAATTCCAGACTTTACTCAGGGCGGCATATGCGCCACGGGCGCGGTTTATTCTGTTTGCCACATCTTCATCTGCGCCGCCATCTTTACTTATAACGCTGCCGAGGTAGGTGAATTTTTCAACATCTTTAAGCTCGATGCCGTTTAGAAAAAGTGGGCTTGCTTGTGGTGTGGCGATTCTAAGCGACTTTGTTTTGGTTATGTTGATCTTAAGCCCGACCCGCATGCCGTGCTCTTGCAGTTTATCTAGTTTTTTCTGGATGCCGTCTAGCGTATGTGACATTAAGCATATGTCATCTGCATAGTCGAGGTCATGCAACCGTTGGTTCAGGTGCCATTGAATTCCGCTTGGGGCTTCGATGTTTGTTTGATAAAGAACTGTGTCCAAAACTAAGAGGAAGAGTAAAGGCGATAGCGGACATCCTTGTCTGACACCGGTGTGTATATCAAAGGCCTTACTTTCTTGACCTTTAAAACGCGCTTTATATGGAGCATCTCTGTATAGCTCCTTTATAAGGGATGTAATGACATCTGGAATACCGATATTATCTAGTGCGGACCATATTGCCTCTCTTTTGATGGTGTCGAATGCTCTTTCGAAATCTACAAATACTAGGAAGAGTGGGGAGTTGTATTCAGCGGACTGCTCGAGTATAATACGCAATGTGTTGATTTGGTCTACACATGATCGATTCGGTCTAAATCCACTCTGTTCATTACGTAAAGACTTTTCAACGGCTTGTGAGATGCGTTCTAAGATGATTATTGTTATAATCTTTTGGATAGTATTCAGCAGAGTTATGCCCCTCCAGTTCTTACATTCTGTTAGATCGCCCTTTTTTGGCAGAGTTATTATTGCGCCTTCTTTCCATTCCTTAGGAAATCTGCATGCCATCCACGCTTCATTAATATGCGGCCATATATAATTTATTAGGTCAGGACATGCCTTAAAGAACTCAGGTGGTAACATGTCAGGCCCAGCCGCTTTATTGCTCTTCAGCTTAGCAACCGCTCTTTTTATATCTGCAATGGTCGGTGGTGATGTGGGGATGTCTCTTCTTTGATTTCTTCTGATAAAAAAAAAAACAATTAGCCGGCTGCAATTTTGAGCCTAGGCTAGCCGCATGGATCGGCGGCGGCTTGAATGTAGATTGAAAGTTGGCGGCGGCTCTTAAGCCGGCTTTGAGCCGATCGGCTTGTTTCTCTGGACGCAAGCCCGATGCAAGCAGATCTCTGTATTCTGTATAGTTGGTCTACCACATATTTCTTACTTATGGTGATCCTCCATATTGCTGACCCGTAAGTCAGTATGGGGCGTAAAATTTCTGTATAAGTCCATTTTACCATCTTAGGGCTTAAGTACAATTAGGAGCTAAACATCCTTCGTCAGGAATAGTAAGCAAGCGTGACCTATTTCCACGATAGTTTTGAGCACAGGATAACTCCTAGATATTGTGCGCCATCCGATAGGGTCACTTCCGGATTCTGCAGCCAAAGTAGTCTAAAGCTCTGAACCTTGGTATTTGTAGTGAATAGTACTAGCTCCGTTTTGTTTGGGTTTACTTTTAGGCCACAGTCTGTAGCTCATTTGCTGAGTATACTCAAAGCTATGAACATCATATCGATAATCACGTCCATAAACATCCCTGATATCACTTGTATCACATAGTCCACGTTTACCACATTCTTGACTCTCCCAACATCTAATCTAAAACGATTCGAGCTAACAACGAGAAGCGAAAGCAAAGGAGAGACTACTTCATCCTGTGGTGTTCTTCTACATTATCATTTTAACTTTTCCCTATTACATAGGCTTGCGGTGACGTTACCAGAGAAGAAATGAAGAAATACCTTAGTATTAACTTTTGTATACGAATTTGGTTATATGCGTCCAAATGGGATATATGAAAATTGGGCTTATAGTCACATTGACGATTTAGTCCATAAGTTGCGTGCAACTAAATGTTGTGAATATAAGCGAAATTTGATGGGGGTAACTCTTAGAACAAAGAAAATATTCCAACAAAATCTTGGAGGTATATGAGGGGTAGGTGCGAGCCTTCTATACAAAGTAATTGTAGAGCTAGGTATATTAGAGGGAGACGGCTATCCCCTGTACAAAGCAGTATTAATTTTCCTACATCTGAAGAACCACTAAAGCGAGACTTTTTAAAGCTTTTGTAGGTTAAACTGGTAACAAATTGCAATTTTCAACAAACGCCAGCTGGTATAGGAGGAGGGAAGACTTATATCCTGCATACAAAGGAATTAGTAATTATCCTAGCCTCAACCGGTGTGCTTCGCTTAATACATATTTATTTTTCACCGCCGTGTCTTAAATGCCACCCGGCTTTTGTTTAAAAGCACAATTTGTTCTCAGTGTCACCCAAATCAAATTATTAGAGTCTCGCTATTGCAGTGTTTTCATTAGTTAGTATTTTGAGTAGAAGATACACAGAGAAAAAGCTGCGTTTTTTCAATGTACATTTCTTTATATATTTCATTGCGATGGGTGTGGCGAAGCTCGCTGGGCTGGCTAGTTTTATATAAAGAAAACTTTTCTAAAATATAATTTTTTTTTGTTATTTTAAATATGTATCTACACCATCAAAATAAAGAATTAAATAATTTCTGATATGTACAAACATATTTCGCCCTGAATACATACATACATACATACGTACATACAGGCATTAGTAAATTTATTTACCTTAATACAGCTTTGCACGCACATCGTAATTTTAATCCATACATTTAAGACTTTATATAAATAACCAAATGTTTATACCCAGCAGCATTTGTTAAGAAGTTCAAATATTTACCTTCTTACTTACGGTATTACAAAGGTTAATTATTACTTCTGCTAGTCAAAAATTGCGCTATCGAAGAACATTTTACATATTTTAGTACGTTGTCTATGTGGGCTGATGTTAAAGAACTTCCTATTTTGTATTGTCATTTAATTTACCTTCTGTCTTTTCCCCTAAATTTATCCATTTTCAAAGCTGGGTGTTTTCTTAGTAATCGAGAATCTGAAATTCTTACAAATGTGTCCCAATCATTAGAATTTGTTTCAGTTAGTTTTGCTTTAAGGTGATTTATGTTGCAGATTTTCTTCGATCGTCTCATTATTGATTCCGTTTTTTTCTCTTTTATTCAAATAGAATTTTAATACTCGTATAATAGTTCCAGTTTTTCTTAAAATATTTAACCTCAGTGAAATGGTAATAGAAACTAACTAATCACTCAATAATTAATTTCAATGTATTTTTAACAAAATATTTTACTGAAAAAGTAAAATATTAATTTAGAAAAAAGAATTTTACAAAATATGTAGTTGTACTTCAATAATTAAAAAAAAGAAACGTTACTTAGTGTTTTCATTAGTGAATCCTCTTGGAACTGCTGGGTATTTCTATTAAATAATACTAAATATTAAACTATCACTTGAAAATTGATAGATGGATAGATAAATGTGTGGCTACTTAAATTGTTTCAAAACAGGGATGGAAAAAGCACTACAATTGTACCATTTTTGGTACGAATCTAACTTTAAAAGTACAATGGTACACTAATGGCTTAATTAGTACAATTAATATTTTTTCCATCTTTTAGAAAATCTCCAAAATGCAGCTCTTTTATTGTGATAAAATATTTTATCCTTTTCGTCCATTCGTATATATGCAACATTTTATCTAAATTAAATTTAAATTTTGCGAAGTATTGAGCACAAAGTTCGACTTATGCCCGTAATTTCAACAAAGAGATATCTAAGGCGTAAATTATTCATTAGATATATTAGCCTGGGCGGTAAATTAATATTTGTTTCCAATTCTTACCTATAAGTTAAAATTGTCAAATATTTTTACAACATAGGCAACTCTGCTCGGAGAGATATCTATTTGATAGACATTAAAACGAGGAATATTTCAAGTTGTCAGATAAGACCAGCTCACACAACGTAGTCTGTACAATTTAAAGCTCTGGATATTACACTTCCAAGGTCATTTCGACCCAAACGTTTAACCTCTTTCATGCTTAAACTGATGGAGAAAATTATTGATAATAATATCCCATCAACTATCTTGTGTAGGGAACCGTTGCATCCGCGGCAGCATGCATAGAGGGCAGGTCGTTCAACGGACACTACTCTGTATCAACTGACGAACACAATACGTAGTTGTATATACGCTAAGGAAGTTACGGTCTGTGCATTTCTGGACGTGGAAGGGGCCTTCGACAACACAGAGCAGTCTGCCGTTATGTCTGCGCTTAGAAGGAAAGGAGTTGGAAACACCATATCCGGATGGACATGGGCCATGCTTGAGAGTAGGACTTCGGAGACCCAAATCGGGAAGGAATATTTTGCAGTAAGGATGATCAGGGGATGCCCCCAAGCGGTGTACTGTCTCCACTTTTGTGGAGCCTCGTAGTTGATGATCTCCTACACAGACTAACGAATAATGGCATATAATGTCAAGCACATGCCGATGACATCGGTATCATTGCAAGGCGAAAATTTTAAGTGACGTTGTGTAACATTATACAGAACGGATTAAGGATAGTGAATGAATGGTGTCTATCTATAGGTTTGAATATCAATCCTGCAAAGACTACCATTCTTCCTTTCACAAAGAGAAGGACACTTCCACACTTGCAATACATACGAGTAGAAAGCGTGGAAATAGAAAGCTCATCAGAGGTCAAGTATCTGGAAGTGATATTAGACTCAAAGCTGTTATGGAGACAGCATTTAGAGGCAACTAATGGTTGGTAGACCTCTTGTATGTAGGTAAAACATGGGGTTGCACATCCAAAATCTTGAGATGTATGTATATACACCATGATAGTGAAACCTATCATCACTTATGATGCTGTTGCCTAATGGGACAGGATAAGGCTGGCTACGACCAGAGATCGGTTGGAGAAATTACAGAGGCTAGCATGTCTCTGAATAACAGGCGCTATGAGGACGTGTCCTACGGCGGCTACGAAAGTCTGACGATTGTGATAGAGACTGCTGCTAGGCAAAAAGTAATCAGCATTGCGAGCAATACCACAGGCAGGGGCTGTCTAATTAGTCGTAGGACCAAGGACTAACTACTACGAGTCCTTGGGAAAAGCTGCTACCATTTTTAGTCGAAAGCTTATGCCATTGAGAGATATGCACAATTTAGTCTTGACAGGGGCTACCGAGGGACGGAAATAGCCATCTGCTCGGATAGTCAGGCTGCCATCAAAGCACTCAGCTCATATAAGTTTACCTCTATATTAGCTTGGGAGTACCGCATTAAGATAAATCAGCTAAGCAGCCTGAATACGGTCACACTCTGTTGGGTTCCTGGACACGTCGGGGTGATGGGAAACGAAAATGCAGACAAAATGACCAGAAGGGGGCCGGACCAGAAGAAAAACACAACACCGTTTTACGAACTTGGATATCAAGATATGTCGACGGAGATTAAGAGTACCAGGGAACACCTCTGATTCAATCTCCCTAGATTGAGAAATGGAAAGCTAATAATTGGAACAAAATCGTTTCATAGCTCTTATGTTCATGATTAAAAAAAATCTAAGAGTTCTCATAGGTTTCCTCACAGGCCATTGCAGACTGAGAAAACACCTCAACAGACTTGGCATTGAGAATAACAGCCTGTGCAGATTCTGTGATTATGAGGATGAAACTCCAGAGCATATTCTGAAGGACTGTGAAGCGTTATGACATAGAAGATATAGCCAATTGATTAAGCACCTATTGAAGGATTGGGAACTGACAACAATAGAACTACTGGCAATTTTGAGATTCCTCAGGAGAGTAGGTCTAAATAAGGTGCTCTAGCACTTGGCAAGGGATACAATAGATCTTCTTCGGTCGCAGTGTCCAGTGTTTCCCGTTTAGTTTAAATTCATTCATTCATTCATTCAATTGAAAGCTTTTCCAGATCATGATACATATTAATGTTAAATTTTTTTTTATAAATTTATTTGCATTGTAGTAAAGACGAATATTTCGGAACTTTATTCAGAATATATTCTTCTAACTTCCAATAGCAAGTATGTACAAATTAATAAGTTATTTTCGATAAGAAATTGCTAAATCCGACTCAAACACACTTATATTTTTGCCACAGATAGTAGTATATGGGTATTTGCAAAGGAAAGTCCACTTTTTGTCACGTGCGACACCAATCAATTATACTTATTGCTTTTTTTTAAAGAAAACTTAAGTTTTTTACTGCTTTATATATTTGTGTAGGCCACTAGTAAGTAGGTCTACATTAAGTAAAAGTTGAAAAAATAGAACTACATGTTTCTGAAATACAAGCTTAATAAATTGCTTGATGTCGCACGTGACCAAAAAGTGGACTTTCCTGTGGAAATGCCCATATACTTATGTACGTACAGAAAAGTGATACATTTTTTATGCTTAATACATGTTTCTTGTTTCAAAAATCGGTTTTGGTACAATTAGGTCCATAAAAGTAAAATGTTAGACAACAATTGGTACAATTTTAAGTCTCATATGCCATCCCTGTTTCAAAATATTTATATTTAAGTAAGTGTGTATTTGTTGGTTAAAGATAAATTAATGAAAAGAAAGATATCACTTGCCAGAGAAGGAAAGAGAAAATCTATTATCAAGAGACATATACCAGCAAACACGTGCATTCATATTGATGTTATTGCTTAATTAATACAACACGGGGATACTTTATTAGCACGCCAACTTATTTAATTACGAGTATGATAAATTGATTTTGTTGATTTGTACAGGTTTCGCTTAAATATTTCTAAGAACACACACACACACACTCATACCCAATGAGGATGGCAAAACAGTTTGCTCTTTTTTGTTTACAGTGAGTTAATAATGAAGTCGGTCGGGCACATCATACATTTCATTTAATTAACTTAAAGCTTTAATAGTAAATTCAAGAGTACAAGAAAAGAAAGGAAGTAAAATATTAGTATTAGTACTTATCGGGCCATCCTATATTTTTCAATAACCTCCACCCACCGATGTGCTACATAATCAGGTACTAATTTTTTACTATTCTTCTTTAAAGGAATCGCAATGCCTCTTCTTTTGCATATATAACCTGTCGCACAGTTGCAAAAAAGGGTAATAAATCTGTATCTTTCAAACTTGCCATATGATTAAAAAACATGCATAGTTTTGTAATCGGATCGCAAGTTTCAAAGATACAGATTTATGACCCTTTTTTCCAATTGGAGCCACTGTGCGCCATTGGTAGTGTAGTCTAGGCGGAAAATAATTTAGATGAGAAGCACATGGCGATCGCTAAACGTCATGATGTAGGTTCGACCTTGCATGCAGTTAATATATCGATGCTTTACAATTTCTTTTTACATAAAAAATATTTATTTAAATAATTAAAATAATTAAATTCATTTGGATTGTACAATAAAAATATGTACTTGTTTATTTTTCATATATTTTAGATACGAGTACTTCCCTGGCTTTTCCGGTGAAGAGATATGGAATCCCAACACAAATGTATCAGAAGATTGTCTTTATATGAATATATGGGCTCCAGCAAAAGCGCGCCTGAGACATGGTCGTGGAGCAAATGGTGGTGAGGTAAGTCTTCTTAAAAGAATATTTAAAAAAATAGTTGTTTGTTGAATAACTTGCTGGCGTTAATTTTGATACATCTGGTAATGATGTTCATAGTCTATTAATCAGATTTTTTCAAATCACTCTGGTTTCCGGGAAAACATTTCAAGGGAAATTTTTAAGAAATATGGGTAAAATTCATTTAACATCATACAAAAATATGAACTTTATTATTTAATGCTTTAAACTATGTAATGAATAAGCAATTGCATGTATATTGTGGAAAGAAACAGTCTCCTAAAAAACATATCAACGTATAGTATTTTTCTCATTCGTTAGCTCACTTTTGAACGATATGATGTGGATATTATTTTACATCGTTTTAATTGCTTAGAACTCCTTTAATGTAGTTTTTTTCTCCTTTAACATCTAAACCAATAACAATAATACCGAAATCAGATATTTCAAACTACCACAACCATACAAATAGACAAGTCACGAATTACAATTTGTTTACATGTTTATGTTTCTTCACAATAAAATTTTAAGCAAATGATCTAATATAATATAATTATTTACGATTCAAATTATTGCGATTGAAACTTAATTTGTTGTTTTCGAAAAAGTTTTGCTTATATATTCAACACTTGGCTGAATTTTTGGCATAAATATTTAAATAACGAATGATGAATTCTTAGCAAATTGATAAGTTCATGCCACAAATTTTTTAATAAACACTTTAATTGAACTTATTTCTAATACTTTTTTTCATTAAAATTATTATTCGGAAGGTTTTAATTAGTTTATAATTATATTATTGATTAATTTGAAAATAATATTTAAGATTAAAAAAGGTCACGAATGACAAGCAACTTATAGACATACTTTTAAAATGAAAAACAAAGCGTTTTCTTATGAAATTAATCTATTTCCAAAGAAATTTATTATTTGTTCAATTTTATTTTACAACTAAATCATTTTTATTGAGACTAAGACTTGGAGAAGCAATGTTTCTCAAATTTAGATGAGAAATAAAAGCACAAGCAGTGGTTGGTGGTAAATTTTTAAAACACCAAAAAAAGCTTAAGCAAATAAAAAGAGATTAATGCGAATTGATTCAATGTTGGATATTAGCTGCTTGATTGGCGGGCTAGGGGTTAGCCTAGAGTATAAAGAGCTCTGACGATTAGATCGTGGTTGATCCCGAAAACATTGATATTCAGTTCGACCCTTACAAAAGTCAAGAAATTGATCTTTGCACTTTTTCAATTATTATACATGCTTTGAAAAATAGTTTCTCAATAATAGTGATGTAATTGTAAAATTAAATTGAACGAACTTAAGCCTGAATAATAAATTCTTTGGATAAAACCCATATAGTTCGACTAAAATACACATAATTTCAATTGATCTATTTCAGCACTCAACGAAAACCGATCCTGATCATTTAATCCATAGTGCAACACCGCAGAATACAACAAATGGTTTACCCATTTTAATATGGATCTATGGTGGCGGTTTTATGACTGGTTCGGCCACATTGGATATTTACAATGCCGATATTATGTCAGCAGTTGGTAATGTGATTGTTGCCTCATTTCAGTATCGTGTCGGTGCATTTGGTTTTCTACATCTTTCACCGGTTATGCCAGGTTTTGAAGAAGAAGCTCCCGGCAATGTTGGTCTCTGGGATCAAGCTTTAGCGTTGCGTTGGCTAAAGGAAAATGCTCGTGCCTTTGGTGGCAACCCCGAGTGGATGACCCTGTTTGGTGAGTCCGCCGGTTCAAGTTCGGTTAACGCTCAACTTGTATCGCCGGTCACCAGGGGTCTAGTTAAGCGTGGCATGATGCAGTCGGGTACCATGAATGCACCCTGGAGTCATATGACTTCGGAAAAGGCTGTCGAGATTGGTAAAGCTTTAATAAACGATTGCAATTGTAATGCCTCCTTGTTGTCCGTAAGTGTAATCTTAGAACTTTAGGCTAAGTATAATACATTTGAAACATGAGAGTAGATGCATTCAATATCAAACGAAAGTTTCAATTTAATTCTATTGAAATTTCTATCGCTATCAAATGATTTTATTTCATTAACATATTAAAGAGATAATTGTATAAAATAATTTTTAGTTTTTATGACATTTTAAACTAGTTTCTATAAGCAAAGAAAAAACATGGTTGTGACATAGTTATGACTACTATATTATGGTTGCGCCATATAATGAATAGTTGTAGAAAACAAACTCTTGTTAATTTTGTATGCCTTAGACATAATTTAAGTAATGATAGACAAGGTTTTGTTTACAATACAGCATGTTTGGATGACAACCATAGAAGTACACTATAAAATAATTTCGAACTTTTATCAAACTTATGAGATTCTGACAAAGTATTCTGGTAGAGGAGACAAAAATAAAATGCCAAAGAGTCGGCGTTTTGCCAGATTACAATGGAATTTTATTTTAGGCGGAGAAGTTAAAGGGGGGAGGTTAAAGTTCCCCCTATTGGCCTGTTCGTGAAGCATATCGGTACTTGAAACTATATGTTCTTTACATCTGAAGTATAAGATATGTTCAGCAACTTTGTAGAAAATACTAGGGCAAATATTTTTGTGGAACATATTAATCCTCTAACTCCCCAACATAACGGTAATTTTTGGGTCTTTTCTATCAAATCGTAAGAAACACCCCTAAAAAGGGGAGTGCTGGGATAAAATGTTCTACAAAAGTGTTGGTCATAAAATTTTACTTTACGACTTCAAAGACAACTAAGCTCGAGACTCAACTCGCACGCCAGAAATTACTGAAAGCTTACACTATGTGTAAGGGTTAACTTCATACTATTCACAATTAGACCTCGAAATCTTGTAAGTCTTAAGTTTAAGCTATAAGATGTGTTCAGCACTTCTATGAAAATTTTACATTGTAAAACACCACGATAAAAATGAAAACTGGGTGAGTGTTGGATTATTAATCAGATAGGGAAATTTCGGCAAAGACTAAACTTGAGTCACAACAAAAAAAGAATGCATGGCACGGATTTAAATAAAATTCTGGTATTCTATTTGCTGGCAAAAATTAGTTAAACTAGCTGATGTTTCCTTATAAAAAGCATCCACCTTCATAGGTGGTAAAAGTGAACAAGAACGCTATAGCGGCCTGTCGAAATCAGTAGTACTGATCCGTTCTGCTAATCTGATTTGAATATTCCAACACTTTACTCTTAATAAAAATAATTTGAATTTACATTAATTCAAAAACATTGAACTAGAAAGCCGAAATAATAAAATGTTCAGAAAACTGGAACATTTAACCCTCTAACTCTTCGTTTTATGGGTCTTTTTGTACAATTTTTAAAAAGCCAGCCAATAACTCTCCTTCAGCGGTGATAGCGGTCGCTAGAACTGATTCAATTGTTAATTTTGTACTTATTCACAATTCGTACTCGACATAGAAAATCTTGTAAGCCTTACGTTTAGGTATAAAATATGCTGAGTTTTTTCATGTACAAGACCGCTAGGAACATTTTTGTAGAATAGTTTTACCCGCTATATTGCCACTGATGGGTAGCTTTATGCCCCTTTTTGAGGAAACGTGCAAAAAGACCAAAAAAAAAACCAAGAGTTAGAGGGTTAAAATGTTCTGGAAAAATGTTTTTCGTGCTTTTTTACATAAAAGCACTGAAAACGTCTTATACCGTAGACTTACAAGATTTCCTATACCGAGTACTAATTGTGAAAAGTATGAAATTAACCCTTAAACATAGTTTAAGTTTTCAATAATGTCTGATGTACAAGTTTAGCTTGGTCTTCTTCGAAGTCGTAAAGTAAAATAGGGCTTGGTTGTCTTTAAAGATCTATAGTAAAATTTTATGGCCAACATTTTTGTACACACACCATTTGTATGGGTGTTTTACGATTTGTTAGAAAAGAGCCAAAAATGACCGTCATATGAGGGAGTTAGAGGGTTAATATGTTCAAGAAAAATATTTACCGTAAGATTTGCCAGAAAGTTTCTAAGCATATCCTACACCTCAGATATAAAGAACGCATACTTTCATTTACCGATAAGCTGCACGAATAGACGAAAAGGGGGAAACTTTAACCCCCTCTATAAAATAAATTCCGATGTGATCGTGCAAAACGCCGAGAAACGTATATATATTTCTTTGTGTCTTCTACCAGAATCGGTTGTCAGAACCCTGTAATTTTGTCTTTGTGTTGTACAGTGTTATTAATACACACAAATATGTTTATTCGGTTGTAAAGACAGTATGACTAAAAATCCACCATAAATATACACTCACTTATATATAGCTGACGAATTTCATAAGCTGCACATGCATAATTATAATTAGTTCCTTCTATTTTATGACCTCCTCAACCATGTTATTTCTTCGCATGCACACAACAAAAAATTGTTAAAACTTAAGCAAAAATTCTATGTTAAATAAATATTTGGTTATCTGTTATTTTTGTATTTTCTAAGGAAAACCCTCAATCAGTGATGGCTTGTATGCGTTCAGTGGATGCAAAAACAATTTCTGTACAGCAATGGAATTCCTATTCGGGCATCTTAAGTTTTCCCTCAGGTCCAACCATTGATGGGGCATTTTTGCCGGCTGATCCCATGACTCTTATGAAAACAGCTGATATGTCCGGTTATGATATTTTGATTGGAAATGTCAGGGATGAGGGTAAGTTTTTATTTATTTTTTATTAAATATGGTTGCACTTGTTTTTGCAATAAAATTGGTTTTTTATGCCAAAGAGATTTATAGTGGTTGATTACAACGCAAGTAGTTTTACTGCTACTAGATTTCAACTAAAACTTTATGCAACTAAAACTTGATTTTAAGCGCTTAATAAATGCACCTAAAAATGATAAATATGCGCAAAAATATGCATTTCTCTACGAACAAAGTACCAAAACTAAAATAATATGAACATTTTTTTTTTAATTTTTATTATTATTAGAAAAACATAAAAAAATATAAAACAAATATAATTTGGTGTATTATTTAATGCAACCGAACTTAGTAGAAAGGCACTAAATAGCAACTGAAATTGTCAGCTTTCAGTTGGCAGTTGCCATCAATAGTATCATTTTCACCAACTGGCAACCCAGTTGCTCAGTTGCCATCCATAATCGGCCTATTAATATTTTTTTTTCAAAAATTAAGAAATATGCATTAAAAAAATTTTTCTTACTCAAAAATATGCATTTATTGCCAAAATATGCAAAAATATGCACTTATTACCAAAATATACAAAAACATGTAACTTTAAATCGATGCCAAACTACATACTTAAAATTTGATGATTCGCATAGATATTTAGTCAATACCTCTTTATCCATCACCACAAAAAGCATGCATTTGCATGAAAGTCCCAGCCCTGATTATTACATATGATATGATTATAGGCTCTGAAAGATTCGCCGCTGCCGTATAATTTCATTTTACTTTTATTTTGCACAAGTAAATAAATATATTTGCTCTGTAACATTTGCTGTTTTCTTCTTTTGTCCTTGACACATCTTTTGTATTTATTATAAACATATGTATCTGTTATGAATTATTGTCCTTTGTTTTGTTTTTACCTCTTTTCTTTTGATTTTCATTTCAAATGGCTCCAAGGAATTACACCTCTCGTACCTAAATACAATCACATGACGATGTTGCTTTTTGTTTTGTGGTCACAATTGTAGTAATTCAATTACAGTTGCAACGCAGTACAACTGCTACTAACACAAATCTATGAAAGTGTTTGTGTTTTTTTAAGCTTTTTGTGTATTGCACGTGCCTGTTAAAAATGAGTGTTGGGTCAAGACGTGTTTACACAAGGTGGCCTCACATGTATTATATATACAGCTACGTTTACGTTTTTCTCTTTCTAAAAGTTTTGCTTCTGTCAAATTGTACGTTCCCATTGTATACATAACCTGAAGGAAACCTGGGGCCAAGTCTCCAAGCCACCACTTTTGTCGACAAGTTTGGTGACATTCTCACGAATCGTCTACACTTTTTATTTTGCCCTTAATTGAAAGAGACGTTTTTGAGAACTAAAAACAATTTTTTATAGTCTCATCGTACATCGTAGTATCGTGAGATGATAAAGAATTTTTTATGCAGCGAATTGAAAGATATGGATGTGGACGATATGTGGTTTCAACAGGACGGTGCCACTTGCCACACAGCTAACGAAACAATGGCTCTTTTTCGCGCCAAATTTAATGGCCGTGTTATCTCACGCGGTGGCGATGTCAACTGGCCGCCAAGATCATGTGATTTAACACCGTTGGACTTCTTTCTGGGATTACTTGAAAGAAAAGGTGTACGTTGATAAGCCAGCAATAATTCAAGAACTAAAGGATGAGATAATTCGGCACATTAACGGCATAGAACCTCAATTGGACCATCGGATGGAGGTGTGCCGCCGAGGTTGCGGCGGCCATTTAGCCGATATTTTGTTCCATACATAATTGAACCATACCATATTATCATAATAAAAAGAAATGACAATAATTTCCTAAATAATTTGTATTTTATTCAAAATCAACAGCGGCCCTTAAAATTCAGCCACCCTTTATAACTTGATATCAGCATCCATTGAATGAGACGAAAACTATAACCTTCTATATACCTTCTCATATTTCCATTAATTAAATTGGTAAAGTTAAAAGCAAAAACCGACAATGTACACTCTAAATGAGAATCACCCAATGTATATTATTTCATTGGGCCAAAAACTCGTTGTCATATGAACACTAAAAATTTCAGCAAACTTTAAATATATTATGTTTTCTGGGATATACAAAAATAAGTACATATCGTGAAAGCATAAGTACATATTTGTCGTGTGTGAGCGTGCGTGATAAACTCAATATTGATAGTGAACGTGTGTGATCGTGAGATTCTTAAAAATTACTGTGCGTGAGCGTGCGTGAAAAAATATTCTTTTCGTGATCGTGCGTGATCGTGAGCGAAAACTCACTCACACGCACATCTCTACTTAATATGTATTTGTAGAAGTTATGAGACGAACAAAGTTTTTGATACCCGATATAGTTAAGTTTGACACCCTGTTATCCCATCCTGCCTTTCAACAGGATGGTTTTATTTTCTTAAATACTAGATCCTTCTCTATGATTTTTACATACATCGTTTTGTAATTGGGTAGGAAGTTTTAAAGATACAAATATATTACTAATATTTTTGCAACAGGAAACACTGTGTTACGTTGCGTATACGTATATGAATTGAGCCATAAGTCCAATAACATTCATACGCATCCAGACAACCATAAAATTTAAGTTTCAATCTTTAGTTAAAATCAAAAATGAAGTGCAACTCATTTATAATGATGACAATATTTACTACATTCCTTCCTTAATGATAACAATAAAACCAATTAAACATTAACTAATTTTTTTCCTTCCAGGCACATATTTTCTTTTATACGATTTTATTGATTATTTTGATAAAGATGAAGCAACATCATTGCCACGTGATAAATTTTTAGAAATAATGAATAATATTTTTAATAAAGCCACACAAGCTGAACGAGAGGCGATTATATTTCAGGTAAGTTGGTTGAATAAATTTAAACTAGCATTTTTATTTAAAAAAAATTTTCAATAATATATACTGGTGAATTAATTTTTAATAGATTGTATTCATAGACATGTGCAACTGATAGTGGTTTATATGTATAGCTAGAGAGATACATATATAAATGTGTATGTATATATTTTGAGTTAAAAAGAAAAAATAAAACACAAATGTTCATTTGAAATAAATAAATTGCAATAGCTGAAATTTACAATACCCATGTTTCCCATAAATTAAACAAGACAACGCCACAAGAAATATATGCATTTTTTTACACATTTACAGCTGCAGTTTTTTTAAATGTAGTCGCTCTTTTTTTTATTGGTCTGTAATTTTGCGTGTGTGTGTGTGTTTTTAATTTAATTTCTTAATGTTACAATTTTTCGAATATTTTTATACATTTATTGTATAGTTAACATTTATCCCATTAGGTCGTAAGCGAAAAAAATCCCAACTTATCGTCAAAAATTAGAAAAAGAGAAAGTAATACTAATGAGTACCAAAATGTGCTCCAAAAATATAAAAATGTTATTCATTTTTTATTAAGTCCAATAAACATTTGCTTTACTTTGTTTTAATACGGTAGTAAAATACGAGTAGCATCATTGCAATGTATTTGGATGTAGTGGAACTCACACATACAGCAACCCTTCTTCCCTATATCAATAAAGCCACATTTCAGTTCTATCTGCAACCGTTGTCATTAGTTGAATTGTTGTTTTATTCCCCATAATAGTTTTATATATATTTTTTTATAGTTTCCTATTCTCTTTTTTTTTTTTGTTTTCATTCTTACACCATGAATTTATTACTTCCGTCTCTGACACTTAATTTTTATCGAAATATAAAATTTTTTATGGTATTCCTCGTTGGAATACAATAAAAACCAGAAAAATAAAATTTTCTTGCTATTTTTTTACGATTAACAATAGCAGCTCGTTGCTATTATTACACACATGCATATGAAATTAAATGTTCGTTCTCTAACATTTTTACAAAAAAGAAAAAAAAAACACTAACGACAGGAGCGAATAAAGGAAAATCAAGGTTTTGTAATATATAAAAAAAATAATTCTCTTTTAATTTAAAAAGAAATACAGGGAAACAGGAATCGACTGAAGAGAAATATTTCAATTTAAAGTGACGTTGATGATGACACATGAGTCGTTATTGGCATTTTATTATTGAGCTGTTGGTTGTCATTTGTTTAATTTGCAACATTTTGTTTGATAGAAATGTTGGATGGCAGAAGACATAAATGTCTGGAAACAGCTAATAAAAAATGTTTATTTCGATAAAACTTCCTTTTTGGAAAAAGTCATAATGAGGCAGTTAAATGACGGAGGTTCCAAATACAGTAAAATTTGTTGCTAAGGAATCTTCTTAGGTTGTAGCTAAATGGCATGTTCGTTATAACTTAAAGTTTTGTCCAACGAAATTTAATTATTTTGGCTTAAGTTCAATTTTAATTTAATTTTTCAATTAAATTATATTTTTATTTGAAGAAAAATGTGAAGCAGGTAGACAAAGAAAAATTTTAAAGCACGGAGGGTTGAACTTACATGTTTCGGGACTTCCCGGTTTACTCATGAGACGTTCTTTACCGCTTAGCCACTCGATCAATGTCAGCAGTGTCCAGTCAAGTAGTTGAACATCGTTTAAATTTAATCATTTCCTGTTGTCACTCTTAATGATGAAACAGAACTAAGTCTGCAACTTCAGGCAAAAACGCTGCCAAATAAACATGCCCAAAACTAAATCGACGGCAGTAGCTTCAAAATTCTTTCATATTATTGTTTATTTTCTTTTCTTCTTATATTTCGTATGAAAAATGTATGAAATTTTATTAAAACACGGCAACATTGTTGAGAGAATGAGTGGCTAAAACTGAGAGCAGCGTTGCCATAAGCTTTCCGAAGAAAATCATCAATTGGCGAAATAAAAATCATAATTTGATATAAAAAAATCATCATAAATATATCATAAATATTATTCAAAGCAAAGAAAAATAATGAAACTTTTTTATAAAACTAAAACAAAAACGCTCTTAAAAGTTTATACCATTTCCCTACATTAAACTTCCTTCTAGATAGGAGAGTTAATACTTTTTTGGTAACCAAATATATAAAATATTCTTGTACGTTTTAAAATTTTATGTAATTTTTTTTCAATTATGTAATTTATGTAATTTTTTTATAGTAAAAATTCGTGAAAAAGAATTAAGATGAGGAGCAATCCCCAAAATATATTAAAAATTGTCATGACGATAGGAATATATAATAAAGTGGCAAAGTCCTTCCACCGCGAAAATGATAAAATTTATGCACAAAATTATAAAGAAGCTAGGTAAACATAGCTCGAGTAAATATTAAAAATATGCCTATATCAGCAAAAAAGCTTTAAACTGATCAATATCACTAAAATTAAAAATTTTATGATATTTTCTCAAAAGCTTTTTTAAATCACTTATGAAAGTCACAAAAAATGCAACAAATATATATTACACTAGATGTGCCCGCCCGCTTCGCGCGCTTAAAGTTCGCTTTATGACTATAAGGTATCTATAAAATATAATAATATAGCGTTCTTTATATATTGTTTAAAGTTCCCGTTATGCAAAATAAATAGTGCTACCAACGTTAAAAAAACAAAGAAATCTTTCTAATTTCCAACAACATTTATATTAGTAAAATAGGGTACATTTTCGTTTTTTTTTTCTATTTTAACTTAGAAATGAGATATTTCATCGCGGTAAAAAGTACCCTATTTTTGAATCGGGACTCTAAAGTACCTCCATTCCAAATTTCACGAAAATCGATTCAGTGGTTTTTGCGTGAAGCGTGCTCGGACAGACAGACACAGACAAAAATTCCAAAATTTGGTGTTTTGTTCTCTACATCGATTACTGTTTACGCCACCATAAAAATTTTCAAAAAATATTTCATGTACAGACACGCCCCTTTTACAGTTTTATTATATGTATAGATTACATTATTCTACATCTTCACAAAACTTTTAAATGTTAAAAAATTTCCTCTTAAAAATTCCTCTGAAAATAAAATATGTAACGAAAAAACAAGTTGCGAAAAGTGTCCAAAAACATATGTTTGAAGTATGTAAGGGTTTTCTTACGTCAAATAAATGTTTTTTTGCTCTGTTTTACTAAAACTGCATCATCACAATGTGATTTGATATTTTTGACGCAGCCAAAAACTATAGAAATCAATGAAACATATATCTTTATACAGTGGTGGAAGAAATAATAGGCCCACATACAGTTTTCAGTATTTTCTTAAATATTTATAAGCTTTTGCATAAATAAAGTTAAATATAGAAATTAAATTCGTCCATGTAAAAAATACAACAAAAGTACAATCCTGCTACATTCGGAAATTTATATAATTCAAAAATATATGTATATGTACCTGGAAAAAATAATAGGGACATTTTATATATTACAGAACAAAATTATCTTTTACTATTTAATCCTAATATTATTCCAATAGTTGGTAGAAGCTCCTCTTTGAATACTTGCTGACAACGTCACATCGTTGAACTCAGAAGATTGGCGCAGATATCCTTAGAATTGGAGTACTAAGGTTACTGAATTGTGTCCCACATAACCTGTTTATTTGCAAGTTTTTACGTTATAGCGTTTTATTTTTAGAGCTCTACAGAGGCGCTCTATGGGATTCGAGTGTGGTGATTGGGACTGTCACTCCATAAAATTTTACTTCAAAAAAGTTTATGAGACGTTATTGTGAAAAAAGAAATTACCCCTATTATTTCTTCCACCACTGTATATCCTTATAACCAAAAATTGCGAAGAATAGTTACGCAGGGTACAAACTATCGAACACGAGTGGCAGTTTTGCTCTAATTGTTGCTTGTGAGATAGTGTGGGCACTAATTTCGTCATTCAACAAACAGTCAATTACAAAAAAAAAAAATTATAGTTGATTGACAAGTCAGCGGCCATATTGGTTTTTGGCTGATAGTGTGTACCAAACAGTGTCAGTCAAGAGTTTTATTTGTAGCATAAAAATTACAAATTGCTATTAACAGTGATTTGTTAAAAGCGTTTCTCTGGTACTATGATATGGAATGTTGTCTTGGGATATAACAGGATTAAGAGGAAACTCGTGATGTTAAAACAAAAGCATCTCAGGACTTGCTATATATTATGAAAAAAATTAAATTATTATCAACGAAGTGCATCCATTTTTCTTACTTTCTATGTTTTCTAGTAAATTATTTTCTTGCTTTTAACAACCAACATTAATGTAGTTTTGTTAGTCAAAACCGTCATTAAAAGCTGATGAATTTTTGACCATCACTCAAGTTTGATAATATGTACACCGCTTTACACATTCAAAGTCGGTAAAATGGAAAAGTAATAATTTTAGAAGAACTAACTAAATTCGGAGAACAGAGAAATATTATTATCCAAAATTCAAAATACTTTAATCAGAGAAAGTTCACGCACTGCAAAATAACCTAACATAAACTTTTATGTTAAAAACTATGGAAAATTATAAATTAATTAATCTAAATAACTCAAATAACCATTTAAAATATTTAAAAGCAAGTATGAAAAATCATCATTTGGGTGAACGAAAAATCATCATTTGGGAAAGAAAATCATCAAATCATATTTTGCTTTAAAAATCATCAAAAATATGATAAAATCATTATTCTGGCAACGCTGACTGAGAGCATGAGAAAAAACGTTCCCAAAATAAAATAGATTCTATCATACGACGTATGATTAATCACAATTTGTATGGAAAAACTCGTCCAGCCCCAGTTCTGTTTCATTATTTAGAGTTATTTTTCATCTTTTTCATTTGATAATTGTTGATATTCATTATTTGTCTTTATGTCTTATGTTAAGCTTTCTTGTTTTTAACTATTCTAACATATTTTACCGTCGGAAATTTCAAATACTAATGTGTGTAATGTTTGTTTGAACAGTGTTATATTTTTAGCTATGTGCGTTTACAATTTATAATAATTAAGTTATGAATTTTAGTCAAATTAAATTATACTTTTCTTTAGAGAAAAATACTAGAATAGAGAAAAAAGGAAAAAGTTTAAACCATGTAAGTTCAACCCTTCGTGCAGTCAAAATTTTTTTTGTCCACATTCTTCACATTTTTCTCTAAATTAAAATATAATTTAATTGAAAAATGATATTAAAACCGAACTCAAGCCAAAATAATTAAATATCTTTGGATTTAACCCATACAATTCAACTAAAATTCATAACTTAATTGTTTTAAAAATTTATTTTTTATTAATTTTTGGAATTAAGACAAGTCGTCATTATTTTAGAATAGGGTTAGCTGGTAAAAGATATTTTTTTTAAAGCTATATGTTATTATAAATAATAAAGAATTCATGCCAATTAGCATTAGTGACGAAATTGAAGTTGTTCTTAAAAAGTTATTCCCCAGTAAAAAAATTGCTTCAAGTAAAGCAGGTTTTTACTATGAGAGAATAAAAGAAGTTCTTACAAACCTGCTGATATCGCTGCTGATTTTGGTATGGCGAGTTCTCGGTTTGGAGTACTACTACATTTTTGATACAAAAAGCGCTTTTTGAAGCACTGAAAATCATCACAATTTTCAGCACTAAACTATAAGTATATGGAACTTCCTCGCTTAAAAACCTGCATTGTATTAGCAGTGAAAACTCTGCTTTTTTCGTATAGTTTCTTTCATATACATTCACTGCTCTAGAATAAGCGATTCTTTTAAAGCGTACTTTTATGAGCTTTATTGCCTTAGTGCTTCAAAAAATATATAAAAATTGTTTAATGGGTCCAAACGATTTGAAATTAAAATTAGCCGTATAATGTAATTTTAGTGCACGATTACATCCTAGCGTGATTTGTAATATCAAATTGTATGACAAATCTCCTTAAGACCAAGTTCAATTTTGTCACTTATGCAAAAAAGAACAAGTACTCCAATTTCATTAGAACATATTCCGTTGTGGTAACGATAGAACAATAACGATTAAACACACCCCTCATTTTGTCGATACTCCAGTGAGTCAATTAAGTTGGCTACTCTAATGTCACCGATAGCCTTCTTCGCCATTTCCCGTAGAATATAGTAGAGAATATAATTTGAAGAACAGGCCCAGAAATTAAATCTGTATTCCCTTTTCAGTCAGATATAGGTGGTACAAATATAAATGAGATCTTATGGAGTGAATTCTTTGCAACACTGTCTTAAGATACCGAAGCACTTGAATGCATCTTCTGGTACTTTAAAATGTGATCATTTCATGGAAAATCACACTAGATTTTCATTGGAAGAACATCAACAGCTTCTGATTTCTTAACATATATACTGCCTATAATTACAGACGAAGCGGCATGTTCGTTCATACGCCTGTGCGTAAGCATACAACATTGGGTCAATTTATATCGGGAGAAGTCATCACCGAAACCAAAAGCAACAACTTAAAGAACAATGCCTTGGAAATTTCTAAAGCCACCACTTTACTTTAGCCGAATTGGTGTATGGAGTGGCACCATTTTTTCGAAAGGAAAGCAAAGCTCTTTCTTCCCTTCTGTATATTTCGTATTGAACTTTATTTAAGATTTTGTTTACCTTAATTGTTAGGTCCAGGTCATTTACTGTTTTACCTTCTTCCACTTCGATTGTAAATTTGATGCCTTTGTGTTTGTTCAGTAGATCCAGAATTTGTTCCTCTTCATTTCCTTCCATTATACATATATATCCTTCCATTGTGATACCAGAGTATTTTACCCAGAGTATGTACCCAGAGTATTTTCTGTAGACAAGCTAAATCGCTTCGGGGGTTGTGCTTGTTATTTAAAAAATATACATATATGATTTATAAAAAAAAGTGTATTGAACGTCACTGACTGTCTTGAACTCCATACGACACTTTTTATTTCTCAAATTGGTAGTTTGGCAATATATTTTTCATTACATTAAGCCCGTTATTTGGCAAAAAAAAATTCAAATTTGAAGTCTGTTGTGGAAACGTTTACATAAATCCATTGAAGTCAGGGATTACAATAATATCGACATTTCATTACTAGAACACCGCTTTCTCCAATATGACTTTACCAACTTTTACAATAGCCATGATGTGAACTTTCAGTTATCGAGTTTCATGGCCTGTCTAAATCAATTACATTCCTTAATCCCCACCAGGAGATTCCTGTTTTCACCGACTGGAGAAAATTGGTTTAATTCGCCGCTGATAAGTTATCATCTTTCACTTAGGGATTTGGCCTTTAGGAAGTATTTGAGAGATCGACACTAGTTACTGGTCAATTGATTGTTTCAATACATTTGAATTTATTTTTCCCAATAACCGATTTTCCTTTCCTAGCATTGATATTTCAGACCTATGTAATGCTTTTTACAAAATTAAGTCCAACGCCGCAGGTTACGATGACTTGCTTCTTAAGTTTGTTAAGTTAATCTTCCTTTTCATTCAGCATCAACTTTTGTCTCTGATAAACAACATTATTGCATATTTGCAATTCCCTACCGATTGGAAGATTGCCAAGCTTATTGCCATTAGAAAACAATATTCTGAAGTTGATTTTAGATCGATATCTCTAGTGCCTATTTTGTCTAAGATCTTTGAGCAAGTCATAAAGAATCAAATCATGTTATTTTTGAATGGTAACCTCTTACTGAATCCGTTCCAATCGGGTTTTCGTGAGGGATATGGAACTACTTCTCTTTTAATTGCCTTTTCTGACTCAATTAGAAGAATTGTGGATAAGAGTGACTTAGCAGTTCTGGTGTCATTGGATCTATCTAAGGTGTTTGATAATGTTAGTCATGCTGTCTTAATTCATAACTCTGCACTTACTTTGACTTCTCATTATCTGCCTGCAGATTAATTTTTTCATATTTGTCCGGTCGCTCTCAGTATGTTCACTGTGGAAACCTTGATTTTGGGTGCCTACCAGTTACCAGTGGTGTGACTCCGGGCTCTGTTATAGGCCCCTTACTGTTTATGCTTTACAGGAATGACTTCTTTACTTTGCTGAGCAGGTTTGAATGCGAAGCCTTTCTTTTTGCAGATGACATACAACTTTTATTCACGGGTCACCTACCTTCCACTCTTTGATATTTTTGCATATGATGTCAACACCTTGTTGTCCAATTTTGCATGCTGGATGAGAAGTAGCAATTTTCGCATTAATTCTGCAAAGACTAAGGCGATGCTTTTTAAGCCTCCCAGCACTGATATCAATTGACGGCCAGGATATTGAATTTGTTGATCGTATGAAATGTCTTGGCGTTATTCTGGACAATCATCTCGGACTTATCCACCATATTAGTGGGTTAATCTCCAAAATTAATTACACTATAAGAAGACTATACTCTCTGATTTTATATCTACCTCTTCCCATTAGAAAAAGGCTGGCTCATTCTATGTTGATGTCGCACCTCTTATATTGTATAGAAAAGTCTATTCTGGTTGCAGTGTTGATTTCAGGATTTCAATAGGTGCATTTTGCTTTTCAACATAATGATACGTTTTGTTTACAAATTGAAACTACATTATCATGTTTCGAGATATGTTAACGATTTTTTGGGGTGTAGCTTTAAAAATTTCATTCAAATGTAAAGATTACTTACATTCTTTTATAAAGTAATGCTCACAAATTGTCCAGATTATATCCGTCAGCACTTCATATTTGTGCAGACTGCTAGAAACCTACAGCTTCTTCACCCTATTAGTAATTATCTTATATACGAGAGATCTTTTCATATGCGAGTTTCCAAGTGCTGGAACTCTTTACCACGTTCTCTAAGAGAATTTAACTTTACCCCTAATTCATTTAGAAGTAACCTTGTTGAGTATGCTTCCATGCATAACATGTAACACAACATTATGCTATTCTCTACAGTTGAAAAGAACTATTACTAAGAACTATTACTAATTTCAGGTTCGCTAATGCGCAATACACTTTGTCACCTACATGTGATTATATTCTCCATTTTCTTTTTATCTTTTATTATTTTACTTAATTTTTATAAATATAGTCAGTAGTAGTTTTCTAGTTTGTTGCCCAGATATATATGCACATTAATTTATAATTGTAGTCCACCAACTATATATGGCCCAAAGGGTCGTATGGTAATGAATAAATGAATAAATAAAATAAATAAATAAATATTTTTCACGTAGAAATTGAAAAGTAACTGACTGGTTTTGGAAAAAGTTGAAACCTTAAAGCAAACTGTAATTTTATTTTTGTTATTAAAATTACTCTTTTTGAAAAGAATGGCCTAAATAAATAAATAGCAAATTCTTGAACGTCAGATAAAAGTTTTTTGTCCAATATCCTTAAATTTTAAGTGATTTTTCATACATGTTTGCTTGATGACGTTCACGACAGAACTCCTAGTATTCCTTATCAAATCTTAACAAAAAACAAAATATATTTATATGTTGCCATGCCTTAAAGCGAATTCGTATCAAGGCAGATTTATCACACATACATTTTGTTGATAGAAACATAACAAGAGACTGTCAAAATCTATTGGCTATGTGTCGCACACATTCATAAGCTTTCACAAATTTTGTTAATAGAAGCATATCAGAAAACTGTCAAAATCTACCTGCAGCTAAATGTACAACTAGTTACGTTTTGGGACAGTCATATTACTACTTGTAACGTTACTAGTTAACAAAGGACTGTCATCTTACTGGTTGCAATGAGGCTAGTAACGATACTAGTCAAACAGCAACGTTTTGGAACAGTCATACAACTAGTTGTAATGATACTAGTAACTTAAATTATTTTTTATAAATTGACATATTTTCCGCTGTAAATAGATAAAACAACATTTTAGCTCTAAATATAATAAGTAGAAAGTGGGTCAGTGGATGGAGTACATGCCTTGAAATATGAGTACTGTGTGTTCATACCCCGGTTGAGCCAAATTTTTTTTAATATTTAAAAAACTATAAATAAAGAAACTAGTAAGCGCACTAGTCTATAATAACTAGTATTTCAACTAGCATATAACTACACTGAAAAAAACTATGCAACATATGAACGAAATCGTTCGTATAGTTTACGAAATATTTTGTAATTTCGCACCACGAAATTCATTCGTAAAATGTGCAAAACGAACGAAATTTTAGTGTTTATTTTACGAAGTATATTTTGTGTATTAAGAAATAATTTTTTATATAATACGAAAGTTTCGTAGAAAAGAGAAAAAAGTTTTACATTTTACGAAATAATTTCATAGTTTAAGGTAATATTTAGAGAATATTACTAAATATTTTTTGTATTTTACGAAAGAACTTTGTATATATTATGAAAGAATTTTGTAAAAAGCAAAATAAAATTTTAGATTTTACAAAATATTTTCATAACTGAAGATAATATTTAGAGAATATCACGATCTATTTTAGTTGGTTTACGAAAATTATTACCATTTTAAAGAAAAGATTTTATAAAATTAATCAGAAGCCTATTTTGGTTAGGCACTGCTCTTAGACAAAATTTGTTTTTCAGCAATTATTTGTTAATGGTACGATATTTCCGTTAATTTTTTTGCATAGATTTCACGTAATGCATATTATTTATTAATAAGTCCAATTTTATTAGAAGTTTGAAAACTCGTTTTTGATAGAACTACCAAAATTATTGCTAAAATGTTAAACCTAATCAGATGAGCTGCAGTTTAAGTTTGCTAACCTTTATTTTTAAAATGAAATAACTTTTTTACATTTTTCTTGTTATTAAAGTTGCCCCTTCTTTTCTCAGAAATCCCCTTTTTGTGCCCCTTTTATTATCAAAATCCCCTTTTTGTGCTCCTTTTTGAAAAATTTCAACGATAACACTGTCTACAACTTATACGAGTATGTATTACGGGTCATCTAGCGCCCAATTTTATATGATTCAATAATTTTAAGAACAACTTATATAGTCCATAATTGATTTCGTAATATGTACGAAATTTTAGTATATTTTACGAAAAAACGTACTAGTAAATGTTTTCGTTTCTTTCGTAAAACTATAAAATTCTGGTGTGAAAATTTATTCCGTAATATGTACGAAAGTTTCGTATATCTTACAAAAAAAAGCTACGAACAGTTTTCGTTACTTTCGTCAAATAATAAAATTCTAGACTCAACCTAATTCGTAATATGTACGAAAGTTTCGTACATTCTACGAAAAAAGTGAATACGAATGGTTTTCGTTACTTTCGTAAAATAATAAAATTCTAGACTAAAACTTTTTTCGTGGAATATACGAAATTTTCATATATAATACGAAAAAATTAACTACGAAAGTTTTTTTCGTTTAATATTGCATGGATTATTTTCAATGTATGTACAAATGAACTAGTTGGGCTCCTATGACAACCTAATGTTAAAATCGATAGTTCGATATATGGAAAAAGGACAGTTAGGCAACTAGTCTGAATAAAAAAGCAACTAGTATATTTCTAACCACATACTAGTCATTTTGTCTGCAGGGCTGTTAACTGTGTAACGCACACATTATAAAACTTACTAAATCAGCTGTTCTTGTACTGGCACCTGTTTAATCTACCTTGTTTCGTATTCGTCTGCAATCTACTCGAAAATCGGCTTTCCTATCGGGAAAATTTAAGAAACTTTAAAAATAATACAACAAGGGTACCCCCGTAGTACAGTGGATAGTGTGCTAGACTATTAGCCGGGGCTCGCAGGTTCGATTCTTGCCAAGACCCTAGGTGTTTCTGCCGAAAAAGCCGAAAAAGGTTTAAGCAGTATGTGTGTTCGTTTCAGAACGCTTCGTGCACACATATATCAGCCTAATATCAGTTCTTAAACTATTTATTCGTATATTTTGGGAGGGTGAAATCTAGAGTTTGGATTTTCTAATTTAACAATACTTTATAAAATATAATACGGATTTTGTTCCATTATTTATATTCTAACGACCATTTTTACAATGTACGATTAAAAGTTAACATGGATTTTAACGGCAAGTTTGGCATATAAAACTTGCCGTTAAAGTCCACGTTAACTCTTAATCATACATTGTGAAAATGGCCGTAACACAGATTTATTTCAATTTTATTTCAACTGTTTGTTTTTGTTTTTTTGTAAATCTGTTTAATTGAATTACTCAAATTATTGTTAAAATTTAAAAAATACGAAAACTTTTCTAATAAACTTAATAGAAAAAAGATTTCAACTTGTTTTATATGTATAAGTTAAAAAGCCACAGACATATATTTTGTTATAAAATGCAATTAAATACACATGCATAAATGCATGTAAAGTTTATCATAAAACAAGATTAGTTTGAGAGTACGATAGTTTTTGTATCACTGAAGTGAGTGGTTATTATTGTATTAGTAAAGGAAATTAAATTGTTGCAGTTTATTTTTAATAACCACTAGTATAACAATTAAGAGCTTCTGTCACTAATTATTGAACCATTAATTGTTTGTGTTCATCTATTTGCTTTATTTTATATACATAAATATTTGTTTTATATATTTTTTTAAATAATTACTACAAATTTAATACATGCAACTTTACAAATTCATCTGGAAATTTTATTTTGCTGCTACCAAACAATAGCGATTATAGATAATTGCCTTTTTATGTGTTAAATGCATTTTTAAATTGTTCAATTAATGTGGAAAAAAACACAAAATATTAAAATTTTTTTACAATACATTTATTTATAATACGCATGGGAATAATTTCAATATATTTTTAATAGAATTGTTATTTAAACAAGGAGAAAATTGCTATTTAACACTTTTTTTACATATTAATTACCAGGGCTCGGACTTTCATGCAAATGGTTGTTTTTGTGGCAATAGATAAAAAGGTATTGACTAATTACACTGCGTGACAGTTTTTTTTTTGGCAGAAACGCCACTATATATTCACTAATCTACAGACAAAACATAGTCAAATGGCGTATTTGGTTTTTCATTTCCTTACCTTTTGCCATTTTTAAAGAAAGACTTCACATTTTTTGAAAATGCTAATTTTAAATAATATTTTGCACGCCTCATAAGCGAAGCGTTGAGGTGGTTACTACTCTCACTTGACGCGAAACTACTGATTTTTCGAACTTAAAATGGCTCTATTATTATCATATATTGCACTTGTAAAAAAATATATACATACACATAATAAGAAAAAATACTATTAACACTCATGACATTTTTAGTGTCATTTTAATTATTTAAACTAATTAAAAAACTGTTTAAAAAAGTTCTGTCTTGGACGTCCGTTTGTGTGTATGTACGGATCCTGTATGCGGTCACGATAACGACCGAAAGACTTCATTAATCGAGTTCTTTTTTCTTTTTTAGGCTTCAGCATAATTAGGAATATAAGCCTATTTAATTTCACGGTCTAAAAAAGATTATGAGGCGTGCACTTTTGGATTTCCCAAACTATTTTTTATCTATTATTTTTTAGCAAACTTTGTACCAAATAAAAGGAAAGGCTCTGCAGAATTTTATAAAATTTTTTTACTTCAGTTCCCCTGAACAAAAATGTAAAAAATGTCCTTTTAAAAATATAGCCTTCCATATCCTTAAAAGTTTACATTAATCAATTTTTTGTTGTAGCCTTAAATTAACTCTATAAGACTTCGAAATTTTATGATTTTATCTTTCTTAGTACAAAAGCTGTGACTGTTTTTCTTCGCGGCACAAAAGTAATTTCTATACAAATTGTATGTAGAAAATTAATTTATAAAAAGAGTGATTCCACGTAAAACGGCCCTATGCAAGGAAATAATTATTTTCTCATTTTTAATAAAAATCTCTCAATTGATGTTTTTTAGAGAATGAAAGTTATAAAAAAATAAAAAAATACACTATTTAATATTTTTTAATCAATTTGAGGCACTTTTAAATGATCATGCAAGAGACATTTTCTCCCCCTCTTTGTATGTTTAATATTTATTTCAGATTTTCTTTTATTCCCTTTTTCATTATTAATAAAAACCGTTATCTCTGAAAAGAATACACTTTTTTGCTTTTTATTAAATTTAAAATATATATTCAGCTAGAGTATTCTGCTGACTATTAATAGAGCGGATAGCAAATAATTTGATGTCTTATTATTTTCTTACGGGTGTATCTTTATATTATTTATATTAATTAAATCAATAAAACGTTTTATTTCTTCGAATTTCTTTAAAATTTCAAACTAGGTCACATCCGTCAGTCACACCAGTCTTATTTTTAAAATGGTTTTTTTATAAGAAAAAAATTGTTTGTAAGTACACAATAAAATTAAAAACACTTTGAAAAGATATCTATACCAAAATTATTGTGTACCTTATAATCAAAATTTTACAGAATTTATACTGAAAGTAATAATTCTTTAAAACTAATGGCCAGTTTTTGACTCAGCAATTAAATATTTATTTAGTTGATTTTCATATAAATTTAAATTGTAATTAAACACAACTTCTGTTTTTCAGTCGTATTTAGTTGTTCTTATTTAATTGTGACAAAAATATGGTAGCACCATCAACTATTATAAATTTCCCATAAATTTCCTAAAAAAGCAGCTGTTCAATATAAACAAAGCAAAATCCAACAAATATATATTTTTCTTCATGCAAAAAATAAGAATAATCAAGAGTTTCTGCAATGTTTTAAAAGAATAAAAACAGCTTACAAAATCACAAAAAGACAAATATACCCAAAGAAAGCCCAAATTTTACGCCAACAAAAGTTGAATTTTCAGCGGCCACAATTTGTTTGTTTGCACAAGAACAACAAGCGGTCAAAATCATAAGGTAATTTATAAAACTTAAATCGAATTTAAGTGTACAAGATTGGTGTTATAAGTTATATTTAAATGTGATCTATAAAAATGAGTTTTCTATTTAAATAGAAATTAAGTTTAAGAACCATTTAATTATTAAGTCAGAAACTGGAGCTAAGACTTGTAAGGTCACACCCGTCGCAGCTTTCTGACGACCATCGTGTTCTATCAATGTCTCCCGTTGTTCAATGACTTTAAGCTTAATGTCCTTGCGAACCGCAACGTTTTTTTAAGTAAAAGATTTTATATTCTTGATTTATAACAAAAAATGTGTGTAAAATGGTCACACCCGGCTAAATGGAATTACTCAAAAACAATCATTAATTTTGAGCCGAGAGCGATAAGATGGTAAAATTTGTGTTTAAAGTTTATTTAAAGGTAATATAGACTTTTATATATTTGCAAAACAATCAAATAAAGGTTTTGATGGAAATATTAGAAAATTTTTTTCAAAGCACATCTTTTAAATTTTTTAGAGTCTGACCGAAACCAGTTTTTTGATGCCGAACCCGAACCAGCAAAAAGGCCGAATATTAGGTTGCGCTTTATAAAACTAAGTAAAATTTTCATTAAATTTGAAAAGATATAGGACGGGAAAAAACAGATTCATGGCGGTGACATATTTTAAATTTGGAAAATACTATTTCGATTAACTTCTTTATTTATAGAAATTAAAAAGTTGGCCTAAGCCGAATATCAGCCGAAACCACAATTTTGGCAGAACCCGAAAACAAAACGGAATATTCGGTCGGACTCTAAAATTTTTGTTGAGTTGATCTTCCATATATATCAATTAAAAGCCACTATATATCAATTAATCTGGAGACTAAACATAGTTAAATTTTGTTCTTGGTTTTTCACTTCCTCATCTATTGTCCATTTTACAGGACTTAACAATTTTGAGAATGTTTATTTTAGTTTTTTTTTATATTAATATGTAAAATTTTTTTTTGCAATATTAGTACCAAATCTAAGGGAAGGCTCTGTAGAAGTTTATATTGTTGTCTTCATTTGTCTTGAACAATAAAAGATATCTTCAAAAAATCCTTCCATATCCCTGCAAATTTTCATCAAAAAGCCTATTAATAGCTATGTCTTGTAGCCTTAAGTTAACTCTATAAAGGTGCGTTTCCGTACCGTACATTCGTCGGCGATTGCGCTGTCTGCGGAAAGGAGCCTTAAGACCTACAAAGATTTTGTCTCTCTTAGGGTCCTACCTACGAGTTTACTATACATTCTAACAGAATATTTTACCACTACGTGTTACTAAAACATTGCACATATTAATATGAAAAAAAATAATAATAAATTAAAATAAGCATTCTCAAAATATGTAAAGTTCTTTAAAAAATTAAAAAAGTTGAGGAAAAGAAAAACTAAGAACGCAGTCTACCAATGTTTAGTCTCTAAATTTTATGCCAAGGATATGGAAGAAAAGTTGAAGAGCAAAATTTAAGATGTGCCATTGGAAACAATTTTTCTAAAAACTTTTAAGTGATTGTTTTGCAAAATATATAAAAATATATATTAACATTAAATAAACTCTAAAATGCACACACATTTTACGTTTTTATCGCTCTCGGCCCAAAATTAATATTTTTTTTTATAACTTAATCTTCTGCATACAATTTTTATAGAAATTAATTTTGTTCGGGGAAAAAAGCAATCATAGCTTTTGTACCCAGAGAGATAAAGTTATAATATTTGGAAATCTTATAGAGTTAATTTAGGGCCACAACACATGATTGTTCAAAAAAATTTTTGTTGAAAACTTTTAAGGATGTGAAAGGATATATTTTTAAAAGAAATTTTTTTTTAAATTTTGTTCAGGGGAACTGAAGTAAATATTTTTACAAAATTCTAAAGAGTGTTCACTTTTATTTGGTACCGAATTCGCTTAAAAAATATTAGATACTAATTATAAATAATTAAGCTGAAAAGATTTATTTTCCAACATCTGTACTTACTCTCTAATATTTCATGGAACGTACATCAACAAAATTATGCTCAAAGAAAAAAAATTTTTGAATACACAAAATTTTATAAATAAAACAAAATTAGAAAACAATATTAAAGAAAAAAAATCGAATTTGATACTATTGATATTTTTTAAAAATACCGATATATTGCAATTAAAAATATCGACGATATATATTGATATATTTTAAAGAAAATATCAATATATCGATATTTTTTGCCCTTACTTAGAACATACAATAATTTCTAACTTTGTTTCATTAAAATCGCTAAACAGTAGTATTTAGAGTTGTCCGAATAGTGAAGTTGCTTTTACTGGTGATTTCAATGTTCACAACTCACCTTGGTTTCGGCATTCGAGTCATACAACTCCGGAAGGCCAATATGTTGAGTTATTCGCCGCGCACAAACACCTTGCGCAATTAGTGAATGAGCCAAAACACATTTCGTGTGGTGATGGGCACCAAAACAATATTCTCGACCTTTTTCTCACTTCACACCCTGACGTTTCACGAACAGTTACGAATCGCTTAAAATTGCAGAAATGATCATGAACACCATTGCGCTGGGAATGAAGACTTTCATTCAATCAAAGCAAATTCCAATTAAGCCCAGAACGAAGTCTTGGTTTAATCAGGCTTGCAAAGATGCAGTCCTATCCAGAGAAGAATTTAGTATCTGGCGTAGTAGTAAAAAAGCAGATACTGATTCGCTGCGCAAAAAGGCAAGATCTTCGTGTGCCAGAGTACTAAGGAGTGATAAAACAATACACGAGCAGCGCCTTCGTGCTAAAGTCTTTGCTGCCCCTCGGGACAGCAAGAGCTTTTGGTAATTCGGTAAAAGAGTAAAGGGTAATGCTATTTCCTCAATTCCGACTCTTTTGAAGGGTGACCAATATTCACTGACCCGGCTGATTAAGCTAACCTCTGGCTGACTTATTTGCAAGAAATTCTCACCTGGCTCGCGCTTGATAGAGTATCTGCAACGATGCCAAAGATATTCTTTCGATCGCGTGCAGTTAAACAAGTTTTAGTGGATCTCAACATAAATAAGTCTCCTCGGCCGGATGGTATCCCAGCACTGGTCTTGAAGCAGTGGTCTTCGACGCTAGCACGTCCGTTGGCAACACTCTTCAGCACTTTGTACCATGCTGGTGAATTCCCATCGTATTGGAAGCTTACCAATATAACGCCAATCCCTAATAAGGGAGACAGTTTACTTAGCGACCGCCAGTATGGCTTTCGTAGAGGACGCTCTACGGGAGGCTTACTGGCACTCCTTTCAGAAAAATGGTGGCTCTAGATATTTCTAAGGCATTTGATAGAGTGTGGCATGGTGCACTTTTGTCAAAACTTGTTGCTTTTGGTGTCGGTGATGACTTCTCTCAATTTATATCGAGCTTTCTCAGCGATCGCACTATACGAGTTGTTATAGATGTGATCTCATCAAACGAGTTCAAGATTAATTCAGGAGTACCGCAAGGCTCCGTTCTTTCTCCTACCCTATTTCTTATTTTTCTTAACGACCTTCTCTGTCAAACTTCCAACCAGCATTTGCCATTCATATTCATTCAGTACTGGGGTAAGCTGGTCGGAGATTGGGGCCATGCGGCAAAACATGAACGATACTCTTAATAATGATCTTATAACAACCTCTGAATGGGTTGGTGCAAATAGGGTCGATTTTAATGCTCGTAAGACCCAGCGATGTATGCTCACGCACAGACGCATGACCGAACTTGCTGCTCCATATATAATTATTAATGGTGTAAGTATTGGGGAATTAGATGCTCTTGATGTTCTTGGCATGAAAATTCAATGTGACGTTCGATGGACTGGTCACATTTTTCAAGTCTCAAAAGAAGCATTTAAGTTCCTCGATTTCTTAAGACGGTGTAAGACATACTTCACCCGATCTTTCTAATATTTATACCACCTATATCCGACCGAAAATGGAATACATCTCTCATATATGGGCTGGTGCTTCGAAGTCTATTTCGAAGTTACTCGACCGCGTACAGGAGAGGCCGAAGAGGCTCATCAGCGACAGCAGGGTAGCCAACTCTGTTGACTCGCTGGAGCATCGACGCATTGTGGGGTGTAATTCATTGTTTTACAATGGAATGTGTTCTGATGAAACAAGATCTTTTCTGAGAACAACGCGTTCTTCATTGAGAGCACATCCCTTTGTGGTCAACACTATGGATGAATATATCGATATTTTGTTAAAAATATATCGATGTATATCGTTGATATTTTTAATTTCGATTTATCGATATATCGATACTTTTTCCAAATATATCGATATCGGGTCCCTATAAGTTATTCTGAAAACAGTGAACAAAATATAGATTTCTCTAATTAAAAAAAGGCCCAAAAAATTGTCTTTTTTGGCATTAAATATAAATCAGATTTATTCAGCGGAGTCTTAGCTACATTACTGCAATATATAGTAAAGCGATATCACCAAGTCTGAATCAGCTTAGCTGTTGGCTAAAAATAGATGACACTTTTTTTTTTGGAGGCCCACAGATTTTCTGCATCTTTGGAGGCTCATAAAAAAAATTCGTCAAACTCGAACCGATACTGCTAATTCTGTGTTCTGTGCGGTGTGGTATTTGGTCTAAATCAAATATTTAAAATACACACAGAAAGCTTAAGGCCTTTCCTATTCGGCACTGTTTAGACGTTGAAAATCGGTGCAGAAATAACGTAGTGAAATTTTGTTTTGTCCGTAAAGTCCCCAAATATCGTATTTTATCGATAAATTTCGATTTTAGGATTGTAATCTAATTTCTAAAAATAACAAAATGATCTACTCAAGTCTGCTTATAACACTAGGCCATTTCAGAAGTGTATTTTTAGTGTCACATAGTGTTATTTATACGATTCTATGTTTTTTATTATTAAAATATGGTTATTGCAACGTGTTGTATGTAATACAGTATGACATCTTAAACAGATATGATGATAAATTAAAAAAAAAATTATGTAAATTATAATAAATATATAAATTATAATAAGTTGTTATTCTTATTTGAAAACATACATTTGTCCTCAAATATCCCTGAAGAAACTTTCCATAGAGAAAGCGAAATATTGGATAGTAAATTTTTTTTTACATTTTTAATTGACCTTCAGCTTGAAGATTTTAATAAAATATTATATAAAAAAAGGTTGAAAAATTAAACTAATTTATTTATAATATTTTAAATCATGCTAGAGAAGTTTTCATTTTCAAATTTATGTGTTTATTTTATGAAACATTTTACTATATTTTCAATGGACAAAAAAATCATTGTAAATAAGAATTACCCATATATAAGTAAAATTAATTGTTAATATCTTACAAACAACTAGTTTTATTTGATTTCAACATCATCCCGTCTCTATAAGAAAACTCTTCATATACATACATATTTATTTATGTAGTTTGAGAATAAACATGCCGCTAGTTTTGATTTTAAAAACTCTTTTAATAAAAAGTATCATTAAATTATAAATGATTTTTAGAATTCTTGAGTGTAACTCTTGACTGTAGCTAAACCTATTTTGTATTATAATTATACATAAATCAACAGTATATTCTTTTATTTATTATAATTTTTAAAAAGTTCAGCAAATATAGCAAAAAATAATTAATGTTGTGGTAAATAAAAAGTGAAATAAAAAAACTTACATATCAGCAATTTTTCACATTCTGCCTGTCTCTCAGTTGTAAAACTTTTAATTGAAGAATTTAAACGAAATTAAAAATCTGGTAAATAAAATAAATGAAAAAAAGCATACACACATATACACGCGAAAGGCCACGTTATAACTTTAATTAATTAAAGTAAAATGCAATAACAGCAGAAAAATGTATAGTTGCATACAGTTCACAAAATCACACATTCTGACAGCAATTTACATGTGTCCTTTAAACAGTTCTCAAATGTATTTTTTGTTTACATATTCCTTGCAAAACTTTATAAAGTTTTATTTATTTTATGAACATTTTCTCGCTCTTTAATTTATTTGCAGTATACCAGCTGGGAAGGTAATCCAGGATATCAAAATCAACAGCAAATTGGCAGAGCTGTAGGTGATCACTTCTTCACCTGCCCCACAAATGAGTATGCACAGGCCTTAGCTGAACGAGGTGCACAAGTACATTATTACTATTTTACACATGTAAGTATTAAAGTATGTAGATGATTTGCACAAAGCAAAAATTAAAATAAAATAGGCTCAAAAATCTATAGTGCTTTTTGTAATTATACAAGCACGGTAACAATTGGGTTTCTAAACATTGTTATATGTTCCTAAATAAATTCTTTCTTTATAAAATAATAATTTAATGTAATAAAAAATATAAAATTAACAAACTTAAGTTTAATATAAATTCATTGGACTTGAACCTTTAATTTTACATTTAGTTCGAAAATTCACCTAACAAAACAATTGCAAAATATTTTCTTAGATACCCAAATAATAAGGTGTTGTTATAATTATAAAAAGTACTATGGATAGAAGCACGTTCAAAGTGAACATGAAATTATTTGTATACAGTGTACTTGGCATAAAAGTGAACAAATTCGATAATACTTAAATTAAGTATTAAAACATAGTTTAAGCAGCATTTATGCCAGCTTATATCATAACTTATACATATCGACCCCTTTGCGCGAAATGATCGTAAGCGAAATTTTCTACGAAACTAATTTTTTTATTGAAATCAAAATTTTATGAGCCTACCCACAGTTTAGAATCGTGAAAATGTCACAATTGTTGATAACTTTTGAAATACAGGCTGTAACATTTGATCGTAAGCGACAGTTTATGAATATAAATCATGTTTAAATACAATAAAAAACCCTTCTCCTGAAAATTTTAATTTTTGTCGCTTACGATCATTTGGCGCTAAGGGGTCTATATGTATTACTAGTGAAAATTCATAGTAATGTTAAACTTTTATTATTTGCTTCTAACAAAACGTTTAAAATCGTCAAAAAACAAGGTTAATTTAACATTTATCTGTAGTGATTTTGGATTGTGGGTGTTTCGTGTCAATTCAACCTAGTTTTACAATAACCTTCCTTTTGCAATAACTATATTTCATGTTGATTCCAGTATAGTTAAATCAAAATTAAGTTGATACTGAAATAATACGAAGAATCATGTGGAATCAAAGTTATTTCAAGTTGAAACAGCATGAATTCGATACTAAAATAGCACGAAGAATCATGTTGAATCGGAGATATTTCAAGTTGAAATAAAAAATAAAATAGCTACATTAATATTTTATTAATTATTTTACCTAAGCATAGGCATCAGCCACGTTTGTGTTGTAGTTGGCTGCCCCAGACAAGACTGGAACTGGGGCCACTTGCTTGGTAGTTAGCGCGCTAGCTTCTGCAGCTACAACAGCTTCAAACTTTAGTTTAGATATCCACTACATAAATATCATTATAAGTAGCATGAATATCATTTTAATTCAACATGATTTAATCGATGATTTATCATGCAATTTATTTGAAATTATAGTCATGTTGATTTAAAATGAAATGTAACGTTTATAATAATGTTGTTTTGACAGAGAAAATATTAAATTAAAGAGATTTAAGGTTAGAATAATAATTTTTCGTTTAAAATTAATACGAAACAATGGTAATTTTAAATTAGCAGCAAGAATTTTTCGCTGGTAATGCGAAGTTTGTCGGTTATTTACATTTAAACAAGACAAATATCAAAATAAGCAACAACATTAATTCACAGAACTAAGCACAACAGTGCATTCCCAGCGATAAAACGAAGGAGTACAGAGGCTTTCTATAATGCTTAATTTAGCAGGCCCTACCTAGTACTTCCACTCCCATTGCATATTCATTTATTTCTTATACGTGATGTTATTGCGGATCAAGGCCCTCCTCGACCCATTACTTAACAGGCCTGATTGAAGGAATTCTTTAGCAGGCGTATTTGAAGGTCATATGTGGCCGGCCTGATAGAAGGGTTGGTTTTGGAATGCCTGTTAAAAAGCAAATTAAGGTATTTTTTTAATCTGAGTATTTTTATAGTGACTTATATATTTTTGATTAATTAGATCGTTTATTTCGAACTATATCCTTTTTATTCAAAGTAATCTTTTTTTTTGTTCATATGAGGCTAAGGTGCATTTATTTATTAAGAAGGAATTGGACATGATATAGTTTCGACAGAAGAAGGATAACCTAACCAGCTCCAACATAAATATCATAATGACAGCATCTATGATGTCTCTTGTACGTAAATTTCAGTCTTATAGACAAATTCTTTGCGAAAGAAGAATACGAGAATGTTTGTTGTTTTTTTTTAATTAAACAAAACGAAAAATCTAAGAATAGAAAAGGAGGGAGAATAAATGTCTAGCGGATCTTTTAGATACAAGTGTGTAGACCTTCGAGAAGAGACTATCCTGAGAATGCCGAAAAGAATTAGTTTTGGATCTTATTTCAGGTCTTTGAAGGCCTTTACAAATGCCTGTTTAGTGAATGCCTCGTAAGTTTTACCAGAGTTTTTTTAATATATTTTTTTTATAAACAAACACAACCCGCGAAGCGATTTATGTTGTCTGCGGAAAGCACCCTACCAGTCAGCCACGGTGGCACCCGCTGTAACTATGAACAAAGCAAATAAACACCAACACACTGAAACAACAAATTATTTCTCATAAATTTAATATGATTTCCAATCAAAATTGCGACATGTTGATTTTACATTAGTATTTTTTCTGAGTGTAATGCAGAGTAGTGCACTAAATGTTGATTGAAGTATTAGCACTAATGCCAATTTCTTCACAATCACTAAATGCAGATTTAATGCAAAAATCTGTACTACGCTCAATTAGTAGAAAATTTGTACTTTAGTTTCAAACTTTTGCAAAGTTTCTACGTTGCACTCAAATTAGTGAAGAAAAACAAATTGCAATAAACTGAAGATCGCTTTTTTAAAACTAAAATTATTTAATTTTATTGCAGAAATATTTAAAATCAGTATGACTTATGTTTAGTGAGGGTACTACTTTTCAATTCACCACTAAACAACAAAATTAGTGTAATAATTTTTCACTGTCACCTAGTGTTTGGGGGAAGTGCAAAGTTAGAAAATAGATATGATGGAAACTAATGCTTCGATAAAATTTATATTGTATGTGGTAAAATATGAAGAACAGGATTATTAAGTCTGTTGTGACTTCAAAATAATAAGTTTCCTATAAAATGTGCAGTCAGCCGAAGCTAATGGAAGAGCTTTGAATACTCCAAATATAAAGGCCAGACGTAAACTTTCAAAACGTCCATACATGTATATATTTTTTTCTTTCTACCAAACTCTATCGTTAGAACCTTGTAACAGGGCGGTGTGAAGTTAAATTGCTTAAAAACTCAGTGTTGCCGTTGTTTTCCGAAAATTTTCCGGGGAACTTTCAGAATTTTAATAGATTTTTGTACCAGTTCTTGGAGCAGGTTTATGTCTTGCTTAATGATTGATAGCCTTGATAAGAGAAGGTGTCACGGCAAAACACCAGTAGTGCAATTCACAAACTTATTTTAACGCTTATCAAGGCATTTAAAAAAGTTGACACCAAAATTATTTCTTTTGCTATTCGTTAACACTTTTAAGCACTACTAGCTGCGTTAACTAAACGGCAATAATTATTGTGGTGTTATTGAATAGACACCAGCCAGCTGTTCAGTTAAAGCATGTCGTCTTTTGGCAAAACTCAAGTAATTATTTGACAACAATAAAAATACACTTGAAATCTTTAATATATAAATAACAATATTTATATTATTTAATTAAATTTAATCTTAAGATTCGTTAAGATTAAATAAATAAATAATAATAATATATTATTTAAACATTTAATTTAACTTTTATTTCTCAAAAATAAAGAAATTCATGAAAAATATTTTTTGTGTGCAACCATAAATTCATTTTTTTTCTATTCCTCTTTGTGATTTTGGTTTATTTTAATAGTGTTGGAAACTGATATAAAATTTTAACAAGGGCCTTAACACGAAGTTAATTTTTTTATTTTTTATTTTTTCGGTTATATGTATTTATTTATTGTACCTTCAATAAAATTGAACTAACAATAAGTAATCAAATCTTAACTCTAAAATTTTAATTTTTAAGTCCAGCCAGTGCCAGACAAAAATATTTGTTTCAGTGGTTGGTTGTTTGGTTGTTTACGTCTCTCGTGTTCGGCTGAGAGCAAGAGTGTTCCTCCTCCTCAGCCGAGTGTGGCCTCTAAGGTTAATGATGTTTCGGGCTAGGGGATTTGGGTGCAACTCAAGTCTTTTTATGTAGCTTGTCACGTGTTTAGAAAACACTGTCTTAACCAGCGGCACATCTAGGTCTCTATGAATTCGCTTATTTCTGACATACCATGGGGCTGCTGTAATCATACGGAGTATTTTATTTTGTTGCCTTTGAATTTTTTCTACATTTGATGCCGAGGCAGTGCCCCATAACTGGATTCCGTAGGACCATGTTGGTTTTAGAATGGAGTTGTATAGAAGAAGTTTACAATCTAGGCTTAGAGTAGAGTGTCTTCCAATGAGACAATGCATTTGAGCTGCTTTTAATTTCATTTGGGTCACCTTTGCATTTATGTGTGACTTCCATGTTAGACGACGATCAAAATGAACACCGAGATATTTTACTTCAGTGTGTAGAGGTATACTTTGGTTATTTATTTGTATAGGCGGGCAGGTTTCTTTGCACAATGTAAAAGTAATGTGTAGACATTTATGTTCGTTAATTTTTATCCGCCATTGTTTTAGCCATTGTTCCAACACGTAGTTAATGAATCAAATAAGCATTAACGCAAACAGTAATTATTGGAGACAAAATTACCATTTATTGAAGCGTTAAAAGTTATTAAGTTTTACTACAGATGTCTCGGATAAACACCAGGTGTCTCGGCTAAACTCTTGAGCAGTAAAGCGGCGCACCCACTTTCAATATAATTGTGCAACTTCTCGCATTGAAGAATAATATCGGCAATGTGTATGCCATATTCGAAGGTTGAACAATATATTGGCAAAAATCAAAAGACTCTAGATTTTTATTGAACAATGAAGAAAATTGTGTAATGTGTGGCACCTTGTTCAGGGTTATGTTTACTCTTTCACTGTCAGGAAAATTGGGCAATACTTTTTTTTTAATATTGTGTCATCTATTGAATAGTATAGGTAAAAATTACAATAATATGTACAATAATATATGCAATAATATTGTATGATGGATGGGCCGCTTACCTCCTAAGTATATTCCAAGCGATAGTGTTTTTTTTTTTGCTAATTGTCTTCTTTTCTCTTCTTGAGGTTGAAATTAGTATCTTCATTTACTTGGTGTCGTCAAGGGAGGTGAAATTTTTGTTTCCATGTTATAATTTTTATATGTGGTGGGGGTAATGGCACAGAATATGGAAAAGAATACTCACTTTTGACAGTTAAAAAAAGTTATTCTCATGTGTTATGCAGTTTTACATGCATGTTGTTCTTTTTACTAAGATTGTATGAATGAGATAGTCAATTAGAAACCACGTTAGAAAATAAGATTTGCATTCTCTTTCATACAATCTTCGTAATGTTGTTGTATAGTGACGGGTCTAGTTAGTTGTCTATGGTAATGCCACCGGGTCCGCTAACTAGGCGGAGTGTGCTAAAGGACGATAAAAATGAGGGGGTCTGACATAGCAACTAAGCGAGGCCGGCCCAAGGTGGCCGACTAAATGTGGGCTGCCGATGCCATAAGACTGAAAGTGGCAGGCCAATGGCGTACGGCAAAATATACAGGCCGAAGACGGCAGCCCCAACGCAATAGGTGATAGCCCGAAAGCGACAGGTACTTTGTTCCTACCCGGTGCTGTACAGTGTAGTTAAAATAAAAATTCAAATGTATGGCTTTTGAGGCTCCCAAGTTTTTAACAAACTTAAAAAAATTATGAAGGCAAACTGCAAAAAAAAAAATTTTTATTTTTGTGACTGAAATTTTTATATAGGTTCCACTGTATTGAAAAAATATAAAATTACTGTGTGTATTTTGCAGTATAAATGGCATTTATTTATGTAAGAGGAAAAATGTTTCCTGTTACAAGTTTGTAACAGTAAATTACTGAAGATGACTGCACATTTATAGATATTATACATACCCTGCAGACAAAATGACTAGTATGTGCTTAGGAAATATACTAGTTGCTTTTTAATTCAGACCAGTTGCCTATCTGTCCTTTTTTCATATATCGAACTATCGATTTTAACATTAGATTGTCATTGGAGCACAACTAGTTCTTTTGTATACAGTTATATCCCAGTTGGAATACCAGTTGTTGTAAAGTAGTGCTCTACCTACATTTTTATTTATCTTTTTGTATTCCTTAAAAAAACTTTCGATTAAGCGGGGTACGAACACACATTCCTCATATTTCAAGGCAAGCACTCTACCCACTGCGCCACTTTCTACCTATTGTTTAAGAGCTAAGAATATGTTTTATGTATAAGTCGTATACCTGCAAATTGTGTCCTTTTTTGACTAGTATCATTACTAGTCTCGGTACAACTAGTTATATAATTGTCCTTTTTTTACTAGTACCGTTAGTAGTCTTGTTACAACTAGTAAATTGACTGTCGTTTTTTGACTAGTATCATTACAACTAGTAATATGATTGTCCCAATGGGTATATAGTTGTAAATTTACCCTGCAGCTAAATGTACAACTAGATACGTTTTGGGACAGTCATATTACTAGTTTTAACGTTACTAGTCAACAAAGGACTGTCATCTTACTAGTTGTAACGAGGCTAGTAACGATACTAGTCAAACAACAACGTTTTGGAACAGTCATACAACTAGTTCTAATGATACTAGTAATTTAAATTATTTTCTATAAATTGACATATTTTCCGCTGTAAATACATAAAACAACATTTTAGCTCTAAATATAATAAGTATAAAGTGGCTCAGTGGATAGAGTACATGCCTTGAAATATGAGGACTGTGTGTTCATACCCCGGTTGAGCCAAATGTGTTTTAATATTTAAAAAACTATAAATAAAGACACTAGTAAGCGCACTAGTCAATAATGACTAGTATTTCAACTAGCATATAACTATGTACAAATGAGCTAGTTGGGCTCCTATGACAACTTAACGTTAAAGTCGATAGTTCGATATATGGAAAAAGGAGAGTTAGGCAACTAGTCTGAATAAAAAAGCAACTAGTACATTTCTAACCACATACTAGTAATTTTGTCTGCAGGGTAGCTGCTGGCTACATACATTTGTATGTACATTTAGATGTATATGTGTCTCAATGTATGCTTGTTAATTTGTGTATATGTATACTTATATATATAAATAAATAAATATATATATATATATATATATATATATATATATATATATATATATATATATATATATATATATATATATATATATATATATATATATATATATATATATATATATATATATATATATATATATATATATATATATATATATATATATATATATATATATATATATATATATATATATATTGGGTGTTTTTTATTGAGGTATAGAACTTTAAGTTGGCATCACTTTTTTAACTGGCGGCCATTTTGTCAGCTGTCAAGTGATTAATATTTAGTTTGGTTTGCCATTTCATCATGAACAGGTTGACAAAAGAACAACGCTTGCAAATCGTGCAAATTTATTTCGAAAATAATGGTTCAGTTCGCGAAGTTTACCGCAAGCTCCGTCCATTTTATGGTCGACATAATCGTCCATCAGAGCAATTAATTCGGTTAACCATGGATCGTTTTCGCACTACGTTTACTCTATGTGACCCTTGAGACCCTCATGAGACCCTTGAGACGCCATTACATCCACAAAAACTGACTGTTTGGTGTGCTCTATGGGCTGGTGGAGTCATTGGGCCATACTTCTTCCGAAATAATGCTGGAGAGTCAGTTACCGTTAATGGAGACCGGTATAGAGCCATGATAACCGACTATTTTGTTCCCGAATTGGATGGCATGAATGTGGATGAGTTGTGGTTCCAAGAAGACGGCGCTACATGCCACACAGCGCACGTCACAATCGATTTATTGAAGGAAACATTCGATGAGCGCATAATTTCGCGGAATGGACCTGTCAATTGGCCACCAAGATCGTGTGATTTGACACCATTGGATTATTTTCTTTGGGGATATGTGAAGTCGCTCGTCTACGCCAACAAACCAGAAACGTTAGGGGACTTGGAAGCCAACATTCGTGGCGTTATTGCCAACATACGTGTATATATATATATATATATATATATATATATATATATATATATATATATATATATATATATATATATATATATATATATATATATATATATATATATATATATATATATATATATATATATATATATATATATATATATATATATATATATATATATATATATACATGCTACTGTGCATCAGGGTCTATATAAAAAGTATTGAAGTATGTAAATATTAAAAGGTATATAACAGTTTATTTAACGATGCCAGTTGACGTTTCTGTCATGACGTCTTTTTTAGTTTTTTTTTTTTTTTTTTGAAAAAGGTCAAAATAAACATTTGTGTGAAATTCATTAAAATTTTAATAAAATTTAACACTTAATGTCCTTGTTCAAAATTTACTGGTATGAATGCAAATATATACATACTTATATATATACTTATTATGTATGTACTCGTAGAAGGTAAGATGCATATAAATATGTTACAAGTATATGAAGTACCAGTGAACTTCTGTATGTGGTTTGGCTGTCATTAAATTTATACACTACAGTAATTATCCAGCGATAGTTTTATTTTCGTTTATATTTCTTCTGCTGCAAAGAAGGGGCTGGTTAAGAGTGTAATAATTTATTTAGTGACCTTGATGGAAAAGTAATACAATTTATTTTTATTGTTTTATTTTAATTCAAAGTACTTAAAATAAAATTTTCGATTTCTTTTTTAATAAATAAAAATGTTTTTGTTTGGAATTCTTTAGAGAAACGTGGTGTTAGTCTCGGAACTGCTCCCTTTGAACATTTGAACAATTGAAGAATACCTGATTTAAATTTTACTACTTCTGCAACTAATGCTTTGAACTAAACTCTGAAATATTCATGCTAAAGTTAAACCAAAGAACTATGAAAAATATACCAATTGATGTAGTAAAAAGAAATTTTTAAAAAGACCCAATTTATATTTTTTAACTTTTAAATCCATTATTTTTCATAAAATTCATCCTTTGCGAAGAGTAAAATTTTTGCTAAAAAATATTCTATCTCTCTTATTCTAATTTTCTCTGTTAGCCCGCTAGTCTTAAGCTTATTTGTTTCTAATTCCTTTTGTAGTTCAAACTTTATTCTAGTCTATAATTAAATGTTAATCTTGACTCTTTTATTTAGCAGAACTGCCCTTGGCAAATTTCCTATTTGAGCAAAAAAAAAAAAATAATAATAATAATAAAAGAGAAAAAATCGTTCATATGTTGCTTAGACCTTAGAGCACTTTAATGATTGCAAAAATAATATGAAAAAAAGAGACAAAATTCTTTAATATAAACAATATAATAGAAACATAAAAAAAGTTAAAAGCATTTTGTGTTGGTATGTCAAAATGTCATATGGGGGAAAAACTGTTCTGCATGTTTCCTCTTCCCCTGCTCATTCTTCCACTTCCATCTCTTGCATTTTTAATGAATTAAAGAAATCCAAGTACTTACTTTGACGACAGCATATATGTATAAATAAAAAGCCAAAAAAAAATAAATAAATAAATATTTCTAAGTAGAAATAAATGAAATATAAATTGCAATAGAATTGTAGTAGACTCAAATATATATGATTACATATAAATAAAAATACAGAAATTCGGGTCTGGGGCATTGGAACTCCCAAACGGATCACAGTGGTGCTGAAAGCAAAAAATAATGGTAATAAATCGGTTTCTTTTGAACTTTTGACCGGACTAAAAAAAAATGATGTTACAATACATTATGATCTATGGGGTGTCATAGTTGTCACATTTCCAAGCTCGTAACTCTCAGAAATGAGCAAAAATTGTAAATATGTTTAATTTTTTGGAAAGCAAATAACAATACGAATATAAAAAGAAATGTGATCGCACCGTTTGCTCATATTTTTGAAGGCATAAACAGTTGAATTTCGAAAGTGTTCTTTCTGATCTTGACTTAATTTGAGTTTTCGGTATTATCTTCCGTTCTGCGTAAGTGAATTTTTTTCTAAAAATACTGTGTGATTTTTAAGAATCTTTACACTACACAGTGATACAAAAAAGAATGAAGCTGAAATACCTTAGAAACGATACTATTTTTCTGTTATTATCGAGCACATCAAGAACCTGTTTTTGAAATTAGCCAAACATTTCAAAAATCTTAAGTTACAAGTAAAACACCAGTTTTTGTTAGTTTTTTGCACTTATAAGCCACTAACTTAGTTCAAATTCAACCGGTCTTAAGTTTCTAAGCGGATTTAGAAAGACAACTCTGAGGCCTTTCGATTGTCTTACATGTTGCTTAAGTAACTTTGAAAAGTCTGTGTGTATTTCTTCAGCAAAACTTTTTTTTAAATTTGTTCGCCATTTTTTAAGTTTAGAGATGTTTTTATCCATATGCATTATAAAGAAACCCAACTAATTGTGAACTTATTTAAAAGTTACGTTTACTTATGAGTAAAACGAAACTTTGTGTTCAAAAGTCCGGCAGAAATTGGCTTTCGGCCTACTCCCTGTCGGCCAGGTCATTATATTACTCATGCGTAATAGAATTTTGCCCTAGAAATATTGGATATCCGCATTTTCTTGACATATTTTAAAAATTCATAAAAAATGCTCTCTGGGCATATTTTAGAGTGGGCCAGATTATTTATATTAAATATATTTAATAAAATTTGTAGAGCAATTTTAAAAACTCGATGAGTGCGTAGAAAAATTCACCATTTTCGTCCAACGCTGGATATAGCGTGCATGCTTTACCCAAGTTTAAGTTCATTTAAATCGGATAATATATGTAAAAGCTATGAGGCAGGCAAGGTTTTTCATGCCCGTGGTAGTTAAATTTATTACAACAGCGTCTTCAAATTTCAAGATTCGGTTAGCTTAGATCCTCCTCTATGATTTTTGCATACATCGTTTAGTAATCGGATCGCACGTTTCAAAGATACAGATTTATTACCCTTTTTTCCCAATTGGAACCACTGTGTTTATTCGGCCTGCTTCTTGCACCGTTATACTACCGGCGTTATACTATTGGTAGGCCACCTTCGGTCGGTCACCTTTGGTAGGTCACGTTCGATTGCTGTCAGGCGCCTCCACATTTTTATCGCCATTCGACACACTCCGCCTATTCACCAGACCCGGGCGCCATGATATCCACAAAAAATAAAAGTTATAATTTAAAATCAAAAATTGCACATACCTTGATGACGCCAAGTAAACGAAGATAGTAATCGCAACCTCGAGATGGAAAAAGAAGATAATTCGTCAAGAAAAAATAACTATCGCCTGGAAGATACTTAGGCAATACTTAAGCGATAGTTAGGCAATACTTCTCAAGAATTTAGCAGAGACACCTGGTACTTAGCCGAGTCACCTACATTTAGCAAGTGCACCAACCATTAGCCACGACAATTACATGTACGCTCCGGAACGACCCAAGTCTTACTCGGCCAAAGATTGTCAACCCAGTGATAACAACAACAACCATTAGCCTAGAATCTCCCCAAAATCCTAGAAGCTAGCAGGATTCCGAAAAACTAGTGCAAAAATATCCGCAAAATCTCAGAACTTCCCCGGAAAACAACGTCAACAACGAAAACCGCGAAAATAACAAAGCGGCAAAAACTTAATTTTTAAGGAATTCAACCTTCGTTTTGAATTGTCGATACACGTATTTCTTGTCAGGGATCATATCGTCACATCCGTCATCGTATCGACAATCGTACGAAAATAAATTACGTGATAAGTCAATCGTATAAGCTGAATCGGATTACTGTACGTTCACGTATATACCAAACTGGTGCTTTTACGTGACGAGTTGCACGTTCACGGATGTGACGATTCGACCCCAGTATTTTTACACGTATTTCTTACCAGTATTCGTTACATGTATTTGTTACACGTATTTTCTCGTTAAAATTTTTTTTATACCCCAGCATAGAAAATATTTATACGGTGCATATTATATGAACAACGTGTCATAAGGAAGTTCGTTCCAAAAATCAAACAAACAATTTACAGGAAATGACGAAGTCTTTTCGAAACTAGAAAACAAAATGATAAAGTTTCGTTCAATTAAAGTGAAAGAGACTAAAAACAAGATATACGGGCATGTTCTGCATTTCATGTGGAATTAAAATGTGCGGAATTATCACAGCATTGTTGGTGCAAATTAATATTTATAACAACAATGCTTTGATAATTCCGCACATTTTAATTCCACATGATTTACAGAACATACACGATAATAGAATTTTTATTTATTTTATTCATCAAGTAATATTAAATACAATTACAAAAATTGTGTATTATCTCGGTTTATCGAATAAACAAAACGGGCCCTGCACTCTTCCTAGCGAACCTAACTGTCTAGGCTGATAGAACTCTGCACACTGCGTGGAATATAACTTTTTTATTGACTGAAGTTTATTTTATGACTATATGCTGGTAGTAGAATATAATATAATGTTCTTTACATATTATATTTTCCGTACTACAAAATAAACAGTGCTACCAACGTTTAAAAATCTTTCTCACTCCCTGCGAAATTTATATTAAATGGCGCATTTTCGCTTTTTTCAAATTTAACTTCGAAATGAGAAATTTTATCGCGGTAAAAAGCACTCTAGGTTTGAACCAGAACTTTAAGGTGCCTCCGTATCAAATTTCATGAAAATCCGTTCGGTGGTTTTGCGTGATGCGTGTTCGGACAGATAAATAGACGGACAGATAAACAGACAGAAAAATATGCAGACAGAAAGACAGACATACATATAGACAGACAGACAGACAGACAGACAAAAATCCCAAAAGTTGATGTTTTGTGTTCTACATCGATTACTGTTTAAGCCACCATAAAAATTTTCAAAAAATATTTCATGTAAACACACGCCACTTTTACAGTTTTATAATGTGTATAGATTGTTTACATACATCTGGCATCACTCAAATGAAAATTTAGCTTTAGCTTTTTTCATAAACTTTTTCCAGAAGAAGTTCTATTTCAAAGGCCCAACATTTTGATTATAAATGTTTCTGATTTTAATTTATAGTTTGAACAAGTTCAGGGCATAAATTATCAACAACATGACTCTCTGAAATGATAATAACAGTTTCAGCAAAATGTAACCAATTTCGTTAAACGAATATTTCATATTTCGCCTCTTAACCATTCATATTTAAAAAAAAAAGTTATTCTTCTTTTACATTGTTTCTCATAATAGCATAAAGTGGCAGTACATTATTACTACTTGTATAAACTTATGAATTTCTTTCGTTAAAGTACAAGTTACAAAATATTTATGAGTATGAAACAAAACTAAAAACAAAAAACTTAGAATGAAAAACTGCATTGTTTGGGGAAATTTAAAGAAGAAAGTTAAAACAATAACATTGTATCTGTTCGTATGTGCACTAAGGTGGCGCTCTATTCTATGAAGAGCAAAAAGTTTTCAATAATTTTTTATAGAACTTATGTTTATTTTATCACTGAGTTTAGGAGATTTTTACTTTCTTCTAAGAGGACCGCCCTAATAAGCATATGCCTGCAATGTTGCTAGTTGCATTCATAGCATATAATGGAGTGTATTTTGCACGTGTTGCGAACAAAGTTAAGGCATCATCAACGCAATCAACATCATCATTGTTAATGGCGAGTACTTAAAGAAACCTTACTACAATAGAAACAGAAAAAAGTCTAACCTCTTTTCGCTATGCCAGTGATTTTCAAACATTTTTGTTTCGTAGACCACACTATCAGGTTTTCTAGCGTAGACCCACTTTGCAAATTGTTCTCTATTTTAAATAACGAAGTGTGTACACTAGAGTGCTCGTAAAAAATTACAATTTAAATTTCTTCAAATCTCATACTTCAAATCGATGGGTATTTATTTTAAATAACGAAGTGTGTACACTAGAGTGTTCGTAAAAAATTACAATTTGGATTTCTTCAAATCTTATACTTCAAATCGATGGGTATTATAAAAAAAACATAACAAATATGCAGGTCAATCCGGTAAAATTAAGGCCCAGCAAAGTTTGAGCAAAGATTTTTTCTGTCTTTTATGAATCATAACTTAATAAACATAATATATACAAAAAAATGTTCTTGCAAAAAGTTATTCTTTCAGAAGTTTGTAACAGCTTTTGCCTTCCTGACTTTTATTTAAATTGCATATTTAAAAAAATAAACAGCAATATCTAAAAAAGCCCACAACAAGTATACTTTTAAAATAATTACACTAATATACGAATTTCGGTAAACTTTTTCGTTTCCTAGAAATGCAAGCTAATTCTTTAGTAATTTGGGCCGCTTAATACGAATCTTTATTTCATTTTTAGGGTTCCGTACACCAAAAGTGTAAAGGAACCCTATTGTATTCGCTACGTTGTCCTTCTCTCTGTCTGCCTGTCCGTTCGTCACAGGCTGTTTTCTCGGGAACCGCATGAGCTATGGACCTGAACTTTTCACAGAATATGTAAAACTTTAGCCGCTACAGCAACAAATATATGACAGCTAAACATTAAAGGGAGTTCTAAAGCGAGCAACGAAACATGTTGAAATACTAATATAATATATACACTTATAATTTTCAAAGTTAGTTAGTTAGTCTATTCTACAGACTACACCAATTAACACTGATATTTAAAACAATAAAAATTAAAGGGTGTTCTATCAGTTAATGTAATTGTACTATGTAATTCAGACAATATGCTGTATCTTGGAAACCGAAAAAGACAAACTCATGAAATAAAAAAACGCAAGAAAATAAAAAAATCCAAAATTAAAAAAATGTCAAAACGAAAAGTCGCCAAAATTATAAAACGCTTGAGGAAAAAAAAAACACCAAAATTAAAAAAAAACTAAAAAGATCGCCAGAAAAGTAAAATAACCGCCAAAAGCCGAAATAAGTTGTCAGAACGAAAAACAGCACTAAAACCTTAAAATATCATCAAAACGAAAAAAAAGCGCCAAAACAAAAAAAAACTGCCATAACTAAAAAAAGAATCGCCAAAAACCGAGAAAATCGCCAAAACGAAAAAGTGTCAAAACAAAATAATAAATAAAAAATAAAATTAAATAAATAAAAAAACGCTAAAACTAAAAAAAAATCACCAAAAACCAAAAAAAGTCCCCAAAACCGAAAAAACGCCAAAACTGAAACAAGCGCCAAAGCTTAAATAAATCGCTAAAAACAAAATATCGTCAAAAAACAAAAAAAAAACGTTAAAGCAAAAAAATCAAAAAATCGCCAAAAACTTCAAAAATCGCAAAAAAAAAACCCCTAAAAATCAGCAAAATTTGAAAAAGCGCCAAAACCAAAAGAGTCGCCAAAACCAAAAGAGTCGCCAAAACAACGAAAATAGAAAATCTGAGTTTAAACAAAAAAGCTAAACGGAAAAATTGCCAAAATGAAAAAGAGCAAAAAAGAAAAGGGCAAAAGCACAATTTTTTAGATTTTACAGGAGAGGGAAAATAGTTTATGAAATAGTACAACGGAGCCGAGCATGACAGTAGAAGTCTAAAAATTTTAGGGGAAATGGGGGCTTTGATATAATATACAACAATTGATTGAAATCACGATTTGGAAATTTTTGTCACTTACAAGGTTTTACGTTTCATACGACGATATGTGTATTCGTACGTGTGCGAGCTGCAGTTTTCGAAATATACCGTTATGTTAAAATTTGGAGGCACTTGCATCACATATATTAGCATAACTAGAGAATTCACATTATGTAGCAAAAAAAAAATTTAAATTCGACAGCAAATTATCTTTAGGCCGAAAGAATATTGTTTCTAATATTCTTTCGGCCTAAAGCCCATTAGTTGCAGAGATATCGTATAAGTTTGAGCCTAAAAATTAAAATTTTCATAAAAAATTTTAGTAAATTCTTTCACCAAGGTGTAAATAGAAAGTTGGGCACCAATTTCAACAAAAAAGGGGGAGAATTTCCTTTGGAATATATTAAGCAACATCATAATAGACAAAAAATGGTATAGTTGGTGTATTTCTATTGTTTTACGAATTTGTAAATATGAAAAATTTTTAATATTTTTTATAGAATTAAAATTTTTTATGCTTGAAATTTTATGATATCTCTGAAAGTAATGGGCAGATTTAAAACCATTATTCGCTCGGCTTAAAGATAATTTTATTGTCGAATTTTGGTTTTTCGTTTTTCTTCTCCACTTATGCTAATACATGCAGTGCAAGTGCTTTAATTTTTTACGTAACGGTATATCTCGAAAACTAGAGCTGATAAAAAAATTTAAGGGCAGATTGGCGTACAGCTGCACAAATAACTACGGAAACAACTTTAAGTTCTAGGGAACGAAGAACTTTACCGCAATTTGTAAATTTATGTTTCTTTCTTTTTGTTATTTTAATAGTTATGGGCTATTCGATATTTTTTTTAATTTATTTTGTTAAATATCTGATTAAGATAAAAGTCGTTGAGGAAATTTTAACTTTTTACGACCACTACACTAAACTTTCAAAAAGTTGCATTACAGCTCTTATCAGCAATCAGTTGCCAAATTTATCGCATTACAGTTTTTGCCGTCCAAGTTTACTTACTGCCACCCGCCCGAAATTTGAAAAACTTTTAAAAGAAAATGATGTATTAAACCATTTCTTAAAATTATTGTAAGAAGCGAATGCTATGGAAGGGTACAGGATTGTGTACTGGTCCATAAGTTGACGAAAAAAGTGCAAGTATGATTATTCGATTACTGTCTTATATTATACTGTTGAACCTCAAATACATAGAATTTTTATTTTTTCATTACATGGCCATCGATATCTAATATCTTTATAAACTACTTTAGAAACCATGCCTCCGAAGGACTCTTATATCTTTAGAATATTTTGAAGTGCAAAGAAAATTAAAAACTATTTTTGCTGCAGATTTTGTTATATTTTTTTTCTCCCAAAAAGTTTTTTGCCTCCTTTAACTTTGTCTGTTTTTCTCAGCATATTTTATTGCAAAAGTGCCAGAAGTTTGAATTATGGCGAAAAGTTAATTTTCTTCGAGAGCCAAAAAAAAAAACTATAAAGTTTTTCTCTATTTTCGAACTAGTGGTAAGTTTTTGAAAGAATAAAAAATAATAATTTAAACATTATTTCAAAAATTAGATACGAACTAAAAAAAAATGTTGCAAAATAGGTTTTCATACTAAAGAGTTTTTCTAAGTTCAATAAATTTTGAATGAAAAATTCCTTAGTGACTATTAAAATTTCCTTCTATTTCTAAAAATATTCAATCTATTTAATACACAGCTTTTTTAAACAATAGTTTTTCACGCAATTCTATTAAGTCAATATATTCACATGTAACCTTGACCATATTTATGACAACATAAAATATTTATGTCTTTTATTTTATTGCTAGTGAATAACACACACCCACTTTAGTAAAATAACAATAATTTCTTAGAGGAATTAATAAGGTGTGCACCAAAATGATAAGGTCACTTAATGATATTCCCATTCTGCCAAAGCTAAAATTTTAGCATGTTTATTTTTACTATTACAATTTAATTACTTTTAAGTTATTTATTTTAATTTATCCTATTTCTTACTAATATTAAAATGTGAAAGTTTTCATGTTTAGATGTTTGGCTATTTCTTAATTAATCACACACAATTGGCTGATTGATTTTAAAGGAAATTTGATATATAGATAATAACAAGGATTAATATATTATAGGGTACTCCACGCCAAATCGGACAATTTGCACAAAATTTTTTTTCATTGAGCTCAAAACGGCCTCTCTGGTAAATTTTAAATTTTTTTTGATGACTCATTAAAAAGATATTCCATAAAAAAAATAAAAAAATCACACACGATTCAATATGTGAATATATATATAGTCTCCTGGTGGAACATAGGGCCGCAACAAATATTTTCCATTGTTTTTTATCATTCGATAAATTCGATGGATTGCCTAGTTATGTCGTTGGCACGTTTTCTCATTGTATGTCCTACCCAACCAAATTCGCGCGAACGTTTGCTCACATCTAGAGGAGTTTGATGACTTCGTATCCACAGATCTTGGTTTGAGTTCGTAGATGGCCAGAATATTTTAAATATATGCCTGAGTTAGCGATTTACTAATGCTTGCATACTGCTCATTTCGCGAACCGATATATTTCATTTTTCTCACGGATTTCACGTTGCTGTCAAACACTTTGACTTTGATCTGTAAAGAGATATTTTGTGACCACCAAAATTTATTGAGAGTACCATAAGCCTGCTTTGACTAAATAAGTCTGTTCTGTATATGTTGCTTGCTGCCTCCACTTTTCGCAATAATACTTTCCAGATAGCAAAAGCTTTCGACTTCGTCAATGGCTTCCTCTGCTACACTATAAAACACTTTTGTTGAAAATTACGTCGATAATAGTCGGCAACACTTTACAGATTATTATCGACCTAAAATTACACACGCATTATTTTCCAACAAAATGTTTTTACAAAAAAAGCGATTGGCTGCGTGCAGGTTTGAACCGCGATCTCCTGACTGATAGTCTGACGTATCTACCATTCAGCCATACCCGTATTATACTTTATGTTAAATTGTTTCCACGTGGACTAAATATGTTTAATTTGAAAGGTCTTTTCTTTAATAAAATAACTACAAAATCGATGCAATTTTAGACAAGGAGAAATTTTCAACACAAATGTTTTAGAGTGTAGGTGGAAGTTCGTACTGCAGGCTGTGTATAAGCGCATTGACTTCGTTTTGCTAATGTTGATTTGTAAACCGGCTTTAGCTGCATATGACTCCCAATATGTGAATAATTGCAGCATATTTGTCTTAATATGTTTGACAAAGAAATAGTATATATGTTTTTTTTTTAATTTAGTGAGGACTCTCCATATATAAATAATGTCCATGGACATTATTTTCTTAAAAAATAAACAAATTGCTCGAACGAAGTTCGCCGTTTTCTCTTCTGGGTATGTCAAATATTGACTTCGCTCGGCAGGCCTTCGGAAGGGATTAAGATTTTTCACTTCTAACTATGCCAAAAACTGCCTTCGTTACTAGAGACTTTCACATAACCTGCATTAAGCCTCTAATGGAGAAAGATCTTATGTCAGGACGAAAGCTGTAAAGGCAGAAAATCTTTACTCAGTAAAGCCACTCACTATTCCATAGACAATGAGGAGAAAGTTATTAAGGCCGACAACTTCTGGCTAGGAAAGGGTTAGTGTAGAGAGAACAGGAGAGATATATAAAGCTTAATTCATTAATAACTCTGTCATTGCGCACTTTTGAGCAGTGTTGCAGCCACTCTGGTGTCAAGTAGAGACATTGATTTATTTAAGATGTGTAGCCATTTTATTAGTTCTTTTTACTTCGCCGACGAATCTGCCACAATACCGGCGAAGGAGGCTTTGAAGTGCATTAGGATATGTTACTATTGATCGCTGCCGATAGTGCCAAAGTGATCAGTGCTATGCCTTCATCACTTTAACAGTCCAACAACAACCAACACAATAACACACCAACACAATAACACACCAGTGATATTGTTGGCTTGCCTGAAACTAGTCTTGAGCTCAAGACCTCAGGGTTTGTAGTCAAACGCGCACCCTCAAATTAAACTTTTTAGAAGTTTCTTTTCTAATGGAAAGTTTTTAATAGTTTTTAATGATGAATTATAAAATATAGGAATTCTTAACAGTTATGTTCCGCCAGGGTCGGTATTAGCTCCTCATTTATACAATATATTTATGCATGACTTTCCTCACGTTGTGGCTAACTCTACAGCTTTACTATATGCTGACGATTCTCTTCTTTATTCACATAATGAATCGCCATCAGCTACTTTAAGACAAGCTTCCCATCATTTGATGGTAGTTAAAGATATTATTGATAAATGGGGAATTAAAACTAATCCAACAAAAAGTGGAGCAATCTGTATTCGTAATGCATCTGGTAAATGCAGACGATTCGTCGTTTCCGAAAGTAAAATACTTCAACTAGTTCTTAGCAACGTTGAGATTCTATTTAGAGCTAGTATTAAATATCTCGGAATCAAGTTTAATATACTTTTGGAGTTTAATGAACATGTTAGAATCGTTTTAAATAAATCATATAACATAATGGGTTTCTTTTCAAGAATTTTATGTAACAAAAGTTTACCAATTAATACAAAGTTAATGTTATATAAAACTATCTTAAGACCAGTTTTACTTTACAGATTTCCCATATGATTTGATAATTCTCCTACTGTGATGAATACAACGGAAATTTTTGAAAGAAAAATTGTAAGATGTTGCATTGGAAAAAATTATATATCAAATTGTAAGCGATTTCTAATTGGTATATGTGATCTTCTCCGAGAAAAGGAACCTAGTGTGTCAAACAACGGGTTTGGACTTAAGGGTAGATTCTGGTACCTAAAAGGGTGTAGAAAACTTTAAATGCGTTTTTGTCAAAAATTCATTTTCACACACTAGGTCCCTTTTCTCGAAGAAGGTCACATATGCATAATCAATCCAAAACAATTCCAATTGCATTACACGTTTGCGATATTTTAAAATGGTTTATTTCTAGAATTTAAACTTACGAATATAATTATTTAATGAATAAATTTAACAGTCAAATGAACTTTAGTTGGTCAAACACAAATTATCTATCACCTATAGGTCTTGTTAATGAAGAGTCAACAAATTTTAATTTCCTAATGTCCTTAATCTTACATAAAATGTACTCCACGTACACACAGAGGTTAATGTTTTTTGTAAGGTTATTTTATTATATTTCTTTTAGTTTGAAGTTTAAGCTGTAAATATATATTAGTTTATTTTAGAGATTCACTCTCATGATATGTTAGCTTCGGTAGCAAGAGTATTATTACTTATGCTGACTTTAGACGACATGTATTTTACATCTGACTTGTCAAATTTCCCACTGCAAAAGTTGTACATGCCGTGCGAAACATATGAAACATTGTCAGATGACATTTACAGAAGCAAAGTCATATGAAAATTTTTCAATTAGAGCGTGTTCTATTTTCATCTGACAAGCATAATGCGCTTTATATATTTGTGAAAATTGTGAAAAACGCAGCTGTTGTGAACACTTAGAGCAGCATTACACATACTCAAAATTATTTTTTATATAATTTCCTTTTAATGTATAAGTTTGGAACTGTATGCTAGTATTGTTATTACAATAATACGTTATAGTCTTAAGTTTTCGTCATTATTGTAATGTTACTTGTTCTCATATCGTATAAAAAGAGGTTCAATAAAATACAGATACAAATATTAAGCAATTAGAAAATTAGAAAATTAAACAATACTTGTAATCTATACATATAATAAAACTGTAAAAAAAGAGCGTGTCTGTACATGAAATATGTTTTGAAAATGTTTATTGTGGCGTAAACAGTAATCGATGTAAGAACAAAAAACCGAATTTTGGAATTTTTGTCTGTCTGTCTGTCTGTCTGAACACGCTTCACGCAAAAACTACCAAAGCGATTTTCATGAAATTTGGTATAGAGGTACTTTCGAGTCCTGATTCAAACATACGGCACTTTTTACAGCGATAAAATATCTTATTTCTAAGTTGAAATAGAAAAAAAACCAAAATATACCCAATTTTACTAATATAAATGTTGTTGGAAATTAGAAAGATGTTTTTGTTTTTTTAACGGTAGTAGCATTGTTTATTATTTATAACGGGAACTTTAAAAAGTATATAAAAAACATTGTATTATTATATTTTACAGACACCTTATAGTCATAAAGCGATCTTTAAGCGCACGAAGCGGGCGGGCACATCTAGTAATTACAATACAGTGAACTCGCTCTAATGTGAACTCATAAAAACCAAGGTTGTTCATTTTATTGAATTTGTTCACATTTTCGATTGCAAAAGTTTTTACCACTTTACTAGTTTATTTAGTATAATAGAAAAGCCCACAAAGGAAGGTTGGTAAAATAACATAAAACTTGTTTCAAACTAATATATTTGGATATATTCACTTTTAGTTTAATACCAATGCAAATGCAAATGTTAAAATAAAAAACATTACATTAGTATTTCAACATTTTTCGTTGCTCGCCTTAGAACACCCTTTAATTTTTAACTGTCATATATTTGTTGTTGTAGCGACAAAAGCTCTACATATCCGGTGAAAATTTCAGGTCCGTAGCTCTTACGGTTCCAGAGAAAACAGCCTGTGACAGACAGACGGACAGACGGACGGACAGCGTAGCGAAAACAATAGGGCTCCTTTACACTTTTGGTGTATCGGAACCCTAAAAAGAACAACGAAAGTTTATAAAAAACTAGGAGAAAATAGCATGAAGAGGTTACAAAACATTTGAGAGTAACACATAGCAACACAAATGTTCGGTTTTAAATGCACGACATGTATTACATCAGCTTATTTAACTGTTGCGAGTTAGTTCTCTGCAAAAAGCTATTGTTCACTATTTAGAGCCATTAAACTTTGTTCACAATTTAGAGAGTTCATATAAGTAAATGAGTGTTCACATTAGTGGATAGTTCACTATTGTGGGAGTTCACATTACCGCGAGTTCACTGTAATTTCCAGACTTTTATGTCGTATAACAATGCGTATGATTAATATATGCTTTAAAATTGGTTTATTATTTAACAATCATACGCCCAAAGTGCTTATTAGAGCCACTCATTAGTACGTACAGTGAAATAACGAATTTGAACGGGATCGAAAAAACTGCTTTTTAGCTATTGATTCGTTCTACACATGTATTAGTGAAACTTTGACATAACGAAATTTGAAGAAATACGAAAAAAAATCTTTTAAAATATATTTTTTGAATTTACCAATTTGCATTATACATAATTCATATTAATTTTTATTTATTCTGACTTAATTGTATAGAGGCCTTTGAATGCATACTTCGCTATATAGAGGCTTTACATATGAACTTGTAAAACAAATTTAGAGTTCATTTTTTATTTATTTATTTATTTTATTTTTTGATAACGGGACTACCATTATGCTATATTCTGACTTTCTTGTATGGAGGATATTTTGAATGATTATTTCGTTATAGCTCAAAATTTCTTCATTATTTACGAAACTTAAATGTTTCTATTCAGTTTCGTTTATTTATTTTTCCATTTGTTTTCTGTTTATGAAAAAGTGCAACATGTAAAACTACATCTTAAAGCGGACACGAAAAAAGTATTAAGTAATTTTTTAATCTGAAAAAACTGAATTTTCTTTCGTACAAGATGATGTATTTATTGCAAAGTAAATACATTGCATACAGTAAAGGCTTTAATAATTTTTATCCAATACTGTTGGAGAAATAATATTAGAAACTAATGAGACCAAAAAATAAGTTTGGATAAAACCATATAGTTCGACTAAAATTCATAACTCAATTGTTAAAACTCTAAAGGCACTTAGCTAAAAACATGAATGTATACTGTTCCATAACTTATGCAAAATAAACATTCAAAAAATCCCAGCATTAAAAATATCGATGATATTTCACGCTGGTAAGAGAGAAATCAAAAAGCCTAAAATACTTGAACATGATAGAGAAAAGACATGAACATGATAGAGAAAGTTTCGAACCTTTACAAAAGTTCATTAATAGGTGCGACTCGCCGCGAGGTGGCGACAAAATCTGTTGATTGGGCTTACTAAAGTAAGTAGGATTTTCGCTAGGGTGTTGTTGCTGCCGTCGTTGGCAGTGTAGGTAATAGGGCTATGATGAGAAGACTGTGGTGGTCTCGAAACATCTGATATCAGTTCAACCTTCAGTACATCCACATTTTTCTTTGAATGTTCAGTATTTACATGCTTTATATTTTCTTTCTTAAATACAAAATAGTTTGGTCGAAAGATTATATTAAAAACGAACTTAAGCCAAACTAATTAAATAACTTTTAATAAAAAACATAATTTTTTTCTAACCCATATATAAACGAGTTTATGACTGACAGGCTCAGTCATCTTTGCCCAACCCAAAAAAACTGCAGCAAGAGACTTGAAACTTCCTATTCTGATGTATAGATCCACTAAGAAGAGATTTTTGCAAAATCAAATATTAAGGGGTAAACTGCGCTTACATTCGGTAACTTTATATAGTCTGATCTAATTAAGGTAAACACAAAAATCAAAATACATCATAATTAAATGTAAAAATAAACTGATATGCAATTGGCACTTTTTTAAAAAAATAATTTTCGTACTTTTTGGTACCCAATTTTTCTACTAAAGTAGTAAACTATGGGATGAAATTTATTTTGTACTCTTCTCTTCTTTGGGGACTCTCAAATATACCTATAGCTAATTTTAATAAACAATTATTTCCACATATTTTGCACTTGTCCAACCAGTCACAATGACGTGTCTCACCAGTCACAATTAACGATATATTTCTTGCTGTCTCTACAAGCAAAATAAGTCATATTTTAAATGATAAAGCCTGCTTACAGTACGTTCGATAGCAATAATGATGGTAATAAATCTGTATCTTCTAAACAGTTGTACGAGTTACAAAATGATATGAGCAAAAGTTGCAAAATTTATTGACCAGCCTGTTGGAGTACACGATTAGCGGCAGTTTGTCAAAATTTATCGCACTGAGCTCGGAAATTTTTCAAATATAAAACGATTTAAATCAGCTTTTTTCATAACTAAATACTAAAAAGATAAAGAAAACCCAAAAAAAGAAAGACCAGTTGGCTTAAGACTATAATTTAATTATTTGTATAATATATATATATGTAATATATTTTGTATTTCTGCATAAGTAGAACAAAATAAAAAGTTACCTTATAATTTTGGCGCTCACCTTATAAAAATTTTTTACAGCTCAAAAATAAATAAATAAACTAGAAATAAAAAACGGAATAACGAACTTTTTTATATCCTTACCACAGGATGTTAAGGGATATAATAAAGCGATTGTACGAACATAAAAACACGAACAATTACATTCAAATTGCGTTTGTTGTCAACCAAACTAAAAGGCCTAAATGTAAAACATACACGTGTACTTAAAGTAAAAATGATGAGCAAAAGGCTGAACTTTCGTTTACCGCAATTATTACTACCAACAATACAAAACTAATGTCATGTTTTTTTCTATGGCTTGTTTCATACATAATTATTTCATCGTGTTTGTTGCCATATTTAAATGTTTAAAGAAACACACAATATATACGACAATTTCGAATCTTTATACCCTTCACCTAAATATGAAGTTATAAACAAGTCTTATAAAATGCTTTTAACAAGCTACTGATTTTATTAAAACTGGAGAATGTCTTGTATGATTTATTAAAATAATTCCTTAAAGAATTTGCTTTTTAGAGGCCTACAACTTAGTTATTACTTTTTAAGAGGTTAAAAATCGTTTAATCTGCAAATTGGAATTAAACAAAAAAACACTTAAAATAACAAATTTCAAAATTCGTAAAAATAAATAGTTTCTACCACCTAAACCAACAAATGCGACTTATGGGAGAAAATGAACCTGAGACAAATTTAGTCACGTGGTTGGTTCCCAAGAGATAGCGAGCAGTTCTAGAACTTTATGTGAAAGCGACATGTCACTATTATATGGCTTTGTTACTGAAAGCGGTTAATTGACGTAACCAATGGGTCGATTATGGATAGCAACCGAACTTCAGTTGGGTTGCCAGTTGCGAAAAGTCATATTACTGATGGAAACTGGCAACCGAGAGCTGTCACTTTCAGTTGCTTTTTAGTGCTTTTCTGGCAACCACAAATTTTCAGTTGCCGGCTGGCAACGCAACTGAAGTTCGGTTGCCATACATAATCGACCCATAAGATACTATGTGACAGGTCGCAAATCTAACATTTATGTGCTTGTTTACATTATCTTTATATCAAGAGAGATAAGTTAATACTTTGACATTTAAAACGTATCGTTGTATTGATAATAAAAATATCGCCGGCATTGATATATTTATTGGCTAACCCGAAGTATCACTAGCTATTTTATCATTTGCGTTCAAGCTGAACATTCTCAGTGTATTTACGTACTTCACCAACTTTCCTGTTTGTTTTTGTGTATTTCATATTAGAAAAAAGTTTTAAAATAACTACTTTATTAAAACTTTTTTTTTTCTAACATTCTCACAAATTGTTAGAAATATTAATAAGCAGGGCTCGGACTTTCATGCAATTACACGTTCTTTGTGGTGATAGATAAAGAGGTATTGACTAATTATCTAGGTGAATCATTAAATTTTAAGTAGTTTGGCATCGATTTGTAGTTGCATATTTTTGCATATTTTGTTGATAAGTGCATATTTTTGAACATTTGGCAATAAATGCATATTTTTGGAGTAATAAAAAAACTTTTAATGGATATTCCACAATTTTAAAAAAAAATTTTAATAGACCTATAATGGATGGCAACTGAGCTTCAGTTGAGTTGGCAGTTGCTGAAAATTATACTACTGACGCCAACTCGCAACTGAGAGCTGTCAATTGCAGTTCCTATTTAGTGCCTTTTTGGCAACCATTAATATGAAGTTGCCGACTGGCAACGCAACTAAATTTTGGTTGTATTAAATAATAGACCAAATTATGTTTGTTTTATGTTTTTTTCTATAATAATGATAAACAATTAATATAAATATGTTCATATTATTTTAGTTTTGGTACTTTGTTCGTAGGTAAATGCATATTTTTGTTCATATCTTTCATTTTTAGATGCATTTGTTAAGCGCTTACAATAAATTTTTAGTTGCATGAAAGTCCGAGCCCTGTTAATAAGTCATTCTAATAAGCACTCTAGGCGTATGAGTATTAAACAATAAAGCAATTTTAAAACAAATATTAATCATACGCATTGTTATACGACAGAAAATTTCTGCCAATTATTACCAGCATTGTTAAATTTTCTAATTCCACAAGTCTCTTGTATTCAACAACATTAATTTTGATACACTGTGAAAAACATAAAATTTGTTAGCTTTAAGAAGCTGTATTGTTTAATATCAGTTAATAAATTGCCACAAAGACAACCGTGTGGAATTTTCATTATCCTAAGAGCTCGTTGTTACTATAAGATAGTAAGTATTCTTGCAAAAGAAGTCAGTAATTGTCTAGCGACTGTTTTTGACAAAATTAAGCCAAATTAGAGAGGAGCCAAAATATTTTTTGCCTAGCCAGCCATCGTCCGGTCTTAAGGACTTTCTCCTCCTTGTCTATGGAATAGTGGCTTCCCTGAGTAAAGATTTTCTGCCTATACCGCTTTCAGTGTGAAATAAAATCTTTCTCCATTAAATGCTAAATGCAGTTTGTGCGAAAGTCTCTAGTAAATGAAGCAACTTTTCGATATACTTAGAGCTGAAAAATTTCCCTACCATTATTTAACATGCAGAAGAGAGAAAACAGTGAGGAGCGGCCGAGGAATTTTTTTAAAGGAAATAATATCAATTTTTTTTTATACGTGCAGAAACTTCTATCGCACCACACATATTAACACAAAAATGCTGCAATTATTCACACATTGAAACGTATGTACGTGTGTTTGTGTATATAACGAGGAAGGAAGGAAGGATTGTTTTTCTAACTTCAAGCCAAACAATTTATGAAGCAAAATATTCTGAAAAATATACAAAATTAAAATGAAAAACTGCTCATGGGCCCAGACTTTGTAAGAAAACACACAAGATAGAGAAAAAAATATGAGAAGAAAATTAAAGGATGCAACTGAAAAAAGGAAAAACCATATAAAATACTTAAGTGGAAGGAAGAGAGTTTAATCTGTGGCATACTTTACGGAGCAGGGCAATAAGCACACACACATGCTCCATCAAAAATACTGCACAATCACTTACATGAAAATATTGCATAAACGATAAAACAGTGGTGCCCTAAATGTAACAAAAATGTTTCAAAAAAAAAAAAAATTAAAATAAAAAATAAATAAAAAAAGTCCTGGTTGAAGAAAAATCTGTTTGATTTGTGACCTAACCCACTGCCTCACTCACTGTCGTTAGCATTGTAAAATTTATGTGAAAAGCAAAATAAAATTTTAAAAAATTATTTTTGTTTTCATACAAATTCTTCACTGAGCAAAAATGCAAAACATTATGGCTTTAAGAATTTTTAAATTTTGTTTTCTTCTATAACATAGCGTCTCCACCAGACATAATATCAAATATTTTTCTGTTAGCAAGTGTCAAATTCAATCGCAGAGAGAATTCTGTTACATGTAGACTTCAAATTAGTGTTATCGCAATGTTATAATAATTATTATTAGAGCGTTGTTATAATAAATATTATCACAATAATCTTATGATATGAAATGTCAAAAAATATGAAAACAAATAAATGTGTGTGTTAGATTTAAATTTTTTTTATAAAATTTCTGTAAATTTGTGTATCTAAAATTGTTTAAGTGATTTTTAAAGTAAAATTTGTATGAAAAATGATATATAAAACAACTAATTACGCAAAAATATTGCATGTTAACCCAATGAACATTTGTAGCAAATGTAATCTCATAACAAAACTAAAAATACGTTGTCCTGTTGTATGACATGAAGAGAAATTTCGACATTTTAGTCATAGATTATACGTAGATAGTCAACTGGGCTCCTGTCAAAATAAAAGTTGACAACTCTCTTCACACCCATGGGTATTTTGATATCCAACACACTGAGAGAGGCAACTCAACACTCATCAGAGAGCGTAATTTTTGCACTTGAATATGCACTAAAATTTATTTTTTTTTGCACACACAAACACTATTTTATATTATTAAATTGTTTTATTTGCCATATAACAAATTTTATGTTTCTTCTTGCTGTAATTTTAAAATATTTGTTTCATTTTGTTGACATTTGTGTGTTGAAATTTATCAAAGTTTTCAACCGTTTTTTTCATTCAACAATATTGCATTTTTGATACTATTTGGGACAATTTTTTTAGTGCCAAATAGAAAAAATGCAAAAAATGTTAACGAATAAAAATTTTTTGAGCTCAGTTGCATTAAAAATGATTCTAAATTCATATTTTCATTAATTAATGCAAAACTATTTGTATATAACAACTAAAAATTCATGTTTAAAAAATATAAATTTTGTTAAATACTTTTTGTACAACTAAGTATAGTTTTGGTGCTGTGGGGAATATTTTATTTTAAACCAATACTAATACAAAATGTTCTACTAACACATTCTTAGACTTAGGTTTTTGACAGCAGACTTAGGTTTTTGAAGGTTTAGTTGACTATCTACGTATAATCTATGATTTTAGTTTTCTTTTTCTGCCGACGTTATCTCTTATGTTATATCAAAGTTAATGTCTCGTGAAGACGCGGTGTAAATACATTTATAAAATTACGACCTCAGGCAGAGTTCACACTGGCGTTTTAAAATGCACGTTTCTGGTGACTCGGTTGAATGTCGTCGCAGCTCTTATTTATACAAATCTTTTAATAAATTTGAGAATTCCTTCACCATTAAATTGATGCTAAGTATCACACTAGAGTTGGCTTATTTTTCATGTCCCATGTTTCCTCTTTGGATTTTTTGTTCTACTTAAGTCAGTTATTTTTGGATTGATTTCACTATTCAACAAAATAAAACCTTTGATCACCCCTATATTCTTTGATGTGTTATGGTCCCCTTACTACAAAAACAGTCGAATTCTAAAATGCTATGGATGCGTTTTTTTAAAAAAAATTTTTTCTAAAATTTTGGGATTTCACAAGAGGCTGCTACACCGATTTCATCATAACTTGGGAACGAGGAGTCCAATTTTATTACAAAAAACACTGAAAAACTTTGAATAAGATTGCATTTGAGCCGTCCTAATATTATTTGTTTATATACTCAATAGTTTCGGCATTATTCAGACCGCAATGTTGAAATATTGGAAAAATTTTATTTTTTAAAAATTTATAAAATATCGAAAATTGCAAAAACTTAAAATTTTAATTAACTGATCTCAAAGCCACATATACTATAAATAAAATAAGCATTATTTGATGTAGATCGATGGATTAATATTGATTTTATTCATAATAAATTGAAGTTAACTAATTTTTGCAAAAATTGTGAGTATTTACACTGTCTGTTCAACAAAGTATTTATTTTTAAAAACAAAGTTCTAACAACTCATTCTCGCAGAAGTCGTCAAACAAATACATACCTATATTGGCGTTTTGAAAGTTTATATTTGGGATTTATTTTAGGGGGGAGTTAAATTTACCCCCTTTTGCACATTGTTATACTGACTTGGCACAAAATATATTGTAGGCTTACGTTTAGGGTGTAGGATATGTTCAACAAAAATGCTTGTATAACACAAGAAATAAGGGAATTCTGGATTTATCAAAATATCCAGTTATCTTCAAATTCATTTTCATTATTATTTTTATGAGTGCTATCCTTTCTACCAAAGTTAATACAAGACAACACTGTTGCATTTTTTGGAAATACATATATACAATGTTGTTCTTTCGCGTTTAACCATATATATGGCGAAATAACCATATATATGGTTAATTTTAACCATATATATGGTTATTTCAGACCATATTTTGTAATCTTGAACAATGTATATGGTTGTTTTGAACCATATACCATGCATATGGTTGTTTTTAACCATATATATGGTTATTTCAAACCATTTATTGTAGTTTTGAATCATATAATTTGTTTTTTTTTGAAACATATATATGGTTGCTTGAACCATGTATATGGTTGTTTTGACCTATATATATATGGTTGTTTTCAACCATATATTCAATCATAGTATGTTGCTCTTCGATTATGGTTGCCTCAACCATGATTTTTCTTTGCGTGTACTCGAATGAATTTCGTATGTGCATAGATCAGGAACCTGCAAAGCATATCACGTGGGGTTTTTTACTCTTTTACTCTCTTTTACACGTATTAACTAAAAGTTAATAAAAATTAATCAGTGTGGCACGACCATTCAAACAACAGGTTGTGTTATCGCTTGTTTCTTGATATTGCTTGATATACACTAACAAAAACTTTGTAAGAGCAAGAGTTGAAAAACAAAACCCATACAAGGAAAATGTATTAGTATGTGTTTGCCGGTTCCTGGCACAGATGTATGTTCCTATGTATATACTTATGTCTGCATGCATGTATATATGTGTACATACGTAGCCGCGACCAAATATACATACATATATACAAAAAACATACACGCATACACACCAAAACAAACACACATACGAGTACTTTCGGGTATATTCGTGCAGCCCTCTACTTTGAATCTCAATATTCCAAAGCTTGAGATTTCTATACTACATCTTCAAAATGCTATAATTAAGCAAAATTTTGGAATTTTTCGATTATTTATATGCATTTTTGTTAGCAATAATGTGTAATCTTAGAAAATATTAAAAATGAGTTTAGATTTTGGTAAGATGAGGTCCCTTTCCTTTGGAACATCACATTTATATATTTGTGCATCCCATAATAACCCTGCGGAAAATTTGGTGGCAAATAATCCAAATTACTCGTCCTACGACTTGAGATAATGCGAATGGTAACAAAAGTAATTAGTAGTGAATTCTAACATATTAACAATTTTCAGTTAATTTACTTGGGACTCGGGCAAGTATTTTAGCAAACGGCACTGAACAAATTCGATGCAGCTGGATCTAAGATCTATCACATAGTATCGAAATAATATTAATTGTCTCCCTTTAATGAGACCGTCATGTCACTCAGGAACCAGTCTAATGGCTATATTTAAATATTAAGTTACATATAATTTAGAAATATAAGTTCCTCTGTGGTCGAATGCGTCGTGTGCTAGCCTGTCATGCCAGAGGTTGTCGGTTCGAGTCCCATCAAAGTCACTGCTTAAAAATAAAATACAATTTTTACTTGCATTTGTAACAAGAAAAAATAAATAAACTGTCATATTTTAATCAATTATTACAGCTAAATGTCAGAATAACTTTATATATATAATTGATATCATTCTACACCGATTAGGTCTCCGTAAGGTAGTTCAGTAACAAGTCGCAAGGCCCAAACAAAGTCTCAATTAACCCCACCCTAGGCCATCCCTAAATTATTTTTGGAAAAATAATTTTTGGAAATATGCTGAAAAATATGTTATATGCTAAAAGCATTTTTTTCATGCTAGATGGGTTCCAAAATGCTAGATCTAGCATTAAATATGCTAAATTGGCAGCACTGACTGTTATAGATGATTTTGAAGAAATTTATTTAATTTTTTTTGCTTTATGACTCCAAAAATTTTGGTTTTAAGTAAAAAATGATAAATATTTTTGTAGGAAATTTTATTAGCTTTAAATCTCTTATGCAAAAATTTTTACTAAAGGTTACAGTTTCAGATTTGTGAGCTATATGTACCAAACGGGTATTCACAGATTACGTAACGCTATTTTCGGAGTTTTTATACGCTTTTTTCAAAATTTTCAGTATAACTAGATAAATCTGTAACAAGTCTTTAACTCCATCTCCCCCCCCCCCCCCCTGGAGCTTTACGTAATATGTGAATAGCCCTTCAAGGACCAACTCTAATAATTTTCAAAACTCCGGTAATGATATCCTTCGACTTTCCTAATTTGCCTAGGCTGTAAACTCCAGTATGGAACTTATGCGGAAATAATAGTTTTCAATATAAAAATTGATTTCATAATATTTTGTATATTCTATTCTTTTTTCTTACTTAGCTAAACTTCGCATATATTTATTGCTTAAAGAAATTTCAAATTTTAATTTTATGTTCTGTTCTACACTGTAACAATACTCTAAGGTATTTATATTTATACCAGAAATCATGTGTGTTTGTTTGACTTAAAAGTGTTTGGATTTTATGCTGCTATTAAAAAATACATAGAAAGTTTGCTAACATTAAAACTTACACATGTGCTCTTATTTGTACATAAAAATCAAATAGAAATTTCTTTTAAGGTCTTTCCTTTTTAGTACGTATGTATAAGTAAAATGCAACAGCAGTATCATCAACTGCAACAATAATAAGAGCCAAAGTCCCATTAACAAAGTAGAGTTTGGTAGTTTGGTTCTTATAAGCCTTACGTAAAATAGCATGTGTGTGTGTGTGTGTGTGCATGTGTGTCAGTTGCAATAAGCAGGAGCATTCAAAGCAATCAAGCAACAAAGTCACTTGTGCCAATTTTGAAGCAATTCACTTATGGAAACAATAACGAGTAAAGACAAAAGGAAAAGAAAAATAAAATTTGAAGTATAAAAATAAGGAAAAAATAACTCTTGTTTATCACTTCAATTTATCTAGTATCCTCGATATTAAAAACTAAAGTCAACTCTCGACCAGGTCTAATACACACATTAGTAAGCAGGCATATACATAAACGAATGAATAATACACTTAATTGCTTAAATAGAAAATTATTTATTTTTATTATTGTTTTTGAAACTATTTATTAGATTGTTTTAATAATATCTATTCTCTTTTTCTTTTCTTCTTGTTTATTTTAGCGCACTAGTACCTCATTGTGGGGTGAATGGATGGGTGTTTTACACGGTGATGAAATTGAATATTTCTTTGGTCAACCATTGAATGCTTCACTGCAGTATCGAGCTGTGGAAAGAGAGTTGGGCAAACGTATGCTTAACTCGGTTATTGAGTTTGCCAAAACGGGGTAAGTTTCTTTTTATGTATGTGTTGTTTTTCTTTTCTTTTTGGAAAACTATCACCAATAAATGGATTCGTAAATTTATATAAAAATAATTTGACAGTTAATAGTACTCATTTCTTGTGCTTTTGTGTTTGATTATACTTAAAGCAAAGCAATCGCATATTTATGACTTTGTTACCATAATATACTGTTGCGTTTCTTCTTAATCCATTTTTTTTCGAAAATGACTTTTTTGGTTATTATGATAGAAATAACATTTGCCACCCGATTGCATTCTCATCTTTACAACTTCGTATGAAGAACAAAAAATTAAAGCCATTTCGAAAACCTGGCAAACGTCATACAAAATTTTATTTGCATGTAAAATAGAATAGTTTTTATATTTAAAGTAAGAAAGGTTCACCGACAATATATATATATTGTTTTGTAAAACATTTTTATTTTAAAACTCATATTTAAAAAGTTTTTAAGTTTTCTTTGTTTTTTGAAAAAATTAGTTGATGGCGCTCACGTGGTTTAAGAAGAAACGCGACGATATGTATGTTTGTATTCTTGAGGCTGCCGTTGGCTGAGTAGTTAGCGCGTTTAACTACAAGCTCTGAGGTTTTGCGTTCACGACTAGTTTCAGGCAAGCCAACAACATCATGCATTTTTCTCATGTGCATTGGTGTGTTATTGTCTTGGTTGTTGTTGGACAGTTAAAGTGATGAAGGCATAGCACTGATCACCTTGGCAATACTGTCAGCGATGAATACTAACATATCCTAATGCACTTCACAGCAGCCTCCTTCGTCGGTATTGCAGCAGACCGTCAGCGAAGTAAAATAACTGATTTTCCATTCGGGGAGTATGTCTGTGTGTGTGTATGTGCCAGTGTCTGAGTTGGTTTCAAAGCAGTCTGCCGCATAATGATTTTTAATTTTACAATGCATTCCTTATTACAATATTATTTCATTTTGATGTTGTTTTTCCATTTTTTGCAATTTTCATTTCATTTATTTGGCTGGGTATTAAAAGGATCAAACAGGATAATCCTTTTATTGTGTTCAACGAAATAAAATGCAAAGAGTTTGGTTAATGTTTGGAATTATTTTAATGAAAAGACATTTAAAAGACTTTAAAAAATATAAAGTTATAAATAAATTCACATTTTATAGACATATATACATATACATATATTCGCTTTACATAATTTATTTTAATAACATAATTAGGTAACAGAGTTCATAAAACGTCGAATATATAGATGCAAGTAATAATTAATTTCTTTGCAGTTTTATCGATATATATATATATTTGCAACTGATAAAGTAAAAATTGATTCAAAAGCTTTTTATTTGTTTTGAGTTAAGCCTTCATTTCGTTGAGGGTTAAACCAACTTACTAGTAGACATTTAAACAGTATGTTTAAAAAGTTTTGAGGCCCTTGTGCTGATATAGAAAATTAAGTAAACTGCGACTTTAGTTCGCACACGAAGGATTCCGTACGAATATACATATGTGACCTTCTCCGAGAAAAGGGGCATAGAGTGTGAAAATGAAGTTTTGAAAAAACTCATTTCATCTTATTCTACACCCTTTTAGGTACCAGAATCCACTCTTGAGTCCAAACCCGTTTTTTAACACACTAGGTCCCTTTTCTCGGAGAAGGTCACATACATCGCTTTTCATTTTTTCCCTTTATTAATTTTGGCAATTTTTTTCGTTTTGCGTTTTCGTTTAACTTTGGTTTTTTAATTTTTAAAGTTTTTTTTACTGTTTTTTCGATTTTTGCAATTTTTTTTTGTTTTTTTGTCGATTTTTTTTAGTTTTAGCGATTTTTTTTCGTTTTGGCGTATTATTTTGTTTTAATGTTTTTTTTTTCGCTTTTTGACGATATATTTAGTTTTAGCGATTTATTTTAGTTTTGGCGCTTTTTTTTTGTTTTGTCGCTTTTTTTCGTTTTGGTGATTTTTCCATTTTTAGCAATTTTTTTAGTTTTTTACGATATTTTCGGGTTTATCGATTTTTTATGTTTTAGTGCTTTTTTCGTTTTGACGATTTTTCGGCTGTTGGCTTTTTTATTTTTTTGACGATCTTTTTAGTTTCGGTGATTTTTTGCGTTTTAGCGATTTTTTCAATTTTGGTGCTTTTTTCCTTTAAGCGCTTTTTTCTTTTTTGTGTTTTTTCGTTTTGACATTTTTTTAATTTTGGTATTTTTTTGTTTTAGCGTTTTTGAACATTGCAAGAGTTTACCTTTACGGTTTCCAAGATACAGCATATTGTGTAAATTACATAGTAAAATTACATTAACTGATAGAACACCATTTAATTTTTATTGTTCTAAAAATCAGTATTATTTGGTGAAGTCTATTCTACAGACTACACCAATTAACACTAACTTTGAAAATTTAAAGTGTCTGTATATTACATTAGTATTTCAACATGTTTCGATGCTCTCTTTAAAACACCCTTTAATTCTTATCTGTCATATATTAGTTGTTGTAGCGGCAAAAGTTTTGCTTATTCTGTGAAAATTTCAGGTCCGTAGCTCTTACGGTTCTCGAGAAAACAGCCTGTGGCAGACAGACGGACAGACGGACGAACAGCGTAGCGAAAACTATAGGGTTCCTTTACACTTTTGGTGTACGGAACCCTAAAAACGATCCGAGCTCGGTTTATAAATGGTGGAGTTTTGAGGGAAAATATATAAAAAATACATGACGAATTGATAACCTTTCTCTTTTTTTTTAAGTCGGCTAAAAAAGCGGATTTGCAATATATCAGGGCAAACTTGTCATACGTATGAGTAATATGATGGTACCATCATATTACTCATACGAAATCAATTGATACCTTCATACATCGACGATTCACCGTAATCCACGTTGAAGCTTCGATATAACGAACTTGGTTATAAAGAACCACTCAATATAACGAATTTTTTTGAGTGCCGTTTTTCATGCTAAAGTGCACTATAGCTATAAAGAAATAATTCTGAGGTATAAAGCCTCTATATAGCAAAGTCTTCATTCAAAAGCCTCTATACAACGAAGCCAGAATAAAGTCAGAATAAAGAATAACTGCATCGTCCTGCTATCATAACAGAGAATTTTAATGTGTGTGCAAGTGCATATGTAAAGCCTCTATACAGCGAAAAGTATTCATTTAAAAGCCTCTATACAGCGAAGCAAGAATAATTAAAAATTCAATTTTATGCAAAATAAGAAAGTCACTTTGTCCAAAACTATAGATATGACGAATTTTTTTCATATTTCTTCAAATGATGTTATACCAATCAGTGTAACTGATACATATGATAGCGAAGTATTTTGCGATCCCTTCAGATTCGTTATATCAAAGTTTCACTGCATTTTCATACAAATATATAATAAATACATACATACAAATGTACATACATCTGTTCCACTATGCATTTCTAGAAGAATTCCTTAATATGCTGACTGCAATTTAAGTAAAATAAATTGTTACAAATAAACGTTGACAGCTTAACTCTAGGGACTGGTTTTCTTTTGCAAATCCCATTTTTATAACTGGTATTAAGAAAAATCTCAAGTTTTACAAAAATAAAATCTTATAAAACTGCAAATAATAAACGAGTATATTTATATTGCATTTAAGCATATTTAAGTATAAAACTCTTCAAATGATTAAATAGAATACTGAAACAAGAAAAACAAAAATATTATGCTCAGCAAGCACATTGAAGTTGAAATGAAAAAAATAATTAATTTAAAACTTTAATACAATTTAAAAAAAAAAAATCAGTCATAATAGTAACTCAGCTGTACCGGATGTGGTAGACTATAGCAAATAATTTCAAGAATTTAAAGATTATTTCAAAATTTGCTGTAGAACAGGCCCTCCTTCATTCGAGCGGGAATCAATTTGTTGGCTGTTCCATTTGAGTAAACCAGTTTAGTAAAATTTGTAAAGACAGAGCTCGTAATATTATATTCAGTAGTAATTGAACGTGAGAAAATATTCCAAGAATCGCAGATAATTTTAATTAATTCCAACTTACACAGCAAAATATAATAACATTGTTTTCGAAAGCTAAATCACTTCTTTATCAGTGTTCATGTACGTTAAAGCTTTGCACAAACACAAATATATATGTATGTGTAGAAAAAATTGGTTTTCTTTACAAATACTTTTCAAACAGTAATGTTGCGGCGAAGAAAACCTGAAGCACTATTCATAAATCATCTACCGCATTTGTTTAAGGACAAAATTTTCCTATAAGATCCACAAATTTAATAAACATGTGCTTGTTTATAGTTCTTTACAATACTTGTTCGTCGCAACATTACTGTAGTGAATGGTCTTTAAAAGTGTTTGTTCAAGGCTCTAATGCTTATTTCATGAATTCTTCCACCTTTAAGGTTGCTCTAGTTGTATTTAAATCAGACTTGGGTCGCCTCAATTACATTTTGTAATTAATTAAATATACAATTTCACAATAATTTGTAATTGTAACTGAAATTTTACAACTACAATTACATTTTGTTGTAATGGAAAATTGAAGAAACCCAGGAAACCATTTTGGCCGACATGTCTAATGGCTGAAAAAATCTAAAACTTTACCAGACAATCAGCCGAGTTGTCTAAAATTCCCTCAGACATTTGGCGGAGCAGTAGGCAGTTTTCTCGTACGACGTTTCTGCACATTGTCTGAAATATTATCCGATTAATATCAGAATAGTCTGCACAATATCCGAAGGCAATTTAATTTCCTTTAAGGCATTTAACAGAGTAGTCTGCAGTAGTCTAATCTACGTCTTACCGACTTTTAGCAGTCACTTCTGCACATTGTCTGATTTTAGTTTTCGTTACAATTCTCATTTATCTCTTGAGTTTACACGCACAAATATTTGAGTGCTTAAACCTATAAAATATGTGTAAATGTTTTCTGATGAGCTGCCATAAGCAGCACAACAATGCATGGAGAATTTTAAACGATATTTCTGATAAATTTCTAATTTTAGCTGCGACTTTTCTCTGATATTAATACGCCAGGACGTAAAACGTATCAGATAAATTGGAAAATTTTCTGATGTTTTGTCAGACATTTTTCCGACATTTATAAGACATATCGAAAATTCCTTTAAAATTTCCCTAGCAAATTCTTCAGAGCTCGTACAGAATTCTGTTAGACCTTTCGGTACACAGAAAAATTATGATAGCTTTTTTTGTTAAACAAACATGTTTTTGAAACTGATTTTAAATCTTTATTATTGTCTCTATTTAGTTTGATAAATAATTTTGTTTGACTTATTATTTCATTTCATTTACCTAACCGCCAATGTTGGAAACCTGATAAAATTATGAAATTCTTTGATTTATTTTTTAAATTTCTCTTAAACATTTTTTGATTGAAACAAATTGTTTATTGAAAAATCTGATTTTTTTTTTCAAACAAATTATTAAAAATTTTTGCATTTGAATTTACAAATCTCTTTATAGGACCTAAATTGAACCAATTTACATTTGATTCAGGGAATTTGGTATTTGATGTGAAAAATTCGTTTTTTTTCTGTGTATAGTTCTTAGAATTTCCTCAGACGAAGAGATCCGGTTTCTTGTCAACCACTCATATGATTTCGGATACGAATTCGGCATCTTGTGCAGACTTTCTGACCGACTTCTGACCGAAATCGGCAAATATTGTTAGCTGGGAAGATACAAATACATTTAAATGTAGTTGTGATAAAAAAAATTCAATTACAATAACATACGTGTAAATGGAGAAATAGTTGCTCAATTCACAACCTGTTGTAAGTGTTGTAGATCGTAAAAATGTTGTTGGTAATTTCCACATAAACATGTTTCTAAGCAAATGTTTATTTGGAAATTACCAACAACATTTTTACGATCTACAAGACATACAACAAGTTGTGAATTGGCCCCCTAGTTCTTTAATAATTTATTCAATTACATATTTAGTATTCAATAGAAGACTGAAGATGGCACATAGCCGAAACCGGTCTGTTTACAAACCAAATTTGACGTGGGATGACGGAAAATCGTTCCAAATTAAAAAAAAAACCCTTCGGAAGAAAAACACAACACTCATATAATAATAAACTTTAAAAATTAACACAACAATCCTATTAGATTTAGTAAAAACATCCGAATTTGAATTTTAATAAAAAAAATTTTGCGTCTCCACGCATATGAGTATAAGGAAAATGCCAGTGGGGCAGAATTAAATATTTTGGGAATATATCAGTCATTTCTAACTCTATAGTCCGATCAGTATAAACTTTCACATGAAGATATCAGAGAAGTGTTGTTATTTAATTTAGGAAGATGAGCTTCCCATATTGCTCAGAAGTAGAGGTATAAAGTGCAAAGTAGTGCACTTCGGTCATGTAAAAATGTTCAACGTGTAATGAATGCAGTATTATGTTGCGCCACCCTAATACTCATTTATATGTGATAAGCTAGCGCCCTCTATGTGTCATGTTTATAAACACCTATGCAAAAATGCGTAAGTTACTATTTTAAGCAACCTCGCAAGAGCAGCCAATATAATAACCATAGGACGACATTTTTCTGATATACATTTTTCTGGGCAATAAAGAGAAGACACGCTAGCGGAACAATTGTTTTATTTTAAAATAATATTCAACGCTACATCGTCAGAAGTGGGATACATAAAAAAAGTGAAGAAAACGGCAAGATGGAGATGAACTTAAACAGAAGACAGTTGCAAGATGAACTTAAGTTCGTGGGCATATCGATCGATCCCGTCTAGGTGCTCCGCTGACGGTCTTCGCAGAATTTTTTCTGAGCATCGAAGCAAGGTTGAGGCCGCCTTAAAAGAAAATCCTACCATTATCAACGAGGTGGACAAAAAAGACGAAAACATTAATGACGAAAATAAACCGTCCGACGATTATAGGACATTGAACAAACTTACTGCACGGGATAATTTCCCATTACCACTGATTGAGACCTGTATGGAATACCTAGGTGGAAATAAATATTTTTCTACTCTGGATTTGAAAAATGGATTTTTTCTTGTCAAATTGGACGAAGCGTCGAAGAAATATACTTCTTTTGTGACACCTGACGGACAGTTTGAATATAATCGTATGCCATTTGGCCTAAAGAATGCGCCGGCAGTTTTTCAGAGGTATATCCATTGCGCTTTGTGTGATTTATTTGAGTCGGGTAAAATAATTGTTTACCTTGAGCATTATGACTATAATATTTTACACAGGGGAGGAGCGACGATGAGTCATGCTGACGCTCTGAGTAGGTGTCATGAGCCAGCTTTAATACCAGATGATTTGCACCACGATATGGTAAATAGATTCAGTGTAGAACCGGAAGAAACGATCAATTATATTGATTCTGAACGTGCCTCCGAAGTTGATATTGAAATCCCTACTCACGATAGTTCACCTCCGTGCATAAACCCTCCTTCCCCGACTTCTAATATTCTGCATAATGACCCCCCGCTAACAGATTCGAAGAATATGAGGACTTTGATATACCGAATATTATTCCGTGTAAGATTGTAAGTGTGTCTGACGAGGGAGAGCTAGATTTCATGGTTCAGGTAGCTCAGAACAGGGATGATGAGATAATGGCGATGAGGTTACGTTTGGAGGGAGAGAAGATACAGAATTTCAGGCTAGTTGACGGCATAGTTTTTCGAGAGGACAGTGCGGACAAATTACTATTGTGGGTCCCTCGTGAACTAGAGGAGAATGTCATTAGGTCAGTACACGAACAAACTTGCCACATGGGCATTGGTAAGACCTACGAGCAGGCCAGGAAAAGCTATTGGTTCAGAAATATGAAGGAGAAAATTGAGAGATTTATAAAAACTGTATTCGGTGCATAACGTGCTCTCCTCCGGTTAGAATACATGAGCAGAATTTATACAATATACCTAAGAGACCTATACCTTTCGATACGATACACATCGATCATTTCGGCCCACTCCCCTCCGTAAACTCTCAGCGAAAGCACATTTTAGTTGTAATTGATGCTTTTACAAAATTCGTTAAGCTGTTCGCAGTAAAATCGACCAGTACGAAGGAAGTAATTGCATGCTTGGACAAATATTTTTGAATTACTCGAGACCTAGACGAATAATAAGTGATCGGGGAACATGTTTCACCTCTTCCGAATTTAGTTCTTACCTCCTAAGAAATAACGTGGTTCATATCCGAATTGCAGTGGCATCCGCGCAGGCAAACGGACAGGTCGAAAGAGTGAATAGGGTGATTAAGGTGATGTTAAGCAAGGTTACAAGTCCTCTAAACCATGCTGATTGGTCGCAAATGCTCACACAAGTTGAATTTGCTATGAACAATACCAACCATTGTTCATCGAAGCAGTCCCCCAATAGATTATTATTTGGCGTTGAACAGCGTGGATCAAATGTAGATTTTTTAACTGAGTATTTGCAAGGGAAGAATACTGGTAATGATGTTCGTGACTTAGCGCAAATTCGAACCGCCGCATCAGGGGCTATTATAAAGTCTCAGGAGAAAAATTTTAAATATTTTCTAGACAGGAGCAAACCCGCGAAATCATTAAATTAAATGAGCTTTTCCGGGGCCCTTATATCGTACATAAAGTCTTGCCTAATGACCGATACGTTATTAGAGATATTGAGAACTGCCAGATTATCCAGCTGCCATACGATGGAGTTATAGAAGCTTCTCGAATGCGAAAATGGATAGAAAAAGTAGGTTGATTGAGGGCAATCAAAAGTCAGGTTGGCCGAGCTGTAATGAATGCAGTATTATTTTGCGCCGCCCTAATACTCATTTATATGTGATAAGCTATCGCCCTCTATGTGTCATGTTTATAAACACCTATGCAAAAATGCGTAAGTTACTATTTTAAGCAACCTCGCAAGAGCAGCCAATATAATAACCATAGGACGACATTTTTGTGATATACATTTTTCTGGACAATAAAGAGAAGACGCGCTAGCGGAACAATTGTTTTATTTTAAAATAATATTCAACGCTACAAACGTTGTCATTTCTCTGTTTCTCAATCTAAATTTCTTGTGTCCTTATAGACCTTATGAAGTTCTAAGAAAATGTCTTTGGTTAAAAAATTATGTTGTATAGTTAGTTAGGTATACTCATTTTAATATTAAAATTAAAAAATTTTTCAGATCCTTGGTCCAGTATTTTTCAGATATCGGATCCAAATAACAGCCGATTGTCACAATTGTTTATTTGTTAGTTACGCGACAAAATTTCTTCTTGATAATAAAATGTCATATTCATTTTCAGTGACCAAAAATTATTTTAGAAAACACCTCATTTTTGAGGTGATGGCAAAAAGTTTAAAATTTGTGAGCCAGTGTGATCAGGAAATAAAAATTAAATAAATAAGTTTAGTACAGTTTTTATGCAGGTAAATGAAATGCTTCTGAAAACATGACTATTTTTTAGACAAATCTGCTCTTCTGGCCACATTTTACTGCAGACGGGTAGCAATTAAAAGCCTGATTAATTATAGTAAATATATCTAATATAACTAGAATAGAAATTTTAAAATACAATTAGGCGTTTTTTATTCTTAAGCGATTAGTTTAGAGTTTCGTAGAAAAATTCATCATTTTCGTCCAATGTTGGATGTAGCGTGCATGCTTCAATCGATTTAAAATTTCATATGCAGTAATTTTTGATGTACAGTAGAGGCTCATAAAAGTTAAGACGCGCAAAAGTTAAGTATACGGAATAGTTAAGCAGCTTTCAGTCATCACACGGGATTCTAAAAAGTTAAGTGCTTCTTAACTTTTTTGAGTCATTTTTGTTTTTACTTGATTCTATTTCTAATACCATTTTTGGAGGAGTGATTGGACCTAGATGACAAACGCTACAGGACCATGATAAACGACATCTTACTGCCGGAATTGAATGAGCGGGGCTTGGTGAATATGTGGTGTAAACAAGACGTTGCAACCGCATACAAAGCTCAAGTCGCAACGGATATTGTGAAGTAAGCGTTTCCTAGTCCCATAATCTCCCGTTTTGTCGATTTAACATTGTCAGCAAGATCGCCCGATTTAACCAACCAAGACTTCTTTCTTTGGGCCTACTTGAAGTCGCTGGCTTATGCCAACAGGCCCCACACAATCGCTGGCCTTAAGGAGAAAATTCGACAGGATTGTGAACAGTTATCACTGGAAGTCTTGCGGAAAGTCTTGGATAATACGATAAAATGGGCACAAATGTGTATCAAAAATGGCGTCATCCACGTGGAGGATGTCATCTTTTCCACTTAACAGGAACAATTCTAAAGGTCCAAAGAAAGATTTCCATCACTCAAAATATTTTTTTTTTATTTAGGAAAAAAGTTATTAAAAAAAATTGGATGATTAATTTTGCGCCACCTTGTACATATCCCAGTGAGGACATGACTTAGGTTTAACATCACTGGTAAGTCATAGCTTTGTAATAAAAGTTTACATAATATTGACATACACAGAAAAAAATAGACAAGAATTATATTCAATAAAACCATGTTATTAAAAAAAATATGATTTTCAATAACATTTTGCTTTAACATAATAAAATATTTCGTTGTAAGTATTTCTTTTCCATGCCGGTTATTTCTTTTCTTTTTATACATAAGTACTTAAAACAAGTTGTATCCCATAAAAAAATAAATGGGATATGGCTCAGCTAAAGAGTGTATGCTTTACGTCCGGAAAGCCCGGGTTCGTATTCCAGCCATGTCAACATTTTTTTAATTTATATATATATTTTTTATTTTGAAATAATTTTGTTATCAATATAGGGGAATTCTTTATCACAGGAAATTTGAAAAAAAAAATTGAATACCGGGATTTTTGTTATCAAAAACGAAACTTATTTTTTTCTGTGTATGTATGTCGATTGTCACTATTTATATACGTAGTGCTGTGTACATGGCTAGCAAAAAAATTTTATGCATACGTAATCGGCATTTAGCGCTATAACGGCCTTTTTTACAAAGTACGATTAAAAGCTAGCTTGGACTTTAACGGCAAGTTCGGCAAACAAAACTTGCCGATAAAGTCCGTGTTAACTGTTAATCGTACATTGTGAAAAGGAACTTAAATTTCTAATTATTTTTGCTATATACATGTGTAATAAAAGTTATTGAATAACACATACATATATCGTCATACAAAACGCAAAGCTATGTAGCTACAACTTTTTAATGTTTACAGCAGAGAGAAAACAGATTGTGAAATAGTACAAGTTATAGTGGCTACTTTGTTTTCTTTTTGACGATAACGTCGTCGATCATGGCAGTAGAAGCCTAAAAATTTGTAGAGACATGGGCTTTGTTGAAACCACGATTTTTAAATTTTTGTCTTTTACGTGGTTTTACGTTTCATATGATGGTATATAATATGTTAAGACATTAAACTGTACATTAAAAAAATATAGATGCGCGTAAATACACGTATAGTCACATAAATTTTTCATATCACGGAAAAGTTAAGAATTCGAAAAAGTTAAGTACTCCAAAACAAACTACTTAACTTTTTCGAGCGTCTACACAGAGAAAAATTTTCATGTAAAATCGTCGAAAACCAGGTTAATTTAACGTTTTTCAGTAGTGATTTTGCTTCATATGTGTTTTATGTTAAATCAACATGATTTACAATAATCTTGAAAGAAAATTTTTCCTTTTGAATTAACTATATTTCATGTTGATTCAATATTCCAGTACAGTTAAATCAAAATGAAGTTGATACTGAAATAATACGAAAAATCATATTGAATCAAAGTAATTTCGAGTTGAAACAACTTATTTGAAATTAAAGTTATAGCCATGTCGATTGAAAATTAAATTTAACGTTTATAACAAATTTGTTTTAACGGTGATTTAAGGTTAGACTAATAATTTTCCTTTTAAAGTTAATATGAAACAATGGTAATTTTAAATCAGCAGCAGTACATTTTCGCTGGTAATTGGTTTTCTCTCGTCTACATAGACGACACATGTAAGAATAAACAACAACAAGTCACACAACTAAGCAGAACAGTGAACAAAGCAAATAAACACTAACACACTCAAACGACAAATTATTTCTAGTAAATTTAATATGATTTCCAATCAAAATTGCGGCATGTAGATTTTACATTCCTTTTTTTCTGTGTGTACTGTACACATATTCTTTTGCAATATTGAAAATAAAAGTTTTAGTGTTGAAATTTTTTGAGCAAAAAATCGAAAAATGAAGGCCAGATTTTGTAAATACAAACCCTTTTTTGCGTTTTGAAATTTGTATGGAAAAAAATTTATTAGAAACGCATTTGCGTTTCTTTTCATACAAATTTGAAACGTTTAGAAACGAAATTTTTTAAAAAATCTGCCTATTTTGCCATTTCTCAATTCAAAACCTAAATTTGGATTCCTTTTAACGACTACATGAATGGAGATATATAAATTTTTTTTTTTCTGAATGTTATCAAGGATTGTACTCAAAATCTTAAAATATTGTCAAAAACCAAAATTCTAAAATTCAAAGGCAAATGTCTTTTAAAATATTAAAGATATCCTAATTAAATAGAGTGTGTTACCTTTATCTGTTCTCTATCTGTTTCGATGTTCAAATTCATTAAAATCTGATAATATTTGTAAAAGTTATGAGGACAACATGGTTTTTCATTCCCTAAGTAGTCTGCTTTGACAACCTGTGTGAACAGGGTCCTTCCCTATGATTTCTACATACATCGTTTTGTGATTTTCAAAGATATACGTTTACTATCCTTTTTTCTAATTGGAACCACTGTGCGTTATAAGATTCGCTTAATTTTTTGCGTACAAATATTACAAAAAACTGGGAAAATTAAAAAATTTATCACTAAATCGTATAATTTGGAAAAGTCAAAAGTGCTCTTATAAGTAGAATTTAATAAAAGTAGAATTTAAATAAAGTAAAAGCTTCAATTTCAATTATTGATTAATCGCACAATTGAAAAATCGAATACCCTATGAGAGATACAGATGAATACCCTATGAGAGATACAGATGTATGTAAATCGACAACTTTTCTCTATATAGACAGCTTCCAGTTTAAAACTATTTTATCTTTTACTTATTACTAAAACATGTTCAAGAGAGATGTTTTATATAAATTTAAAATAATTTTAAAAATGATGTTAAACATGCGACTCAAATGCTTATTGGTATAAATAACAAAGCTCTTGTTGTAGACAACAACCTCAGCAAAGCTTTTATAACATTATTTAACTTTTAATGTAAACAACAGTTAGAAAAGCTTTTACCATTTCATGGTGAATTACAGTTTATAGCACAAATTATTTATTTTACCTTTTATATCACTCATATGTATTGAAATGTTATATTTTACAGTAATCCGGCTGTTGATGGTGAAGAATGGCCAAATTTCTCCAAAGAAGATCCTGTTTATTATGTCTTTAGCGCAGAGGAAAAAACTGAAAAACTACAAAGAGGTCCATTGGCCAAACGATGCTCATTTTGGAATGATTATCTGCCTAAAGTACGAAGTTGGGTTGGTAAGTGTTGAAGCTTTTAGTAATATGTATTAACAGTTATAACAGCACAAAGTGTTGTACGTAAAAAGCTTTGAATTTAGAAATATAACAGCAAAGTTTTAAACCGTAAGGAATTGATTTTGAGCTTTTTTCTATCTAAGTATTTTTCTTTTTATTTGATTTTGCATAAATATTGGTAATTTCGTTTGTACATTTATCATCATCGGAAATTATTATGTATATATTGCTACTTTTAGTTATATTTTTTCATTTTTATATATTTTTTTATTTCACGAAATTTTTTCTTGCTTTTGTCGTTGTTGTCAATTATCAAGTGAAATATATCATTATAAACAGTTTTTTATGAGTTTTTTGTAATTGTAATATAATAGATAGTTTGAAAAAAAAAACTATTAAATATAAAGCTTTTTTATTTGCATTGTAAAATATACTATCCCTTTGCAATATAATTATTCTATTTATATTCGTCGAAGCAAATCAAAATTTATAGCTAAAATAATAAATTTTATATAAATAAAAAATTGCATTAAAAGTTCTTATATAATTCCTTATAATAGCGATAAATGTTAAATAAGCTGTTATTATTAGAAAGACATTTTTACGAAATTATTCATAATGAAAATCTAATTTTATCAATAGCTTCTAAAATTAAATTTCTATGGCAATTGGGTTTATAAACATTTATTTTATTATTGTTAATAAGGCAGCTAAATGTCTAAGTTAGTGCAAATATGTTGGAGCCCTTAATACTTCTTGTATTCTATCTCAAAAACGGTTGATTCTACGTAGTGTCGCTATATACAAAATTAATACAAAATTGTATTGTCTACAACTTTTATAATTGCATCAAAAGTCTTTTTAAAGACAGGAAACGAAATATTTTTGTGTGCACGCAAAGAAAAAGCTTAGTTGAGGCAACTATAATACTAAGCAGCAAGAAAAATGCCAAGAAGTAGCATTATATTTTGTGATGTGCAATGGTCCCCTAACTACAAAAACAGTAGAAATGTTACATTTTCAGGATAATTTAAAATTTTTGTTTAATTTTTTCTAAAATTTGGATTTGATTTTATCATAACTTGCACAGTAGTTGTCCAATTTTATTACAAAAATCATTAAGAAACTTCCAATAAAATTATTAAAAAAATGTGTAAAGGAACCCTATTGTTTTCGCTACGCTGTCCGTCTGTCTGTCTGTCTCTCTCTCTCTCTCTCTGTCTGTCACAGGCTGTTTTCTCGGGAACCATAAGAGCTACAAAAAACGAAAAATATCGCCAGAACGAAAAGAAAGTGTCATATAAAAAAAAATCGCTAAAACTAAAAAATCACAAAAACCGAAAAAATTCCCATGACCAAAAAAAACGCTAAAACTGAAAAAATCGCTATAACTAAAATTAATCGGTAAAAATAATAATATCGTCAAAAAGTGAAAAAACTTTAAAAAAACGGCAAAACAAAAAAATCGCCAAAACTAAAAAAATCGGCAAAAAGCAAAAAAATTGCAAAAAAGAAAAATTGCCAGAAAAAACACGAAAAAATCAGGAAAATTAAAAAAGCACCAAAACCAAAAAAAAAAATCTGCAAAAAATGGAAACAACCAAAAATAGCCAAAAACTAAAAAAAATCTCTAGAACGAAAAAAGCGTCATAACGAAAAAATCGCTAAAACAAAAAAAAATTACCAAAAACCGAAAAAAGTCCCAAAATCCGAAAAAGGCGCCAAAGCTGAAAGAAATCGCCCCAGCTAAAATAAATCGCTAAAACTAATTATATCGTCAAAAAGTGAAAAAACGTTAAAAAAAACTCCAAAACCAAAACATCGCCAAAACTAAAAAATCGGCAAAAAAGAAAAAAATTGCAAAAGATAGAAATCGCCAGAAAAAAGCAAAAAAATCACGAAAATTAAAAAAGCGCCAAAGCAAAACAAAAATCGGCAAAAAACAAAAAAATTGCAAAAAACAAAAAATAGCTAAAAAAACGAAACAAATCTTCAGAACAAAAAAAAGTGTCATAACCAAAAAAATTGCTAAAACCAAAAAACTCACCAAAAACCGAAAAAAGCGCCAAAGCTGAAAATAATCGCCACAACTAAAATAAATCGCTTAAACTTAAAATATCGTCAAAAAGTGAAAAAAAAAAACGTTAAAAAAACACCACAATCAAAAAATCGCCAAAACTAAAAAATCGGCAAAAAAACAAAAAAAAAATTAAAAAAACGAAAAATCGCTTAAAAAACTAAAAAAATTACGAAAATTAAAAAGCGCAAAAAACAACGAAAAATACTTAAAAAATAAAAAAACTAAAATTAAACACAACGAAAAATTGCCAAAATGAAAAAAGGGGCAAAAACGAAGAGGGATATTTATATGTGTATTCGTACGGAACCCTTCGTGTGCGAGCAAAAGTCGCACAGAATTAAATTTTTTATATACTCAATGGTTTCGGATTTATTATGACCACAGTGATGAAAATTATATATTTTTTATGCAAAAATTAAAAAATGTTATTGCTAAATAAACAGTTTATACAGTTTTCGTGTGAACTATTGAATTAAATTAATTTATTATTGTTACGTGCTTTTTCCTAAATAAATATTTAATATTTTGCTATTCAGTCAAATATTAAAGTTTTATTAAAATACATTCAAATTGATTTGCGAAGAAGCACGTTACAATATTTATTTTTTAAAAATGTATAAAAAGTCGGAAATGGCAATATCTTGTCATTTCTTTGATCATAAATAAAATAAGCTTTAATTCAAGAAAATTACAGGATATATATTGATTTTATTCACAATGAAGTGAAATTACCTGACTTTTGCAAAAAATCGGGTTTTGAAGAGGCTGCTCTGCTCCACCGATATTGTCATACCTTGGGAAAGGGATGCCAAAATATTATTCAAAGCCACTAAAATACATTAACCTGAAATAAGCTTTATTTCGAGAAAATCGGTATGTAAATATTGATTTTATTCATAATAAAGTGAAATCGTCTAATTTTTAACTCTGTACACCATAGTCGCTCATACTGACACTACAGTTCCGAACATTATTCGGCTCGTATATGCATGCAGCCGAATGAAAACCAATGTACTCACCAAAGAGTAAAAAATAAACAACAACTTCATTCAGTTGTATGAAAGCTTCTTGCTTTTTTACGTTGTTGTTTTTATTTTTAATAGGCACACAGTGGTATACTACTAACACATACTCATAAGCACGAATACTAAATTAAAAACTCATTTCTCTGGATGTGCAGCACTGCTGTACAATAAAATAAATTTTTTTAAATAACAGTCTTCTAACGGCTTATCCTGGTAAAGGCCACCAAAAAAATATATACATCTATCGGCGTTTTGAAAGTTTATAACTAGGATTAATTTTAGGGGGAGTTAAATTTTCCCTCCTTTTACGCATAGTTATACTGAATAGGTATAGGATATCTTGTTTAAACAACTTTACCTTTCATGGCAATACAATTTTGTATTTAAAAAAATGGGCGGTGCGGCGCCACTCCAATGAAAAGTTATACTTGGTTTTACCCCCTTCCTGTTGACCGATTGATCTGAAATTTGGTGCACACATTGAATTTTCATGACTGATTGATCTGATTACGTTACGATTATATGTATTCAGCATTACTGTAAAGTACAGATGGCCGCCGCCACAAAATGGAGAATTAGTCATTTGCTTACAAACATCTCAATATGGATATCAAATGAAAGGGAATGAGTAGTAGAAAAATTTTAAATTCCAAAATGGCGGCCAGTACAAAATGGCGGATTATATTCATGCAGATATATTGTCAGCCCCTCAATATGGGTATTAAATAAAAGCGTTTGGTTACTAGAATGCAGTCACCACAAAAAAAGTCCAAATCCAAGGTACAGTCCAAAACAAAATGCCAGATCATAGAGTTTAGATAGAAAACAAAGTAAAAGCTAAAAAACTGAAAAATTAAATAAGCAAAAAATATTGTAAGTTAAATGGTTTTATTGTAATCAAACACAATACTGATTCAGATAGTGCACTAAAAGCTAGACAATAATTACGTAGTACCAGGTACCACCTACCACATACCACTCTCCTCACCAATATATTGCATTGATCAGAATAAAATTAAACCGTGGGGCGCGCCGTATGCTGGTGACGAGTAGCTGGTACCTGGTACTGCGTAATTATTTTCTATCTTTTAGCGCATTATCTGCATCAATGTTTCATTACAATGAAACCATTAAATTAAACCGTGGGGCGCGCCGTATGCTGGTGACGAGTAGCTGGTACCTGGTACTGCGTAATTATTTTCTATCTTTTAGCGCATTATCTGCATCAATGTTTCATTACAATGAAACCATTTAACTAAAAACTTTTTTACTTATTTTATTTTTGTTTTTTGTAACTAATATAAATATAAGATGGTAGCCTTCATATTATAGTTTTCGCCTCATGCCATGGATCCTGAAATAAAATTTTATTTTTACCCTTTTTAAAATTTTTCTGTATGGAGCGTTACATTTGCTTTCGCGGTTGTTCTGGGAATAATTATGGGATTTGAAAGCAATATAAATCTTCTCTCTAAAGCCAAAAACTTATAATAATCGCAGGACGAAATTAAAGGCTATGACTATTTTATTAATTTTGAATTGGGTTCACATGAAAAATAAAAAATTTTTAACTTTATAATAATGCTTTACAACCATTTATATATGAACACAAAGCAGGCTAACACTTCTATCTTCTTTCAAGTAAGACTTTAATAAAATCGACCAACAATGTTAAAAGTTATGTCAATATCAAATAATTTTTCGTAGCAAAATACGACTTGCCTAATACATACATTCTTCGAAAATATAACAAGCCACAGTGCGGTAGGAGCAAAACTTTTTTAAAGCAATTCAGAAACTTCTAAACGGATAATGTTCTCTATATCGTTTTTACCGTTCCGTTGCTGTTAGCTTTTTTTACCGTCCTAAAATTAGAAGATGAATTATATTTAAGAATTTTGTTAACGTAACGCTCAATACATTTTCTTACGAATTTATAAATTGGTTCAGATCATACCCTATATTTTTAATTTAAACCAATTCAGATGTATAATCTTTAATTATGTAGTCAAAAATTTCAAATAAATTTAAAAAAATATGTATAACACTCAATACAATTATTTTGATACAAGCCACGGTTGATTAATGAAACGCTTTGCAATATAATACAATTTAACAAAGTTCACAAAACTTTTAAATAATTAGAAGTAAAAAATACGCTGTTATTTTAGTATATGTTTTTAATGCAATTTCAATAATTAAACCGAGTAATGAAGCGTACTAAAAAGCGTAATGCTCAATACACAAAACTGCGGCCAGTAACAATTTAAAAAAATATACAATTTATATTATTTGCAAACATTTTATGTGAAGTGAAGCAAATGCAAATATTCTAAGGCCGTTATAAATTTAATGTCCTTAATATAAACAAAGAGCACAAGTGTGGTTGTTGATTAGGATAAGTGCCAAGTATGGTAAATTTCTAAGCCACCAAAAAATAAGCTTAAGGCCAGGAAACATAGAGCTTTAATGCAATTGGTTTAATGCCAGACATTTACCGCTTGACTTTGGGGGCTGAGTAGCCTAGAGTATAGAGAGCTCTGACGATGGAATTGTGGTTAATCCCGAAAACATCGATGTTCAGTTCGACCTTTACAAAAGTCAAGAAATTGGTATTTGTACTTTTCAATTGCCACATGCTTTGAAAAATTATTTCTCAATAAAAAAATGATTTAATTGTAAAAATTAAATTGAACGAACTTAAGCCTGAATAATAAATTTCTTTGGATAAAACCCATATAGTTTGACTAAATACACACAACTTCAATTTAATGTCGTTTTTGGAAAAAATCTTAGTTTCTTAATGTGGAAAACCGACAGCATACATTACGGACACGCCATTTTGTATGAAGAGAGTATTATAAACAATATTTTCGTTCTTCGCTTTTAGCATATAATGAATAGATAGTAGGGTGTCCGTGATCAAAAATTGTCACGCCCCTGGGACCTGTGATGACTAGATAGTAGGGTGTCCGTTATTTTTCAAAGTGGCAATATTTTGGGTCTCACCATCTTAAAAGTGGAGGCGTGATGCAAAAGTGACCCACGCCTTCCCACGCCGACTTGCGGTTGACTTTTGATTAAATAATATTTATGCGGCATGATGACCCACTAGTCGAAAAATATGACCACTTCATGAAAAATTTTCTTCTAGAAAAATGTTGTCTGTGAAGTTTTCAACCGCTTTTGGCTTTCCGCATTTTATCTAAATCGTATATTTAATAAAATAAATAGCAAAATATCGAAAAATATTAATATAACAAGAAAAGCAAATAAATTTGAAAATTTCGTAAATTTTTTCGTTTCCTGAAAATTGAAGTTGTTTAGTTTAGTTTAGTTTGTTTAGTTAGTTGGTCCACTGAACACGACTCTCAACTTTAATTTTTTCATCAGCTTTAGTTTTCGAGATATACCGTTATTTCGTAAATGAAGGCACTTGCACAACATGTATTAGCATAACTGGAGAATGGTTCGCCCTATTCATTAAAGACGAAAACTCAAAACTCGACAATAAAGTTATGTTTAGGCCTAGCAAACATTGTTTCGAAATTTGGCCATTTGCTTCAGAGGTATCGTAAGAGTTTGAGCATAAAAATGAAAAATTTCATAGAAACAAACAGCTTACAAGTAAAACAAAAAAACTGACATAAAAGCATTCAACGAAGTGTTTGAATAAAAACTTTTTTGGCCCAGTCAGCCGTATCTGTTTATAGCTTTAGCTTGATTGCAAACTGCTTTAAAAAAAAATTGGCTCTTGTTATATTTTATTACTGTTTAATCATACTATTCTTGCATATTTAAATATACTATGATTGCAGTCAGAGTTTCTTTTATGAATGATGAAATGTAAACATAAGTTTGCTATTCGTAAACTAAATAAGTAAGGTTCACAATCATTTAAAACAATAAGAACTTATTTCCCACAAGCATAAACTATAGTATATCGGGAAATATGATATTGTTGATGCAACCATGACACAAACATATATTTTCCCTGCGTGTGCCAAAAGAGTTCGTCTTTAAGGGCTTAAGAGCATTTCGAAATAATAGATAGCAGACAAATGAGTAATAAGAGTCTTGGCTTGAGCGGGTAGTTAGTCAGGGAGACTTCCTGCGTCTAGTAGTACTAATTGAAAGCTACCAAGCAGATTTTAACACATACATAGAAATAATTGAATACCCGTTTTTCTTGCCTTAGTGATGAACAGAACATGTCCCTGTAGATAATTTTACAACACGTAAAATTATAGCGCACTTTTAGAGAAGTATTTTTGAAAAATATTTTCAAAATTTCTCACAAAAAAATTATTGCGTTTTAGAATTAAGAGGCCATAAATTATATTTTTTATGATTTGTTTGTTTTCTAAATGCGTTTTTAACAAATCGTTTGCAATTTTATTAACAAAACATTCTTTGAAATTTTTAACAAGTCAAAGAACTTAATTATGAAGAATATGTAAATCTTCAAAACAGCAAGTTTCATTTAATCACAACAAAGAAATATCATAAAATACTAAAAATTCAATATTAGTATTAAAATATTTGCTCACAACTTAATATTTGCTTATTTGATTTGCTGATTTGATTATTTTTCTCAGTAATAAAAATGATATTTTTATGACACTAAAAATCTAAATTAATATTTACTTCAGTAGAAATCAAGTAGATGGCGCTGCGCAATAAGGCCTTCGATATAAGCCCTCAAAGCAAAAAATAACTAAAATTAAATATAGCACCAAAGTTTGAACAGAAAACATAAACACAAATTTTTTTGCTGCATTTTGTAAATTTGATTTATTTTTAATCGATCTACACAGAGAAGTGATTTCACTCTTAAACCCGTTCGAAATAACCTCCTTCGAGAAGACGCTATTCGACATAATTTGAATCAAAAACATTTTAGGGTGATATTTCACATTAATACATTTACAGAGATTTTTATAATGAAAAGTATCAAAAAATTTTAGGTCTTATATCGCTAAATCTGTGTAGCTATTTTTTTCAATATTTTGGAATGATATTTCATAAAAAATGTTCCCAAATTTGGGACCATTTTCTAGGGCCTTACTTCACAGCGGTCAAGTAGGTAAGTTGTGCAAAAAAAATTGAATCACAGATTGTGGTATTAAAATAAAAATTAAGAAACTGGTATTCATTTTCTAAAACGAATTCTAAGAAATTTATTACGAGATATTAAGATGTTAATGGGCGTGCCCTTTTTAATATTACGTATTTTGTATCTAGAAGGCAAGTGGCTCGGCTCTGAATATTTAAAATATTTCATTATGTTAATTAATTTTTAAAATCACTAAATCTCACGGCAGGCAAACGATTTTGATATTTACAACAGATTTTGATTATTAAGTTTATAACAACCGTGAATAATTTTTTCTTAGAACAAAATGTTAAGCCAAATTTGTTAACTTTCTACTTTGTTCTCGTGTTTTCAAATTATTTTAGTCTTTTACGTTGGGCAGTTTTGTTGATGATTTAACTTTTACTTAGTTATTGGAATAGTTCTGGAAGTAGTAAAAGTCTGTAAAATTAATAATTAAGAGTGCGATACCAGTTCTTGCTGACAGACCAAGTACACTACAAACAGTTAACAACGCACAGTGGTGTAGATTAAAAAAAAGTGATAATAATGATATATTATAAAAAACAATAACTAAAATTTTTTAGTTTTTTCTAAAATTTCTACTATGAGCTCTAATTGCATTATTAAACTACTTGTTGAAAAATGATTGCAATACATTTTACCGATCTCGAGATATTGGAGTTGTAATTTAAGTACCAGACAAGACAAGAATAGTATGAAAAGCATGTTTTCACGCAGAGGCACAAAATATAACAAAAAAATAAAAAATAATAATATAAAAACATACCAGAACCACCTACCTACATGTACTTCGATGCGATAAATCCGAATCTTAAGTCTGCTTGGCCGCTTACCCCTCTAATTTCGAGTAAATTGCGAAAAACTTTTAAAAGCATAAATCGGTTAATATTAACGAAAGTTACAAGCCGCACAATTTTTTTCACTACTGAGGTAGTCAAATTTCACCCCTTGTAGCTCCGCCCCAGGTACTATTCTGAAAGCGTAACTCCTCTTCTACAACCTTTTTAATTTTTAGACAAATCCATTTAGTAGTCTAGAAGTTGCATATTTATTACCACTTTTTTTTTAATTTACACCACAAATAACAAATGTACAGCAAAATCAAACTTTTTTCCAAAATAACAAGGTTCTAATGACTGATTCTGGCAGAGGCGCAAAAAAAAAATATACACATATATCGGCGTTTTAAGATTTTAAGTGTAAGTATCCTTTTATGAGGGGTTTAATGGTTAATTTCGTATTTATTCAAAATTGGCTTTAAAATGTCTCCCAAAACCGTTTTTTAAGGGGTGAGTTGTATGAAAAATACATCCCAGTAAAAAAGTTGCTTCCAATAAAGCAAGTTTCTACTATTATCGAATAAAAGTAGCGCTGACAAACCTGCTGATATCGCTGGTGATTTTTGTATGGCGAGTTCCCGGATTCGAGTACTACATTTTTGCTAACAAAAGCGCTGAAAATCATCAGCATTTTCAGCACTAGAACTAAGAATATATGAAAAAAATGGTTCGATGTGGATTGGTGTCGTTAACGCCATTTTGAATTTTTCTTATTTCGTTTCTTTATTTATTTTTATTAATTTCATATTTTTACTCAATGTTTGTTATCGAACTTAGAACCTTCAGGTTTGAAGTCCAACGTACCAATCACTCGACCAAAAACACTGTTGCAAAACGGCACCAAGAAAGTCAAATAAACTTACTCTTCATTCTCGCTTAAAAACCTGCTTTGGCTAGCACTATAAAATCAGCTTTTTTGTATAGCTTGTGTACGAAGCTTTTGTATAAGTAAAAAGCAAATACTTTTCTCGCTTTAAAGGGCATTGAATACAAAAAAAAACGCAACAAAAATGTAATGTCTTTGCTAAGTATTGAACTCATGGCGTTTTAAGTTATTGTGCTATTTTATGGCAAGTGCTTTTCTCACTAGGATACTGCACAACTATTTTGCTAAGGCCTTAAAGCTTATTTTCACAAACATGAACACAATTTAAAAAAATCCATTTTGCTTCCATAGAAGTTAAACTGCTTATCGTCCGTATCATAAGCATATACGCTACTACTCTGCCAATAAGAGAATAAATGGCTTGTTTATTTCCTAGGGTATTCACTCGAATAATGTTTGATCGATTAATCGAATAACTGAAGTCAAATAATGTTCGATGAAACAAAAAATTTCAATTTCGAGTAAAAATTTATTAGAGTAATTTATGTCGATTAATCGAATAACTCGACTGAAAAATTGTAAGTAAATTTTTCTTTTTTGGATTAATTTTTTGTAGATTTTTTAATAAATTTTTGAAATTCCAACGTTATTTCATACTAATAGACCGCATGAATCAAAGAATTATGTAAATTATGCAGTAGCAATAAATGTCTTGTACAAAAATTCGGAAGTATCAAGCAAATATTCGGCCATGTCACAGAGTTCAATTCCGTTTGGAAACGGAATTCAATACACCACAAGATGTCAAGCCCTAGCTGGAGCATATCCCAGCGTACTAGCGCCCCCAACAGTCTGGACACACCTGACAAATTTGCGCATTTTAGTTTTCTTTTTTTGTACACCAGGTGCTACAAAAATGAGGTAGATTGAATTCCGTTTCCGAACGGAATTGAACTCTGTGACATGGCCGATTATTTGAAGTAAAGAAGAGATTTCAAGAGCAACTAGTGAACTAGATTTTTCGCACTAAGGTATGAAATGTAACTAACGGCGGAGTTTAGTAAGAAATTAAAGGCATTCACAAATCAATGATTAAAAAATTATCTTTGTCATATAAGATATTACTTTATGCATCTAAAAAAAAAACAAATTATTGATCGAATGAATTGGAAATGCTCTATAATTCAAAAATTCTCGAGCGTCTAGGATTAGTGATAGATCATTCTTACTAATGTGAGAAATGTCCAATCGAAAAAAATATAGTTATGAAATAAGGAAAAAACATGATATTATATAGAACGAAATGCATTGATTTTGTTCGTTTATTTAGTGAATTATCCTGTTCTTTTCTCCTTGCAAAACAAAAATGTTCGGAATTGTAAAAGCTTTGCTGCTACAATTTAAACACAGAACAAAACAACAATATAAAACCAGCCAAAACAAGGTTGATTTTACATTTTTCGTTAATGATTTTGCTTCATAAGCATTTAGGGTTAAATCGACATGACTTTACAATAACTTGGACGTAACATGTTTTAATTTCAAATCAACAGCACCCCATGTTTATATAATATGCGAGTCAAATTGAACCGAAATATAACCCATATTAAAATAATATGTCAAATCCTGTTGAACCAAAATTATTTCAGTTTGAAACAACATATATTACATATTGAATCAATATGATTCCAAAATGAAATTCATTTCATATGTAAATGATTATAATTTTGATGATTTAATGATTGATAGAACATGAAGTTTTTTTAAATTAAAGCGATACTCATATTAAAACAACATTAAATGCTTGTTGGTTTAAAATGATGACCCTAAGTACACACATTTTAATAAAACAATTTCTATTATGTATCTATTTTTTAATATTTAATTTATTCACATACATATAATTCATAACTTCAAATATTATTATTAGTTATAAAAATTACCTTTGATACCTTGGAACTTCCAACACATGTGTACAAAAAAGATGGCGGTGTTAGTGTAACAACATCTCTGTTGACAACTCTTTCAGAATTGGCTTTGTCATCAATTCTGTACTATGCGAATAAATAAATAAAATTGAACAAGCTTTATATTTAAAAAAAACTTTATATTTTTACCACACGTCTTCTCCAATTGAACAATTTCTTCCAAAACCATACGCGAAGTATAACTGGATGTATAGCTTCTTTTAAATCTCATCTAGATAAATACCTCAAACTTTCAAACAACAGCTATGTTTAATTTAAATATATGTACATATGTAAATAATTTCTTCAAAAACTTACTTGTTAAATATGATTTAACATCAACAAAGTTGAAATATTGCAGTGGGAGTCAAAGTTGTTTTTAATGATCTAGCATTGAGTTCTTTTTTTTTGTCCATCAATTTAATATTAACAAATGTGGATTTGATATGTAGAAATGTTGACTTCACACTGCTCAATGAAGATTTGATCAAAGCCAATGTTAGTTGAACATAATAAATATTAGTTTTACTACGAAGCTTAGTTGTATAAATTACAACAAATGTTCAATCTACTATTTTTTAGTTCAATTTGAAACTTTTAACTATTGAATCAACATGAAACAATGTTAACTTTCAATAGAGTCAATATTTTTGCAAAAATTTGCATGACATGAAATCAACATTTTTTAATCTTGATTTTACATTGTTTATCATTACAAAATTTTAGTTTTGAAATATTAAAAACAAAAATATTTTATTTGCTACAGCCATACATTGTTTGTTACAATCATAGCATAGTGCTCGCAACCACGCCGCCGCCATTTCTTACATTCACCTGGGAACATGTGTGGCCGCTGCTGTATTGTTACGCACGATCATTTTTTTAGTCGTCCATACATCAATACGAATATGCTTATACAATTAGGCAGAGATGAGCTTACAAATATTTACCAAAATTTTCGAGTAACTTCGACGTTTCTAAAGTATTCTCCTCTTACAATTGAAAACAAGAATATATCATAAATTATATGTACTCTTAGTCATTTCTTTGATAAACTTAATTTTGTCTTTCAATTCTACTTTAACAGAGTAGGTTGAGTCATTTGACTTGATGAATTTTTTTTTCAACTTTCCATAAATAATCTTTACCTATTAAGCAATGACATGGTCTTGTGCGTACACAAATGATAAATCGATAAATATAATCTTAGGGATCTTAAACAACATTTTGTTAAAATGAAATCGGTGTTAAAAACCTTTAATCTTAAAGAAAAAACTAAAACAATAAAAAAAATTAATCTGATATGACAAAAAGAAAACAGATGACTACATACTTAATTAATTATACGTTTTGTTAAGGGGTTATTGAAATTTTTAATATTCACTGAAAGAAGCCAAAAACTTCAAAACAAAAACCACAAGTTATGCTGAAAAAAGCTAAAATTGAACATAATTTTAAATAGTTTTTTTTTCATTTTATTTTATTACAACAAACATTTTATAAGTAAAACAAAAAAAATGTTAAAATCTTAAAACCAAAAAAAAATTTTTTGGCAAAAATTTCTATTTATATTTAAAATAAAAGTAAACTGTATTCATTTTAAAGATTAAACCGAAATATAAAGCGAAAGAAAGTCCAAACCAGTCTCAGTTTTGTGACAATGACAAATAAGCTTGAATTAATATGATAAAAAACAATTATGTATTATACTAATCATGGCCGCTTTAACAAAGGCAATTTAAGAAATGGATGTTCCCTACACTCAAAATCTAGATATGAGTTTTTCAAACTGTACAAGTAAAACCTATTCTAGAACCAATTTCAATAGCATATGAAATGGGGCACACTACGTGCAACACAGAGAAACCCACAATAGACAATCTAACTGAAAAACTCGCTCTTATTTGAAAGCACCTTCCCATATTGGCCCAGCTGTGCGTAATGTATTAGACTATTCGTTTTGAATCATTTAAACGTTTCCCTTTAACATTTTCAAAGCGTTTTCTCTACAGCTTTTAACTATAAAAGTTGCTTAACTATTTTGCTTCACTGTTCGTTCTCAATTTGTGTACTGTTACCGTTAGTGACAGACAGTCTGTATTGGTTTTAATTATCAAGCGCGACATTGTGTCTGCCAAATCAGTGTATTATTCATTAATTTTTATTTCTTTTCTTAATAATTTGATTTTATTATTTTATTTTTCTTGAATGCATAATTTTTAATTTTTAGAATTTATTATACTAAATTAATATAAAAAAAAAACTTAACAAATGGCAAATGTTAATTTATTTAAATTTTTTTCTTATAACCTTAATAGATAAAAAATAAAATCGAACCAAATATTAAATTTACAATAAAATTTTTATGAACTGTTGAAAGCTGCAAAGGGCGTAACTGGTGTTAATTTGAAAAGGCTGACAAAGAGGGTTTTTTAAATTTCAAAGTTTTGAGCAGGTTTTATGGTATTTTTCCACCAGATTATATAGATATTCGAAGCGAAAATCTTACCAACGGTCAAAATCATTAAGATAATGATAGCAGAAACATTGCTGAGTTGATCATAATCATTAAGCAACCAATAATTTAATGATATATAATAACTTGTTTATTGCAGCTAAAATTATGTTTAGAATACTAAAAATAAAAAAGACTGCTCGCAACAACCAAACTTTGTTTGCCACAATCATAATATAGTTGTTACAATTATGCTGAATAGTAATAATTTAATGCTAAATAAGAATTTGTTTATTTTAAGTAAAGCTATGTTTAGAATATTAGATATATTAAAAAATAAAAATATTTATTTGCAACAACCTAACTTTGTTTGCCACAATCATAATATGGTTGTTATAACCATAGCTATAAATAGATACATGTTCAAAATTGCTTCTTGTTAGGGATGGCCAAGTGACAAAAATACATCGATATATATCGATATCGATATATTTTTAAATTCGATCGGCATCGATATATATCGAATAAAAATAGTAATAATTTAATGATAAATAAGAATTTGTTTATTTTAAGTAAAGCTATGTTTAGAATATTAGAAATATTAAAAATAAAAATATTTATTTGCAACAACCTAACTTTGTTTGCCACAATCATAATATGGTTGTTATAACCATAGCTATAAATAGCTACATATTCAAAATTGCTTCTTGTTAGGGATGGCCAAGTGACAAAAATACATCGATATATTCGATATCGATATATTTTTAAATTCGATCGGCATCGATATATATCGAATAAAAATATCGATACATCGAAATATCGATATTTTTTCAACAACGATAATTCATACGTAGTCCCCAAATTTTTTTTTTAAATAAAACAAAAAAGTATATTTCCTATAAATAATTAAGCTTTAAAGAGTTAATTTCCAAGATCCTTACTGTTGCACCAATATTTCATGGAACATACATCAACAAAATTACACTCAAAGAATGATAATTTTTCGAATAGACAAAATATTATAAATAAAACAAAAGATTTTGTTCGTAATATTCTATTTGATGAAGACTGTCCCGAAATGTTTTTAAAACTTGCACGAAAAACAAAACCAAAGCTAAAAAGTATCGAATATATTACTGTCAATAAATTTGGAAAAAATATCGATAAATGGATATATCGTAATTAAAAATATCGACGATATATATCGATATATTTTTAAGAAAATATCGATATATCGAATAATAATGTAGCTACAAGCTTTATGGCAATTTGAGCTCTATGGCTACTGGTACCGACTGTGGACCATCTAAAAATTCACACTGACACCCTGCCTGTCTGCAGCAACAATCAGTCCGCTACATATGGCAGTGACGGCTAATGGCTTATCACTTTAGGGCTCTGGGCAGACCTCTAAGGCCTTATTTACGAGTTATAGGCTACGTAATAGGCCTACAAAAGTAGTTATTGATGCCGCCTGAATGTCAATCACCTTTTCTTAATGGCCCTTATTACGGTTGTCGTAGTCGTACTAAATATTAAACTACTCCAATGTAAAACATATGCGAACGTTGCCACATTTGATCGATTTCATAATTCCTACGGCAACCGCAATAAGGCAGAATATTTAAATGATACCGCCACTGTGCTTTGACTCACTTTATATTCCAGAATAATCGTTACAAGTTTGTTAATAGTCGTTAGTAGTTTGAAATGAATATGTATTAATTACAATTTGTGTCTGTTTTAGTGGGATTAATTGAGAGCTTCTTTTATCTAAATATTTGCATTTTAAATTTCCTTAAAACTTACTTATTAAACCATTAACGTAGCACAGTGGTTTAGGTGGCTTAAAAACGAAATATTTTTGAAATGATTCAACAATTTCTAAATTGAGTCCAAGTAACAAATATTTCTTGCAAAAAAAAAAATCCAAAAAAAAAATGAAACTTTTCATAAAAATTCAACCAACGAAATTCTTTCACAATATTAATGAACTTTTCATTGAATTTGTAAAATTGTCATTGGATTAATGAAAAAAATCTAATGAAATTTTTGTAAGGTAGTTTTTTGAGTTGATCAATTCTGTCGGTGTTATTTACAAATTGGTATCGAAAAGAGTGCTTTTTCATGCAAAATTAACAATTGTTTCTTTTCTAAAAACTCTTAAGAAATTTAAACTGAAAAAACTTTTCCTTTAAACTATTCTTCATATATCATGTCACATATCATGTTATATATCATGAAAATCTATGGACAAATGATGCAATTAAATGAATGACCCCAGTAGGGTATTCACTCGGATAATGTTTGATCGACTAATCGAATAATTGAAGTCAAATAATGTTCGATAGAACAAAAATTTTCAATTTCGAATAAAAATTTATTCGAGTAATTTAGACCGATTAATCGAATAACTTGACTAAAAAATTTTAAGTGAATTTTCTTTTTTTTTCGTATGCGTTTTTGCATAAAACTTAACCCGAATTTTCTTAGCGTCGTCATAAAAACTGGCAAAAAATTAAAATTAATGCAATTTGTCATACAATTCAAACGTTATTTTATACTAATAGACGCCTGATCAAATAATTAAGTAAATTATGCAGTAATAGAAAGGAAGAACAAACTTCAAAAATGTTGTACAAAATTTCGAGAATATTTTCATCAAGCAACAACTATTTGAAATAAAGAATAGATTTCGAGAGCAACCACCTAACTAACCAAAAACGATGGTATGATTATCGAGGAATTCATTAAAATGGTCAAATGTAAATGTTATAACAATTACGAAAATTGTTATTTTAATATTGTTGTTATAAATATTAATTTGTAACAACAATGCTTTGATATTTCCAAACATTTTCATTCCGAAAGGAATATAGAACAGAACTGGTAATCCAATTTAATTCACAAAATCAAAGACCCAAAAAATTACTTTTTGTATAAAATATTACTTTATGCAGACAAAATTGGTCCGATAAATTGGAAATGCTTTTCAATTCGCTTCTATCAATTTCTCCAGCGTCAAAGACTAGTGAAACACCATTCTTAATAATTTGAGAAATATCATTCTATGAAACACAGAAAAAACATAATTTTTTTTGTACTAAATTCATTTTGTTTGAATTATCCTGTAAAACGTGCTACGAAATTATACCGACCTCTAATGTTTTCCATGCCGAGTAAAAATGTTCGGAAATGGTAAAGCATTGTTGTTAACAGTTAAAATTTTTATTTCGTTTTGAATTCAGAAATGGACTGGTTGGTTGGTGATTGGTTTGCATGGCTGCCTATTCCGCACAAGCATTCAAGTAGAATCAATAAGATTCCGTTTTGAAAGACTACTCCACTCGTCAGTGTAAACCTACGTACGTCCGAACCCAGGCCTCGGATTCAGTATTAAATACTATTTCCAACCTGTTGCATTGAAATATCTTATAAGGTCACCCAGATCTATGCCTGATAGCTTCGAAATTTCGCTTAGTATGCTATTGCCCAAGAACATGTTCCTAGCTACCTTATACGTGCTCAACTTGCGCCACCTATCTTCAGCTTTCTGCCGGTAATAATTGAGAATGCAATTTATGCCAAACGGCATGGCTACCGATTCAGCAGTAGAAACGTCCATAGCAGATCCAGCCCTGGCCAGCTCATCCGCCTGTTCGTTTCCAGGGAAGTTGCTATGTGCGGGAACCCAGATCAGAGTAACGTCAGTCTGGCCACCTAGTTCTGGATAACACATCTTTGCATTGGCTTACTAAAGTATAAAAAGTAGTATGTAACCTTAGAGACAGAAGTGTCGCCTGGCTGTCGACGAAGATGCTGACTCTTCCTTGGACACCCCTGTCAATCAACATCCTGCCCGCCTCCCTTATAGCCTCATGAAGCTAGTGTATTTCAGCCTGAAATACACTAGCTTCATCAGGAAGTCGGAATGAGAGTTTTATTCCAAGGTCCTTCGAGAAGACTCCAGAGCCCACACCGCAGATCATTCTTTATCCATCAGTATACATTCTGAAGTTGAAGTCTTTTTCTATGTTTTCCCTTTTCCATTCCCGTCTGGATGGAATGGAGACTTTGAACGTACTGTCAAAATCTAAATGAGGTACCATGTCGGTGGTAACTGACCTAGGATTGTGCCGTGGCCATAGGTTCTTGACCTTCACCTCCCATATGCCGCTAGTCTTGCCATACTGCTTGAGGATGCACCCAATACATAAAGGTCGATCGGAATTAGGTTTAGTATAGCATTCAGAGCCTCTGAAGTACTATTACGTAAATATCTAGTAATCCCGATGCAAGCAGATCTCTATATCCTGTATAGTTGATCTACCACATATTACTTACTGGGAGTCTAAAGCTCTGAACTTTGGTCTTTCTAGCAAATAGTACCTGTTCCGATTTGCTAGGATTCACTCCTAGACCACAACCTGTAGCCCATTTGCTGAGTGTACCCAAGGCGTTTAACATGATATCGCTTATCACGTCCGTGAACATCCCTGATAACATTATTACTACATCGTCCGCATAAGCCACAACTTTTACCTTCGCAGCCTCTAACCTGAGAAGAATTGTGTTAACAACGAGAAGCTAAAGCAGAGGTGAGATCAGCCCGCCCTGTTTTGTTTCTCTGCATGCCCATTTTGATTTTTCGCTATTGTCTAGTTTTGCAGTGACGTTTCTTGCCTTCAACATGGTGATAATCCAGTTGCTGATGTATTCCTCTATATCGACATCCCGGAGAGACTACTGGATGGCTGTCACTGATACATTGTTAAGGCCGCCTTCTATGTCTAGGAAGGCAGCCAAGGTATATTGTTTATTTTCAAGGGATCTCTCTATGAACCTTACCATGCTGAATATCCGAGAGTATTGACTATCCTACAAGTCGATGTCTAATATGAGAGTCTATTAATCTTTCCATCTTCTTGACTATGAAAGCTGAAAGGCTGATTGGTTTGAAGCCTTTTGCACGCTCGTGGCTTTCTTGCCAATCTAGGAAATTAAAACTGCTCTGACCTTCCTCCAGCTGGTCGGAACGTAGGTAAGATTGAGGCAAAGTTTATAGAACCTAAAAAGCTAGGCGATGATAGAGCTTTTCGCGGTCTGTAGCATCTTTGGCATGATGCCGTCGATTTAATGCATGGCGATTTAAACGGAGAGAAGCTGTCGATTGCGCATGAGATTCTCTCCGGGGATAAAATATCCTCATTGAAGGAGTATTGGTGGAGTAGCCGTGTCCGTACAGCCTGGAAAGTGGGTGTTAATAAGAATGTCTAGTGACTCTGCAGAGTCTGACCAGGAGCCGTCCGCCCTTTTAACGAAGGTTGGACTGGAGTGATTCACGGCCAGAACCCTATTAAGCCCTGCATAATCTCTAGTATTATCCATTGACTCACAGAAATTCCTCCATGTAGTATCAGAAATGGACTTAATATTATTAAATTTTGTCATAGAAAAACATTTGAATAGTGAATTATTATAAAAAAAACTATTTAAATGATCAAACTATGATATAATTTTTTCTTTTGTTTTTATTATTAAACTTGATTTTGTTTATTTTTGCCAATAACAATTAAAAAAACGAGTAAATCCAAAAATATTCCGATTAACTCGAACAATTTTTAACATTAAAACTTATTTGAATAACTCGAACGAAATAAAAATACTCTATTATTCGAGTAATTTAAAAACCCCAATATGGGAGGCGTCCGGCTTAAAGGGGTATCCATCAGGAGAGGTTCACTGTATTCGAAACCGGTTTATTTTTAGAAAGGAAAAATCGGTTAGCTGGTTTTCGGTTCCGGTTTTTGTATACTTTAATAACGATCACTTGAAGTGACTGACACCCCCGAAAAGCTCTTTCAAAGCTACCCCAAATACCTTCATGATCCTTTGTTATTACCGTACATAGTTTTGTTCCAAACGGAGCAGTTGGCTAGAATTTTCCGATTTATTTCCAAATTTTGTTTATCACACCCCACTGTACAGTGTATGGTTTAACTTAATCAGTATTTACATAATAGCTTTGTTAAATCAAATTGATTCCATTCTCCTTTTTTTTATTTAATTAATTTTATTGAAATTAGTTTTGTTGTTAACAATCAATTTTATATTGATTCACCTTTAGTAGCCACTTAGTTAATTTTTAAAACTCAGTAATTTATGATCTGTATATTTTCACAAACTAAAAATAAAATTTAAGCTTAAAAACTATATAAAACTTTTATTAAATTTTACGATCGAAAGGCCATTAAATCGTTAAATTAAAAGCAAAAGAGGAAAAAATCGCAGTTTTACGAATAAATAAATACACTGACATTTTCCTATGAGTTTTAATTAAAAATTTCTTTCTTTGTTTTTATTGTTGGTAGCGTGTTTGAGTGTGTGTGTGTGTTTTTTTTTTGTATTAAATTGGCACACCGTGTTAAATAAAGTCATAAATGCATTTGCTTTTGTTAGAGATGGCATCGGGAACACTGATGCTAGAAATGCAGATTTTGTACGATATGACAAAAGACGATATGACATACTGTGTTGTCATATCGTAAGTTTCTTACGATACGACAACACAGTATGTCATATCATTTTTTGTCATATCTTAAAAAATCTGCATTTCCGGCATCAGTGATCGGAAGTAATTTTTCACTTACCGTCACGCAAACTCACGAGTAATAGAAATGATGTTAAAGTGCTCATGGACGATATTGATATTATAAGGCGCCAACATACCTGCCCTTGAAAGTGTAATTGATGGAAATTAATACACACTGTCATAAGTATTTACCCTTGATAACTCCTTAGTAACGTCGACCGCGTGATTGGAGTACATCTCTTGCTTTTATTTATAAAATAGTGTGTTTGTGCGTATGTATATGTGTAAAAGTGTTTGCTGGTGTGTATATATATAATTAAAAATATCATTCCGCTTTATCTACTTTCAGAAGTGTTAAGTTTAAAATAAAAACAATTTTTAATAAAATTAATAATACAAATATAATGGTTTGTTATGCAAAAATAGATTATATATATGAAATCGATATATGGCTCAACTACATAAGTATATATACATTTGTATGCATATATATGTATACATATGCATATTCATGTGTATTTGAAGCTAATTAGTTATATCTTCAGATATATGTACATATATAGTGTGGCTGCTGAATTTTATTACATAAAGAATCTCATATAACTTTTTTTAGTGGTTGTGATAAATGACACAGTGCAACAGTGCTATTTTTTTGCAAAAAATGTGAACAAAATTTGTTCGGCAAGCTCTTAGCTATATTATTGCTACATACACGCAAAGAAAAGATATGGTGACATGTTTCCCGGCACAATTTTTGAATGTGGCAAATAACTTATTATTGTATTAAATGACTGTGAACCTTAATTAGTTTAAGCCAAAAAAACTAACGTTTACATTTAATCATGAAATTATTAGATTTCATGAAAATTGACACATGGTTGGCTTGAACAATATATATATATATATATATTGTTGAAAAAATGGTTTATTTAAAAATTCAATAACAGAATGGTTCTATAATAATAAAATATCGTTCTTATCTATACTATTTTGTTTGCAATAATGCTATGGTTATAAAACAGACATAGCTCTCTGCTTTCAAAAAAGTTTTTGTTCTATCCCTTTGTTGAATGCTTTTTGTTAGTTTTGTGTTTTACTTGACAGCGTTTAATTTATTTATGTGAGCGGTTGGTGTGAAAAAATAAAAAATAAAAATTAAAATAACAAAAAGTGATATATTCCGGCAATCAATGTTCGGCCATGTTCTGAAGACCAACCATTTAGTTTTGAAATAGCAAAATATCAAAAGCGAAGAAAACTGTTCTTTAATCGGACAATTTAGTGGATTCGTAGCTTTGTTCTGATAAAATATGTGAAATATCTGAAACACAAAAACCAACTGAAAACCTTCAATAAGTGAGCTTTTTAGTTGGATTCTATCCTGAAAGTTGGCGATTTGACAACGAAATGTTTTTCAGAACATACCCGATTGTATGTATCTATGTGAAAATAGATAATAATTTTTAATTCAGATTCAACACACTGACCAGTTGAAAAATTTTATTTTTGATTTAAATTGAAATAATAAAATTTTTTAGCTTTTTTAATCAACTTATGGTTAAGAAAACAATAGATATATAATTATATAGAACAATATATATAGTTATTTAGAACCATTAATATAGTTAATTTAAACCATATATATGGCTATTTCAGACCATATTTTGTAATTTTCAACTATATTTATGGTTGTTTGGAACCATATACAAGGTTGCTTGAACCATGCATATGGTTGTTTTTAACCATATATATGGTTATTTCAAACCATTTATTGTAATTTTGAACCATATATATCGTTGTTTTGAAACATACATATGGTTGCTTGAACAATGTATATGGTTGTTTTGAACTATATATATGGTTGTTTTCAACCATATATTTAATCATAGTATGTTGCTCTTCGATTAGGGTTGCCTCAACCATGTTTTTTATTTGCGTGTATAGTTAAGCAGTATCATCAAGTCTGAACTAGCAATTGACCAAAAACTGGTGACACCTTCTTTTGAGGTCGCACTGATTTTATGAATCTTTAGAGGCATATAAAAAATGGTCACCAAAATGACTAAACTGAGTATAGGGTTTCACTACCCTTTGGTAGTACAATCGAACCTATATGGTCCATTTCATGTAATTTTCCAAAGTCTTCATTTGTCGCATATTGTAAATAAATTTAGGTTGCTCCCTGCTGAGCAACACATGTACATAGTTTACCAACAAAATTTTCACAACTGCCTATAGAGTTGATAAAGTACCAGTCACTTAAATCAACGCTTAAATCATTTGAATTTGATGGTTTAAATTTAGGGATGTAAGCTATACCGATATATTGGCGATACTTCAGGTATGCCGAATTATCGGTATCGGCGATATTTTACTGTCGATATAGTGACGCTAAAAAATGTAACAAATAAGCCGAAGATATAATATTAAAAAAAGAACATTCCATTGGTAAAAAAAAAGTTTTCTTACGGCCCTTTATACAATGAGTTAACGTGGACTTTAACGACAAGTTTTGTATTTCGAACTTGGCGTTCAAGTCCACGTTAACTTTTAATCGTACACTATGAAAAGGGCCGATAACTAATTAAACTTAAAAAAACACTTAAAAAATTTCACTGTTTATTATTAATAACGAGTTGTTCAAAAAAATGGTCAACTATTTGCCGGCATTACTTTTTTCAAACTTATCAAATCTTCATATTTTCTTTTTTAATGCCAATGGAGCTTTTGTAAAGTGAAGGCAACATAATTTTTGTTATGGGGAGACAAAAGAAATTTATTTTCAAAATTCAATTTGTAGAACATGCCATGTTCATCATATTGCGTAAAAAATAATAGCTTAAATTCGATCAATTTCATGTTTTTCCGTACATTTTACGGTTTGTATGGGAGCTACTCTAAGGAGTACAGATAGCGCTTTGAATCCTTTGAAATAAATGTTGGTTATATCAAAATAATTGGGGTCAGTCTTAGAAATTAACCCTCTATGGGAAACCGTTAACACGAAAACGAACTTCAGCTCAAAACGGCTTTTTGTACGGCAGCCATGTTTACATATCGAGATAAAGCTTTCGCATGCAGAAAAAAACTGCATTTGATTAAAATAATGGGTGTTGGAGGAACATTTGTGCTGTTTAGGATATATAGTTTTTGAGTTACTCGACGAGAAACATCGTTACTGACTTTGAGAGCCTGACGCCGCACCAAGAATGCTCCGATTGGCCTGAAGCTTTCCAGATTTGTTTGTATCGCAAAAACAAAGAATTTGGTGTGTAAGACTTAAACATTTCCAGATTTAATTATAAAAAAAATTCTATTTTGCATGCATTTTGTATGGCGCTTACGAGGTTTTCAAAATGGCTTTAATTTATTTTTTTTTCATTCAAAGTTGTCAAGATAAGAATGCAATCGGGTGGCAAATGTTACTTTCTACCATAAAAAGCAAAAAAGTCAATTTCGAAAAAATGACGCTTAAGTATCAGCAGTGAAAAATCTGCTTTTTTGTATAGTTGCTTCCATATACATTCACTGCTTTGGAATAAGCTCTTTTTCTAAAGCGTATTATTATCCGCTTTATTGCATTAGTTCTTCAAAAAACATGAAAATTTTTTACTGGGTACTTGTATTGTATTTTGTTTGGAATATTTTAGATGAGGAAATAACGGCTATTTGAACTAGATAATGATAAAGATGTTAATTTATCTGTCCTATTAATAATCGATGAGTCAATTTGTACTCGTATTGATTCAAAGCATAAAAAATAAAAAATTGCGCTTAAAATAAATTCTGTTAATTGTTTTTTAATGAAGCTCATACCAAAGAGATAAACACTTTAATGAATTTTATTTTTATGTAGGTATCGTGCGTAAATTTATTTTATTTTTTGCTTTTATCTCGCTTAAAAACTTTTCCATGGCTTTTGAGTTGCGACCACTATGCATAATTAAATATTAAAATATCGATACACTAGACTTTTTGTCGTCGTTTTTTTTTATTAAATATTTTTACTTAAGCCAATTTACGGTTCTTTCCGGTTTATTTCAGTGGCTAAGATTTAAAACAAATAAGTTAAAACAGTTATTATTTTTGTCGTGCTAATCATTAATATACTCCAATAAAATGGTTTTAGTTAATTATTTAAATAATTAACTAAAACCATAAATAATTATACCAACTGGCTTCTAAAAGCTTATTATCCAACCACGCTTATAATGTCATAAAAAAGTTGTTGTTGAAAAATTTTGATTAAAGATGAAAAAAAAACTTTTTAAAACGCAATTAAATTAAAGAAAAATAATGGTTTAGCCAAAGTGGCACGTGTATTACAGATATTAAAAATGGCAAAAAGTTTATAATTTTCTATGAATAATATATACACTCTAAAACATTATCTACTTCAAATTTACGATTACATATTATCTAAATTTGTGTTGAAAATTTCTGCTTGTGTAAAATTACATCGATTTTGTAGTTATTTTATTAAAGAAAAAAAAACTTCATAATAAACATATTTAGTCCAAGTGGAAAAAATTCAACATAAAGTATAATACGGCCATGGCTGAATGATAGATACGTCAGACTATCAGTCAGGAAGTCGCGGTTCAAATCTGCAGGCAGCCAATCGCTTTTTTTATTAAAACCATTTTGTTAAAAAATAATGCGTGTGTAATTTTAGGTCGAAAGTAGTCTGTAAAATCGACCTAATTTTCAAGAAAAGTGTTTTAGAGTGTAAGTATGACTATATTTTAACAGATGTTATACTTCATGTCAATTAATATTTGATAATAATTTTAGCGTCTTTAAAGAAACATTATTAAAAAAAGTTTGCTCACTGTGATTATGCCTTAAGGGGAAACAATAGAAGCCTCTCATATAAAATTCCTGATCGACTAAATAAATCATAACTACTTAACGTTGCAAATTGTCTGTATTGTGTATGAGTAGATACCAGAGACGGACACTGCTCATATGTTCTTTAAAGTTCAGTCAATTGCCTGTAAATATATCACCGGTCTAAGAAGACCTCCGGTTTAATTAAACTAATAATTTTTAAATAAAACGTTTTAATGTAAGAACATTCACATGTCTTACATTCATAGATATATTCACCTTTGGATTGGTGGAACCGTGTAATCAGAATTGTGACATTAATGTTATGACAAATCTCATCAATAGCGCGAAAACTGACATCTATCTGATGACAAACATCATCATGAAATTTTGTCATACTTTAGTGTCATCTATGCAAAAGAGAAAAATTGAATGTCAACATGTAACTGATTTTTTTAAATTAACTTTTAGTAAAATGAAATAGCATTGAATTTATCGCTAAAAATCATTCATACACTCTAAAGCACTTTTGTTGAAAATTAGGTCGATAGTAGTCGGCAGCACTTTACCGATTATTATCGACCTAAAATTACAAACGCATTACTTTTGAACAAAATGTTTTTACTAAAAAAAGCGATTGGCTGCGTGTAGGTTTCAACAGCGACCTCCTGACTGATAGTCTGATGTATCTACCATTTAGCCATAGCCGTATTATGCTTTATGTAAAAATTTTATCCTCTTGGACTAAATATGTTTAATTTGAAAGGTTTTTTCTTTAATAAAATAACTACAAAATCGATGTAATTTTAGACAAGGAGAAATTTTCAAGACAAATTTAGACAATATATGATCGTAAACTTGTAAAGTAATGTTTTAGAGTGTAGCTACCATTAAAAAAATTAAATAAGCTAACAATATCTACTTATTAATTGTTGGTTACAGTGTACAACAAAATGAAATGTTTCTGGTAGAGAGCACCAATAAAATATGTACGTGCATCGTCGTTTTATAGTTTACTTTTGGGATTCATTTTAGGAGGAGTTAAATTTCATAGAAAGTTGTGTAAGCCTTGAATTTAAGGTATAAGATGTATTTAGCTTTTTAGTGTGGATCTTTTTGTCCCTTTATTAAATAAGGGGCTAATCACTCCCCTTCAGCGGCAACATAGCGGGCTGAATTGTTCCACATAAATGTTTCTCATGCACACAGAAAAATTTCAATGTAAAATCGTCGAAAGCCAGGTTAATTTAACATTTTTCGGTAGAGATTTTACTTCATACGCGTTTCATTTTAATTCAACATGATTTACAATAATATTGAAGGAACATTTATCCTTTTAAATTAACTATATTTCATGTTGATTAAATATTGCAGTACAGTTAAATCAAAATGAAGTTGATAGTGGAATAATATGAATTTGAAATTGGAACAACACTAAGTCAGATGACTTTAATGTATCTATTTTGTTAATTATTTTCCTTACGTGATGCTTATTAGCAGACACATCAGAAAAATGTGTTGTAGTTGGCTGTCCCAGCCAAGATTTGAACTCGTGCCATTTGCATTTCCAGCTTCAAACTTTAATTTAGCACATTAAATAAATACCCATCGTATGTAAAACTAATTTCATTTTAATTCAACATGATTTAAATGATTATTTAACATAAAACTTATTGGAAATTAAAGTTAAAGTCATGTTGATTTAAAATGAAATGTAACGATTATAACAAAGTTGTTTTAACAGTGAAACATTTTAAATCAAAGAGATTTAAGGTTAGATTAATAATTTTTCATTTAAAATTAATATGAAACGATGGTAATTTTAAACCAGCAGCAGCAAATTTTCACTGGTAATTCGTTTTTTGTCGTCTACATAGCCGACACATGTAAGAATAAATAACAACAAGTCACACAACTAAAGCTCTGTACAGACGATTGTCAGATCCTACAGCATTGGCAGATCTGCCAATGTCCTGACGATGTACTGACAATAAACAACTGTCAGCACAAGGTATATTGTTAGTTCACACGGTTGTATTAAAGTTGTTAGAAAAGATTACAATTTATTGGCAGACAATTGTCTAAGAATAAATCTATCTGACTATATTGTCAGTAAAGAAGTTGATAGTTCACACGATTGTCAGATGCAAAAATTGTTAGATGCCAATACAAAGAAGTCTCTGACAATGACGCCATTGCCAGATGCAGAAACTTCGCACATCTGACAAGGAAAAAATGTCTAACAATAATCTGACAATGGCAACGCGATGTGTTCACACGATTGTGAGATATCTGAAAATTTTTTGTCAACAGGTAGTATTTAAATCGACTGACAATGACTTTTTTGCCAACGTTGTCAGACAAAAATTGCAAGTAAACACTAACACACTTAGACCACAAAGTATTTCTTGTAAATTTAATATGATTTCCAATCACATTTGCGTCATGTTAATTTAACATTTTTTTTTTTGTGGTAACTTAAGCTGAGGTGGTAAATCTGTTGGCTTACATAAATACAAAGAATTGAGAAGCCTAAGACCAAGGCCACCAATATAACAAATAAATAAAAAGAAAAACTAAAATAGAAATAAGTAATAGGAAGAAAATTATATATAATGGTTTTAATCATTCCATTGGTGACAAAATTGTCCTCATAGCCATTGATAACATGATGACCAGCTGAGTTGACATCACAATGATGACAAGTGTCATGGGATCAACAACAAATCCAATTGGCATTGTATTACTGCCAAATTAAATCATTGTTATTACCGTTTTTCCATCAGTGTAGTAAATGATTTAAAAAGCTTTCCAAATATTTGCTGTTTTGTAGATTAAATTCAATTAAGCCTACTGTTTATGGTATAAATTATCGATCTACAAGTGGAATCAATGTCTTGTTAAACAAAAGTTCTTTTAATACTTGTTTAATAATGAGTAAGTTTAGCATAAGTTATTACGTGCTATTCATATTAAAATTTATTTAAAAATTATCATAAATTTTTACACTAATTTCTTTATTCTAAGAAATATACGATTTGTGTAATTATGAGTTCAAATACATGTAGCCTGAGGTCGAAAATTTAAAACATTAAACATTAAATTTTTATGGCTGTATATTCTAAAGAATTTTTAACATAATATAATCACACCTTTAGACAAGTTGTATTAAATTTATTGAATTGTTTTCCGTATGTGTCAGTTGTCCACTACAGGCAGTATATTGCACAGTGGATTGAAAGCATTTTTATATTGGCAAACTTTCAGAAATTATGATTAAATTGCTATATTTTTATACCTATTAAAAAAATATTTTAACACGTAGAAAAATCCTTATACATAATAAGTGTTATCAAGGATTGTGCTAGAAATCATAAATTTTTTTTGAAAATTTGAGTATACTATTACGAAATAGTGAACAAAGTCGAGGCTAAAAACCAAAATATTAAAATTTAAAGCCAAATATCTTTAAAAATATTTGAAATATCTTCATAAGTTAATCTGTATTTTCTTAATCTATTTATAGACCTTACACCAAGCTTAAATTTATTACAATAGGATAATATTTACAAAACTTATATGGCCGACAAGGGTTTTCATGCCCAGGGTAGTCAAGTTTGACACCCTGTAGCTCAACGTATGTTTTAACAGGGTGGTCAAAATTTCAACGCTCTTAAATCTTAGGTCCTCTTCTATGATTTTTACATACATCGTTTTGTAATCGGATCGCAAGTTTCACATATACAGATTAATTACCATTTTTCCAATTGGAAATGAAAGAGGGTGTGAAGTGCTCTCAGCACAATTTTGCTATGAAAGAGGGATGGTGAAGTTGGTACAATTGTACCATTTTTGGTACAATTCGAATTTTAAAAGTACAATGGTACACCAATGGCTTATTTAGTACAATTAATAATTTTTCTATTTTTTTTTACAAAACCTCCTTATTGCAGTACTTTTATTGCGATAAGATATTTTTTCCTTTTCGTCTGTTCGTACATGTGTCACTTTTATCTGAATTAAATTTAAATTTAAAAGTTTGGTTAAAAGTTGTCAAATAAGGTTAGCTTACAAAACGTCTCTATAATTTCAAGCTCTTAATGATTGTGACACATATTAGAGTCTGGAAAAAATAAATTTTTTAAAAATTTTCGGAGCTTTATTGTATGTCTGTCGTTCTACCTTCCAATAGCTAGTATGTCAGCTAATTTAGATTAGAAATCGCAATAGCTAAATCAGACTTAATCGCAGTTTCAATTTTGCCACAAATATATGTAAAGAAAAGTAAGGTATTTTCTGTACTTAAAAAATGTTTCTGGTTTCAAAAATCTGTTTTGGTACAATTATGTTCAAAAAAGTACAATTTTAGATAACAATTGGTACAATTTTAAAAAATCATTTGCCATCCCTGTTATGAAACGAAGACCATTGCTCTAGAAGTATTTTAAGCATGCTCTCTTTCTGTAATTCTCAGCAGGGTTGTCGGATATGACGATTTCTCGCCAAACGTAGCGATCTCGCGTGCATATGTTTGATTTAGCGATATGGCCATTTTTCTGCCGATAAATAATTTTTTTTTTCGATTTTTATGGCTATTTTTTTTTTTATCAAAAACTAACTAAACTAACATTTAGAATTCAGTATTAGACGCAAACGGCCTTACAAAAGTAAAAATGCAAAATATCGTAGCTACACAAGATTCATGTTGGATTTCATTAAAAAAGCTACAATATTTCGCATTCACAGTTTTGCAAGATATTTGCATAAAAAACTGAACACGCTAATTTTATTTTGATACTTTATTGATCGTTCCACTCTAGACGATTAAACATAAAATGGCTGTATTAAGTGTGTGATGCAAATTTCATTTTTCTTATATGTTTTAATTATAATCATTAATGGATTTTGAGTTTTGAAGAAAATAATTTGCAAAAAATAATTTTTGAGAATATTTTTTGTACTTTTTGCGATTTTCTGCCATCTTTTATGCTATTATTTTATAAAGTTTTCAATAAAGAAAAACTATTATAAAATAAAAAATTTTTTATTAAATATATATTAAAAACCGCTTAAAATATATTTTGGCGACTTTAGGCGATTTTTCAAATCAATTTGGCGAAATAGGTCAGAAAAGATCTGACAACCCTGCTTCTCAGTTATTGAATGGAGAGAGAGAGATATTTAATAAAACACGATTTGATTTATCTATAGTTTGACGATGATACAATTGAACGACGCAATAAGACGAAGAGACATGATTTTAATGCAGTTTTAAAAGATGCGCAATTCTATATAAAACAAATAGAACTCTCAAGTGGACATCCCGAACAAAAATCATGCCTTTTTGAAGCTCATTTCGAAGCAGCAGGTATAACAATAATAATCAACTTTCGCTTACAAACCTGCTTCGGGCGAAGCTATAGCTGCAAACATTGCTAGAAAAACCGTCACAACACTGATGTAATTTGAGTTTAATGATAAGTCCAGTGTCTTCCTTTTTGACCCCATGAAACTTTTCGTCACTGTGAGTCAGCCTTTACATCAGTTAGTTACTAATGCCAAGGATGACAAGTCTATCATCAATGCAATGACACATCGACTTAAGGAAAATTACTAATTGTCATCCATTTAATGACAAAATGTCAATAATATGATGTCGCTGATAGAAAAACCGTCATAGCGCTGATGTAATTTGACATCAGTGCTATGTCAAGTGTCTTGGTTTTAGGCCCAATGACACTTTACACCATTGCGATGTCAACCTTTACATCAGCTGTCATCAATGAAATGATTGAAACAATTATAAATATTTATATTTTCTTACTTTTACTTGTTTCTATTTTAGTTATACTTGTTTCTATTTTAGTTTTACTTTTGTTATATTATTTTTTCTTCCAATGTTGGTCTTAATCCCAATCTCCTTAATGCATCGCACATATATAAACAAACGGCCGTACCATTTCAGCTATTTCACCATCCAAAACATCGGCAGCACAAAGTCAACATAAACATTATTGATGCATATGACGAAGAAGTGTCATCAATATAATGAAAATGTGTCATGCTGACAAATAAGTTTACATCAATGCGATGTCATGTTTTTTATCTTTTAAAAAATGTGTTTAAACAAAAACTAAAATAAAACAAAAACATTAGTGTTAAGTACAAATTACAACACTATAACACTGTTTACTTATTTCTTTTATACATATTTTACACTTTCATAATACATATATATTAAGTGACATCGTATTGGCATCGTATTGATGACACTTATACTATGATAAAATTCTATGATGACGTTTGTCGTCAGATTGATGTGTGTCTTCGTTTTATTGATGACATTTTTCATAGTATTGATTTTCATCGTATTGAAGACACTTATACTATGATGAAATTCTATGATGACGTTTGCCATCAGATTGATATGTGTCTTCGTTTTATTGACGACATTTTTCATATAATAATGTCCGAGTTCTGATGATAGGGCGTCATAAGTGCTATGACACATTTTTCTATAAGTGTACAATTATGGCTAATTCGATATAAAATATACGTAACGGTACACATATATTATTTTTAATCTAAAATAAACTGTTTGAACTTCGCTAACATAGTTATCAGAATTTATTAATAAATTTCGTATAACAAGTCAAGTGTTCTGCTGTGTAATTAAATATGTTATCAGTCTGTTATCTTCTTAATATAAAACATTGTGCTTAATGATTATTAGCAGTACCTGCTTCAAATGTCTTAAAAATAACACGTTGTTTACATTACTATGAATTCATTATAAATACAAATTAATATTTTAAATTGGTCACAAGTTTAAATTAGACTTAAATATAAATTTTTATTTAGATATTAAAATAATTTTAAAAATGTCCAAATGTCTTTCAATGCATATGATTGCTTTCACTCATTATTATTTGTGTGTTCACTTGATTTAATTTTATTTTCTTTTATAATTTTTGTTAATTTAAATTGTTGTTTAAAACAAATTTGTGTCTATCTATGTGCCTTCTAAATTCTGCCAAAAATTAGAAAAAAAAAAGATTTAAAAACTTAACACAATTTTAAACTTGTCAAAAACCAAGTCTATAAACAATAAAAAAAAAATTATAATTTATTATTTAAATAAATAACAATAAGATAAATGTCAGCTTATAAGAAATATAAAAAAATAATAATAATTCTAAAATTTAACTTAACGAATGAATACAAGAGAAGTACTCATGAAATAAAATGAAATTAGCTTATTTTATTTTTAAAGGTAAGTAAGCTAAATTTTAAATCAGACTGCACCCAAAATTTGCACCTGTGTTTTGTTTCTTTATCTTTTGTTTTTTTTTTGTTTTTAATTTATTTATATCGTAATTTGGTTAGAAATTTCATTTTAATTTAATTTTATGTCCGTGTTTTATGGCACTTCACTTTAGCGGCGTTTCAATAAAATTTTAAAAATTACTTTTTTAGGCCTGGCTACAAACTTTTCAAATTTGATATTTAAATTTGACAAAAAGTTGTAAAATTTGGAAATAAATTGTTAATTTGGGAATTTCCAAATAGGTTTAGAAGAAAAATTATTAGCGTGAAAAAAGTATAAATTCAATGGAAACATTTAGTTATGCTCGGGTTCGAATCCATACTCCATCAGAAAATTGTTATATTTTTCATAATTAAAACCATTAAACTGTGAATTTTAGTCGAACTGTATGCAAAGTTATTTTATTATATTGGCTCAAGTTCGTTTTTAAGTTAATCTTTTAATTAAATTATATTTAGAAAAAAATTCTAGAGCATGTAATAATTAAAGAGATAAACAAAAGTTTTTGCTGAACGAAAGTTTGAACTTACATGTTACGAGGCCACCTGGTCTTATCTAAATCTTGGTGGTATAGGAGGGGAGGCGGGTACCCCCTACAAGGTAATTAATAATTTGTCTCTACATATATGCAGAACTACATAAATGAAACTCTCTAAATTTGGTTGTACTATGTATAGGAGTGGGAATACTGTAGTATAGGAGGGAGAATACGGGTAACACATACAAAGTAATTATTAATTGTAGTATACTGTAGAGCTATAAGAGTGAGGGTCTCTAAATTGCATGTGGGTAACACTTGGAACAAAGAAAAAATTCCACCAAATTTTTGAAGGCATAGAAGGGGGCGGGTACCCCCATACAAAATAACTACGAATTTTCCTAGCTCTACAGAATTTCAATAGTGAGGCTCTATAAATTTAATGTAGGCAACTCTTCCAGTTAAGTGCTGTTGGCTGAATGGTTAGCGCGTTTTGCTACAAACACTGACGTCTAAGTTCAAGACTAGTTTCAGGCAAGCCAACAGCATCATGAATTTTTCTGAAGTGCATTGGTGTGTTATTGTGTTGGTTGTTGTTGGATTGTTAAAGTGATGAAGGCATATCACTGATCACTTTGGCAGTACCGGCAGCGATTAATGCTGAGATATCCTAATGCGCTTCATAGCACCCTCCTTCGTCGGTATTGTAGCAGAATCGTCCTCGAAGTAAAAGAAGTAATAAATGGCTGCACAGACTAAACAAATTAATTTATCTACTTGACACTAGAGGGCGGCATCGCTTCTCTACAAAAAACGCGCAATAGCAGGGTTGTAAATGAATTACACTTCCTATCTTTCTCCCACTTCACCACCTGTTCTATCTACACTATCCCTTTCCCACAGAAGGTAATACATTAATTAATTAACTGGTAGGCATTAACTACCTGATTGTGTTACTTCTCTTTATAAAAAAAAGTAAATATTGGAGGTATAGCAGGGGAAATGGCTATCCACCATACAAAGCAATTATTAATTTTCTTAAGTCTGAAGAACTATCAAAGCGGGCCTCTCTAAATTTTTGTAGGAGATTTACACAGCCCGTACAAAGTAGTTTGTGTGGTTTTCTACTCCTCTCTCCTATTCCACCAGAATTGTGTTCAAAAGCGCAATTTGTTCTCAGTGCAACGTAAATCAAATTAATAGCGTTTCGCTATCTCTCAGTGTTTTCATTAGTTACTATTTTGAGTAGAAGATACACGAAGAAAGAACTGCGTTTTTTCAATGTACATTTCTTTAATTGATTTCGCTGCGATGGATGTGGCGAAGCTCACCGGACCGGCTAGTTACGTACAAATATGTGTTACTTTAGTAAATTTTGTTTTAAATTTAATTGTCAAAACTTGAATTTTTTGCAAAAATCTACTTTATCCAAAGTTATTAAATTAGTTTGGCTTAAGTTCATTTTTAATTTAATCTTTCGATCAAATTATTTTTTATTTAAGAAAGAAATTCTAAATCATGTAAATATTAAACATTCAGAGAAAAATTTGGCTGTACGGAAGGTTGAACTGACAGCTGTTTCGTGACCACCAAGTTTACTCATAGGAGTCCTTTACCCACACTACCACTGACAGTGGCAACAACACTGCAGCGAAAATCCTAGTAATATTAGTAAGCTCAATTAACACACTGTCGCCATCTAGTGGCGAGTCGCACCTTATTGAACTTTGTCTAAATGTTCGGAACTTCACTAACTGTCTTTTCTTAGCATGCTCAACTATTTTAAGCTTTTTCCATTTCAGTCTTACCAGCGTGGAATATCGTCGATATTCTCAATGGTGGGATTTTATTGAACGTTTATTTCGCCCAAGTTTTTGGAACAGTACACATTCATGTTTAGCTAAGTGCCTTTAGAGTTTTAATAATTGAGTTATGCTTTTAGTCGAGCTGTATGGTTTCTTTTATCCAAAGTTATTAAATTAGTTTGGCTGAAGTTAATTTTTAATTTAATCTTTCGATAAAATTATTTTTTATTTAAGAAAGAAATTCGAAATCATGTAAATATTGAACATTCAAAGAAAAATTTTTTTGAAGTTCCGAACATTTAGACAAAGTTCAATAAGGTGCGACTCGCCACAAGATGGCGACAGTGTGTTAATTGAGCTTACTAATATTAGTAGGATTTTCGCTACAGTATTGTTGCCACTGTCAGTGGTAGTGTGGGTAAAGGACTCTGATGAGCAGACTTGGTGGTCACGAAACAGCTGTCAGTTCAATCTTCCGTACAGCCAAATTTTTCTTTGAATGTTCAATATTTACATGATTTAGAATTTCTTTCTTAAATAAAAAATAGTTTGATCGAAAGATTAAATTAAAAATGAACTTAAGCCAAACTAATTTAATAACTTTGGATAAAAAAAACCATACAGTTCGACTAAAATCATAACTCAATTATTAAATCTACTTTATATTATGGTGAAATCAGTGGAGGAATCTCCTAAAATTTTTTAGGACGCAAACACCAAAAACAACAACAAACCCCAGTTTTCGGTGTCATAAAACCTCAACCCCCATGACAACATACACATAAAAAACAACAATGATAGCAAAAGGAATGCGTTGTCCGAAATCATGAAATAAGTATTAAACGTAAATTGCAACAAGTTTGCTTACTGAAGATTTCGGAGTGAAACAATTCGTCAATGTTGTTGTTGCATTAATTCTCATTCAGTTTTTTAGAGTCTTTAGCTAAACATGCAAAGTTTAACACATTTAACAGAAATGCTTAATGTATAGATGATCTTATTATTTAAAACTTAAAAATATAAAAAAAAAAGTTTGTACTAACTTGGACTAAAACTTTGTTTGCTATATTACAAAAAAAGCAGTAAATATTTTTGGTTGATTCAGTAAACTATTTTATTTAGAATTTTTTACTATTTTTGGACAAACTGTTTTAAAAATTTAGATAAAAAAAAAAATACCGTAAAAATTTTTATTTGTTTCAGTCAACTATTTTGCTTAGAATTTGTAAATATTTTTAGACAAATTGTTTTATGGATTAGGTTAATTTCTCTACCGGTTTTTGTTTCAATGAAAAACTCGTGTTTTTCAATGAAATACTTGAGACATTTTTATCTGTATTTACAAATTTATTTGTCGGCGCGTTTCTGGACAAAATATTCCCTAATTCATGGAATTTTTATTGAAAATGAACAAGTTTTTGAGGGTGCTGATGGCTGAGATGGTTAGCGCATTGACTACAAACCCTGAGATCTTAAGTTCAAGACTAGCTGCACGCAAGCCAGCACCATCATGAATTTGTCTAATGTACATTGGTGTGTCATTGTGTTGATTGTTGTTAAATTGTTAAAGTGATGAATGCATAGCACTGATCACTTTAGGAGTACCGGCAGCGATTAATACTGACATATCCTAATGCACTTCACAACACCCTCCTTCGTCGGCATTGTATTAGAATCGTCGGCGAAGTAAAAGAATTAATAAGTGGCTACACAGCTTAAATAAATTAATGCCTCTAGTTGACACCAGAGGGCTTCCACAGTGCTCCACAAAAAATAGTTAACAAAAAGTGCGCTTTATTATCTGTTCTCTCTACACTAGACATTTCTCAAAGAAGGTAACACATTAAATAATTAACAAGTAGGCAATAACTGCCTGATTGTGTTACTTCTCACTAGGATAAAAACATTTTGTATTTTTTTTCCTGTTACTATAATTGAAAAATATAGATAAAGTAAATTATGCTATAAAAAATTTTAGTTCTGATGACTGTTTTTGATTTCGAGCCAATATTTCCTTTTTCATTTCCCGAATGAAAAAAAAATCATATTATTAATGAATACCCCAACACACAAAATGCAAAAAAAAATATGTCTGGAAAAAGTTTCCTACCGTTTTTGTAAATTTTCATTACTATTATGCAATGTTTCATGCCATTAATGACATTTTTCGTTGTATTAATAAAAGAGGTTAACGTAATAGTTTCATTTCCATTACGAACCGTTTTCCTTTCCGTGTATTTGGTATGCACAATATTCGCAGCAAAGAAGTCACACTTATGATGTGATTAAAGCATAGAAAAATTTTTACTTTTTAAAACTTTAAATCAGCGTTGCCCAAGCCCTATGAGCTTGGTGCTCATTTGTTTTTGTAAAAGTACTTAGCTATAGGCTGTGTGTTTTAATACACACATATAGCACTCAGCACTAGCAATACGAAATACACAAACAACTTTGTCTTATTAGTTATTTTTAGTCGTTCTTCACTGAATACATGCAAGTGCAAAGCAACAACAAATAAATATATGTAACTTTGTTTTCTTTTTTCTGTATTGGTTTTTACAACAACAAATATTGAATAAAAATTAGTTTTTCTTTAAATGTATTGGTGTTTTCTCTTCCATAAGGAACCTTTGGGCACCCCTGCTTTAAACATAACTTTTGCCGTGGTCAACATGTTCCTGTTTAAGTTTTACTATAAAATTACTATCGTAGCAACATAAATATTCATAAAGGCCATGTGACCTACAACTTGAAGGCTACAAGAAAAAATTTAATGAAAAAAAAAAATTATTCTTTTTTAATGTAATTATTTCGAACTAATTTCGGTTTTAATCTAAACAGATTATATAGGCTAAGGTTTCTAAAGTTTTATTCAGAAAGAGTTTGACATGCAGGCCCCCATTAACCATAGGGCTAATTGGGGCTGCATCCCAGGGACGCAAACGATCCGAGAGCGGCAAAAAACCAAAATGATGCGCCAAAAGCCAAAATGATACAATTTTGATTGCTCTTTTTTGGCGGAATCAGTCGCAAACTATTTTTTGCATTTTACAATAGCCTATTGGTTCTATGGATTGTTATTTTATAAATCTAAGCAATAGGTCATTAGAATATTTAAAACAATAAAATGAATTTTTTATAAAACTATGTATAGGCCGAAACATTTTATTTAGCCCAGGGCGCTCACACTTGTTAATGCGGCCCTGTTGACATGATCAATATTCTAAGGACAAGGGAAAAATCTGAGTTTAAAAATTTCTAATCAACTTAACCACCCAGGATTTTGTTAATTTTTTTAGCATATTCGATTCATTTTGATGGACGATATACCGATGTCAAAAGCAAAAACCATCGTTCGAAGCAAAGAGATTGAATCTTACCGCTTTGCTGACTTAGAACGCTTATTCTTTTATTTAAATAGATTTTTTATTTCGCACAGTGGTGTAAATTAAAAAAAAACAGTAATAAGCATGGAACTTATAAACTGCTGTATGGATTTGTCTGAAAACTAAAATATTCGTAGATGAGGAATAACGTGTTTTTTGGCACCATGTCTTGTGAAGTCTGTAGTTGCACCAAGAGCGGAGCTACAAGGGGTGAAAATTTGGCTACCTTGGGTGTGAAAAATGTTGTGCGGCTTGTTATTTTCTTAAATACTTACTGATTTGTAAAATTTTTTTTAAATTGCTTCTTATCTTTTACAGTTTAACGGGCCTTTTCACAATCTATGATTAACGGTTAATGTGAACTTTAACGGCAAGTTCGGCATACAAGATTTGCCGTTAAAGCACCTTCCAAACAGGCGTGACACTAACAGCAAGCTTTTCTCTACTCACTCTTGATAGACTGACGTTCAAAAGAGAAATAAGAAAGTATTGGTGTTCAATTTTGTTTTGTTTTTCGCATACACTCGTAATATTTGCAACACTTTTATTTGGATAAAATGAAAGTAGAACATAGAATTGTTGTCTCTTTCTCAAGTGGCTGCCCTCATAAACGGATTGAGGCAATTTTCAATTGTCACAGTTGGCGTGTCTGGTTAGTCGGTGGTTAAAGTCCACGTTAACTTTTAATCGTACATTTGAATAGGGCATTAAGAGATATTTTACTTCGAAATTCAAATTTTTAATTATTTTTTGGCGTCGACTTTTTTTGGTTGTTTTTTTTTTAACTTTTTTACTAGGCATCTGATTTTAAATTTAAGTCCACCATTGAATTGGTTATAAAATTCTAAGTAAACACACAGAACAAAACTCTGAAATATCTTAACCCGTTTCAAGTCGTAAAAAGGTCTAGGCCCAAAATTTTGAAATTCAACTAAAAAAATCGTTAATTTTTCCAAAAAAAGTGAATTAGAGAAAGGTTTCTGTAATTCGTTTCTTTGAGCACAGTTCAGTTTATTAATGTGTTTATTAATTTTGAAAAAAATTATAAATTTTTTTTTACCGATTTCAAAAAAAGGATAAAGGTTATCACTTCGTCATGTATTTCTTTTCTGTTTATGTTCCCTCAAAATTCCCCCATTTATGAAGCGATCGATTACAAACTTTTTTTCTTTATTTAAAAGCATGTGCTTCCAGATCGGTCCCGTTGAAAAAATGGGCAGTGTCACGCCCATAAAAATTAGATTCACATTCATTTTCAGCTACTTCTTCTACTAAACTGATTCTTATGAAACTTTGCACACACATTAAGTTTCTGTTTAAATAATACACCATTGTTAAAAAAGTGGGCAGTGCCACGCCCATGCAAAGCAAATATTCCTTTTCAACAACTTCTACTAAACCGATTCTTATAAAACTTTGCATGCACCTTTAGTTATCGTTACAATACAACATTATGTTTAAAAAAGTGGGTAGTGCCCCCCCGCCCATGCAAAGTAAATATTATTTTTCAACAACTTCTACAAACCGATTCTTATGAAACTTTGCATACACCTTTATTTATCGTTACAATACAACATTATGTTTAGAAAAGTGGGCAGTGCCCCGCCCATGAAAAGTAATTAAAATACCTCTACTGGACCGATTTTTATGAAACTTTCCATACACATTTAGTTATCGTTACAATACATAATTGTGGTTGGAAAAGTGGTCAGCACCACGCCCATGAAATGTAAATATTCATATTAACTACTTCTACCTAACCGATTCTTATGAAACTTCGCACACACAATTAGTTGTCGTAAAAGTACATGATGATAAAATATAGGGGCAGTGCCTGCCAATACCTATTTTGTAGTCGGTTTTTTTTTGCAAGAATTATCTACAAGAATATCAAAATGAAATTAAAAGTAATAGTGAATTTAAATTAAAAATGTAATTTTTATTATAAACTCTTCTAAATGTTTAATTCATTAAAAATTTTATTCAACAAAAATTGTTTCTTAAAAATATTTTTTGCTTTATATTTATTTTAAATTTAATTTGAATTAAAATCATCATCATCATTTCAACAAAAAGAATAACAAACTAATTTTTGTCTTTTGCAGGTTCCGAATGTGAAAATAACAATGCAGCATCTGCGGCAGTGACCATCACAAATGAACAGAATAACTTGATAAAATGGGTCATCATGCTCACAATAATGGTCAGATGCATTTTGCAATAAAAGTAAAACAGCAAATAGAAAAAAACAACACTTTTTGTTTTTTAATTGAAAAAAGAAAAAAACTAATATTAAAAACTTTTTAAAGAGAGAAAAAAAGTAGAAAAATTGAAAACTTGAAAACAAAGTGAATGAAAAAATTAAAAAATAACAAAAAATATTTAGATAAAAACTAATTTTAAACAAATGTTAGAAAATCAAGCACAAATAGTAGTTTGACAAACAGTTGAAAAACAAAACAAAAAACAAAAAAAAAACTGGCAGAACAGAATTAAAAAAAGTACACAAACAGATGATTTTTTTTAGCAAAAGCAACAAAAAATGTTCATTGGCAAATTAATTGTAAAATTGCATGTTTTTTATAAAGGCAAAAATCCAAATCCCTTAACTAAATAAGACTACAATGATGAAAACAAGATTTAGAAGTTAATTAAAAGCAAAACCCTATGCCCCCTTTTTAAGCCGCTTTTCAAATGCCCTTTGACTTGCCAGCAAACAAATTATATTTATAATTTTTGTATCCCTACTGGCAAAATAGACCTTACAAATCAAGAAAAAAATATGATTTAAATTGAAATTAAACTTAAAATGATAATAAACAGACAGATCCTTTTCCAATTCTGGCACAAAACCATAAAAAGACTTGGAAAAATCATGACAAACAATTTGTTTGATAATAAAAAAAAACTTTTTTTTTTTGACAACTAAAACCAAATTAGTAATTATATTTATGTTTTTTTTATACTCACTAAATCCAAAAATAAAAAAATTAGTTAAAGAAACAATACAATAAAATTTGAACAAAAGAAAAATCTTAGAGAAAATGCCCTTTAATAAAAAGTTTTGTACACGCTTTGAGAAAGTTTTTAGAGAAAATTAACAACAACAAAAAAACAAAGAATTTTTTTTAAAGAAAATACCATTAAACAAAAAAATTAAAAAGGAAATGAGAAATTATAATTAAGAAATATAAATAAAATAATATTAAAAAAATCTGTTAAATATAACATTCTTGTACTAAATATGTTTTTTTAAAACAAAAACTCAAATAAATTTATATTAACAAAAACAATGATTAGTTAATTTAATTAAATAAGCAACGAGTTGGTTTTTTCATAAACAAAGAAAAAAACACACACATTACAACATTTTGAATTTGTTTTGTTTTTTGTTTTTTGGTTTTTTTTTTTGTTTCATATATTGTATCAATTAAACAACTTTTTAAACGATACTGATAAATAATTAGCTTTAAGATGATACACAATCTATTTTTTTTTTGTTCGTTAAATTCTTTATACAAATTTCTATATACAATAAATTAAAAGAAAACAATTAAATTAAAGAAAGATATACAATAGCCCAATTCACAATCTTGTGCAAATGGTCTTGCATCGTAGCATTTGCAAAATGGTATAGTATATTGATCCTCACCACTTAATAATTGTTAGTGGTTAATATCAATATACCATGTCATTTTGCAAATGCTACGATGCAAGACCATTTGCACAAGATTGTGAATTGAGCTAATATGCTACATACAATATACTACATAGCATCATATTTATTTATTTAATTATAATTTCTAAATAAAATTTTGCTCACAATTAATTTAAATCGTGTTGATAATTTTGTCTTTTTTTAAACAAATTTAAATTTGGTTATTTGAGCAAAAATTTCTTTAACCTTAAATAGGATTGCTTAGGTAAGCCTTGGGGAGCTGCCTTAGAGTGGACGTAAAAAATTAAAATTTGGATTTCTTCAAGTTTCATGTCCCAAATCGGTGGGTATTTATAAAAAAACTACCCTACAAAATTGCAGGTCAATCAGATTAGATTAAGGCATGTTACACGCCCACCAAGTGCTCTCCTTCTGCTTTTATGTCTCATAACTTAACAAATATCGTATGTATTTACAAGAAAAATGTAATAAGTTGTTGTCTGCGAAGTTTCCAACATTTTTTGCCTTACCGACTTTGTCTAAATCGCATATTTAACAAAATAAACAGCAAAGTATTGAATAGCCCACAAGTATTAAAATAACAAAAAAAAAAGCCCATAAATTTACATATTTCGGTAAACATTTTCATTTCCTACATACAAAAAATGATTATTTCAATTTGAACAAGTATTTGTGAAATTCAAATAATTTTTTGTTTAATTCAGAACCTATAAATAAATTTGTATATTCAAATACAAAAATTTTTTTGAAAAAATTCACCGAATTGAACAAAATTTTAACCAAAATCACAAAAAAAATTTTAACAAATTTAAATACTTTAAAAATTTACATACTCGTATATGGCAAACAATGTTGTTTACTAGAACAAAACGCATAAGAAATGTTTGACATCTTGAAAACGTTATTTTTCTTTGCAATATAATAACGCCCAGATATTTTCGGTTATATTTTGCTTTGAAAATTAAAAGATGTCAACATTACTATCAAAATTAATATCTAACAAAACTGTTGTTAGAAGCGGACAAAAACATTTATAAGATATAAAAATAATTCCAAACAAGGTGTTGATAAAAAATATTTTTGGCATATTTTTTTGTGTGTAGAACATGAAGTTGTTTCTTCAGTTATTTGGGCCGCTGAGCTCGAATCTGCAATTCCATTTTTTTAACGGCTCTAGTCTTCGAGATATACTGTTATGTAAAAAAATGAAGGCACTATTCAGGTAAACAGAAAGCTAAGCGAACGAACATTGTTTCTAAATCTGTCCATTAGTTTCCCAGATATCGTAAAAGTTCAAGATTTAAGAAATTTATTATTTGACATATTGTCATAATTTTATTTTAAATGAAATTTATTTGCTGGTGTTTAAGCATTGTCTATATGCAGCATTTCATTGGCGCTTTACCAAATCGTCAGTAGAGTTCAAACACAATTTTGTAGAGTTACAAATCCTGTATCTTATGTACAGACTTTCAAAACCAATTTGAGAATTCACAAATATGTAAATTATTTTCAAAAATAAGCATAGTAGGCTTTGAAAATTATACAAAACCCAGCAAATAATTTATATTCGATATGAATCTATTTTATTTTTCTATTATTTTATACAATTAGAAATTAATTGGATAACAATAAAAGTATTTATAATTTGTATAATTTTCATGGCCTATTATGGTTATTTTTGAAAGTCATTTATGAATTCTCAAATAGTTTTTGAAAATCTGTACATAAGATAAAGGATTTGTAAAATTGTGTTTGAAGTCTACTGTCGATTTGGTAAAGCGCCAATGAAATGCTGCATACAGACAATGCTTAAACACCAGCAAAAAAATTTCATGTAAAAGTTCAAGCCTAAAAATTGAAAATTTCGTAAAAAATTTTTAAGTTTTTGTGGTAAAAAATTTAAAAAAAATACCACAAAGGTTCCCATTTTTGTCCAGTATCATGTAGATTAATATATTCCAAAGGAAATACGTCTTTTTTCGTTGAAATTGCTGCACAAATTTTGAATTTATTTACAATTTAGTAAAAGAACTTTTAAAATTTTTTTTTAGGAAATTTTTAATTTTTAGGCTCAAACTTTTACGATGTCTTCGTATTGAGAAACAATATTCGCACTGCATTAAGATACTTTTGGTGTGGAATTTTTTATTTTTCTTTTTTACTGCATAGGGCAAACGCTTCTCTTCTGCAGTTATGATAATATCGACGCCTTTGCACGAAATGATCGTAAGCGACATTTTGTAAAAACAAATCTTTTTATTGAAATCAAATTTTTTTGAGCCTACCCATAGTTTCAAACCGTGAAAATGTCAAAATTTTGTATAACTTTTGAAATACAGGCTGTAAAATTGTATCACAAGCGACAGTTTATAAATCATGTTTAAATACAATAAAAAATCCTCCTCATGCATATTTTAATTTTTGTCGCTTACGATCATTTAGCGCTAAGGGCTCGATATATGTCGCATAGTGGTGTAAATTAAAGAAGAAAAAAAAATGGTAATAAGTATGGAACTTCTAAGAAACTTAATAGATTTATTTGTGTAAAAATTTAAATAATTGTCGAGGAGGAGTCAAGCTTTAAGAATCGAGTCGTTACACCAAGGGCGGAGCTACATGGAGTGAAATTTGCCAAGCTGGGGTGTGAAAAACATTATGCTGCTTATAACTTTCGTAAATATAGACCGCTTTGTACACTTTTAATCCCGTTAGTTTTTTCTATACGAGATACAGAAAAAATATTTGACAAATTTGTTGGTATCTTTTGTAGTCTAAGAGATATTTCACGAAATTAGAATTTAAATTTTTTGCTTCGAGTTTTTTTTTATTTTTTGTTTACTGGTTGTAACTTTTTTATCAAGCATCTGATTTGAATTTAAAGGGCGCCAATAAATTGGTGATAAAATTCTAAATAAATGCGCGGCACAAAGTTTTGAAATATGTCTTAACTCAAAACTTTAAATGGGGAGATGGTTGAAGCCGGTGTCTGCTTTGAACACCAGGAAGTCAATATATTCCTCACACTTCAGGCAAATGTAGTATATTACAAAGGGCGGCAAACTGGTCTCGGCATCACAGGATATCTAATAGGAATATCTGAATCGCTACAGACAGCAAAGTCGCAAGCAGGTCCCTTATAGGTCTATATGCAACATCTAAGCTGGATGCCAACTTCCAGACTGATCTAGCCCAGACTGGATCCAGTTGGTATCAGGAATCTCTTAAGCCTCCAGAAGACGTATCTGAGGGACATCGTCGCAACGCGCTCAGGTCACTGAAAATTTGGCAACAACGGCAGCTTAAAGATTTCTACAGAAACTGTCTTCTCTAGCAAAAATAAATCTTTAATAGACTGTGCACATTGCTTATGAATAGAAATTTACGAATTCGCCGTAAGGGGAATTCAGGGCTGGGGCTAGTTTATTTATTTCGCCTTGATTGTGTATATGTAGCAACAAAATAAGTTCAAACGTTTAAACAATTATTTATTTATGACTTGATCACAAGTATTGTTCTCAATCTTTTACAACCTTAGGCTGAAGCTAGAAATTAAAACTTGATATTTATTTGACTACATGGTTGCTGAACGCCATTTTTTTAATTTAATATCAAGAGTTGTTTTTCAAATAAAGCAAAATTTAAAAGTTAAGCTACACTCTTCTTTAAATTCATTTCTTTTTTGAATTTAAGTTAAAATCATACTATGAATGATCGTAATACTAAAACAATAAAAAGTTACAAAAAATTAAGTGTTAAAACAACAAAAATGTGACAGTTCAAATTCATAGCCTTCAGTTAACTAATGATGATGGTTTAACCAATGATATTTATATGAAAAATCTTTAATTAAACTACCGGCGTTAGTTAATTGCAGCCTGTTAATTTGGCCCTTATTGTGTTCTATAACTACAATTCTTAGGTTTTTTTTATATATATAAAAACATATCAGCATATTAAAAAATATAACCAACTAAAATAAGTTACAAATGAATAAATAAATAAATTGGCTTTAAAATACTATATAAAGAACAAAAAAAAATAAACAATAATTAAAAAGTATGTCTGTAATTGTATAAGAAAAATTATTTTGAAACTAAACAATTTAAAATAGAAAACTAACAAACAATAATTAAAACTAACAAGAAAAAACCAAGTACTTTAGCACTTTTGAATAGTTAAATGTATTTATGATTAATTGAATTCATAATTAAATGGTATTTAAATAAATAAGAAAAAGGAACAATTGATATTATTATAAAAAAATAATAAAAATAGTTTAGATTTTACGCCATATACAAGAACATATTTAGAAATTAATATTATACAGTGAGTGTCAAAATTATAATAGTTATTGCACTAATTTTGGTATGTCGCTTATAAATTGTGGTGTTTGATTTTAGTTAAAAGAAAACTCAGAAGATGTTTAAAAATTACGCTTAAATTTAGTTTGTTCATTTTGTTATTTTTTTAGTTATATTGATACCCACTGTTTAAAAGTGCTTGTTACATTAATAAAGTTATTTACATTTTTTATTGTTTTGCAAAATTGCCAAGGCTATTAATAAATCCCACGCATATTAAACGAGATATGTGGATCATTAAAAATTCTTGGTATTTTTATCTTAACACAATAATATATAAGTAACCTTATCATTTTGACGCGCGGATTAGTTATAGAAACTAACTTATATATAAAGGCATATCAAATGGAATGAAAAATTATTTTACTTTCTTTATAAATCTTAGATCTTAAGAAATGAAAAAAAAGAATATAGAAATAATGAGCGATGTTCGCTTTTAAATTAAATTTAGAGAACTATTATTGAAAGTCCCATGTATAATCGTTAGTCAGCAACCAACAATATTATATATTTGTCTTAAAGAAACATTTAAATTTTGATTGAAATAAAATGGAAACGCTTTAAGTATTAAAAACAAAATAATTTAATTAAACGCAATTATTAAAATAAGGCAGTCTTTAAGGCTTTCTTAAGCTAAATTAGAGTTAAAGAGAAAAAACCCAAACATTTTTAATAACCGATTTTTTTCATTTTTAATTTTATTCTTACGAGTATGATTTTCTTATTAATTATTTCTGAAAATACTACAGTAAACTTTTAGTATTAATTCAAGAAAAAAAAACTAAAACTCAATTTTAAAACAATAAGGAACCATTTGAAGTAAAACAAAATAAAAGTGAAAAAAACGAAAAAAAAATTATTTATATTTTTTATACATGAAAACATAAATTTAAAATCTTAAAAATAAAACTAAAGAAGATGAAGATATAAAAAATAATAACAATAAGTCTCATTAAAGAAATACAAGTATAAGAAATCTAACGAAAAACTTTCTAAAACAAGAAAAAAACGTTAAAGACCCATTGTGCATAGAAATTCTAACCTTTTAAAAGACCTACTTTAATTTCTTACTCTACACAAGAATAATTTTCATCCCAATTATTTAGATTTGTTCTATTTTATTAATTTTAGTTTGTTTTTTGTTTTTTGCAGAAATATATTTTTGTCATACTTTTTGCATGGCTTTTGGCTCCAGCCAACAAAAATTCAAATTGACAATATATTTCGCCTTAATATTAATGAAAACAATTTCGAACAAAAAAAAAACTATATTGAAAATCTGAAGAAAAAATAACTTTTTAATAATTTTTTTCTATAGTGTTCTTGCCTTTATTTTACTTATTCTATTTGGAATCGGATAAAGAAATTGCTGCAAAATAATATTTACATATTTTCAATTTAGGATTGCGGTTTCAGTTAATTTAAATGAAAATTGTTCGAAGAAATACCTAAACTGTATTTGCTTTTGTGTACAAGGTTTTTCAATATTTTATAAATATTATTATTAACATTTGAATTGAAGAGCGAATGTGGAAAGTTTTACCAACTCACAATGTGACGATTGCCCAATGAAGAAAGAAAATTTTTGGAAAATATGTAAATGTTTCCGGATCGTCCTGATTGTTGCCAGCTTACTCATAACATATTGAGTGTAAGAAAACTGGAAAAAAATGAAAACGTATCATTAGATCTCAATCCGAACAAAAACATAAATGTGAAAAGCAAGGCGAAGTTCGTATCAAAAAATTTCGGCTGTAAAAAGTACTGAGATCAAAATGAGGACCAAGCTCTTGATAGGCACAACACCATCTAATTTTTAGGCAACCTATTAGCTTGGCAACATTTTTCCCATAATTCATTTCCATATTAGAAAGGTAAAAAAATATTGCCAAGTAAAACACACGAAAAATATTTTTCTGGAACATTTTAACCCTCTAACTCTGCGTTGTATGGGTATTTTTGTAGATTTCTTAAAAAACGGGGGAAAAAAACTCCCCTTCAGCGGCGATATAGCGGGCAAAACAATTTAACAAACTTGTTCCTCGTGGTCTAGTACATAAAAGAGCTAAACGCAACTTATACCTTAAGCGTAAAGCTTACAAGATTTTCTATGCCGAGTACGAATTGTGCATAAGTATGAACTTAACCCTTAAACACATTTTAAGTTTTGAATGATTTCTAGGAGCTTAGGTTTCGTTAAAGGCCTATAATAGAATTTTATGGCGAATATTTTTGGGGGACATTACATCCCCCTATATCGCCGCTGAATGGCAGGTTTTCACCCCCTTTTTTAAGACATGTACAAAAAACCCCAGAAAGCGGAGAGCTACAGGGATAGAATATTCTAGAAAAATGTTTCTCGTGGTCTCATAAAAGTGCTGAACAAATCATATACCTTAAACGTAAGACTTATAAGATTTCCTATGCAGAGTACTAATTGTGAATAGGTATGCAGTTAACCCTTAAAAACATAGTTTAAGTTTTCAATGATTTCTGGAGTACAAGTTAAGTCAGGAGGTTGTTTGTCTATAAAGACATTTTTGTGCAACATTTAATCCCCGCACTCCCGCTTTTAAGGGGTGTTTTTTACTATTTTTTAGAAAAGAGCCAAAAATTACCGTTATGAGGGGGAGTTAGAGGGTTAATATGATACACAAAAATATTTTCTACAAAGTTGCTGAACATATCTTACATTTCATATGTAAAGAACGCATATCTGATGTTGTAAAACGCCAACACACGTATGGTTTTTTTCCTCCTCTACCAGCATCGGTTTACAGAGCCCCCATAGTTTTGAAAAAAAAAATCGAAATTGTTGTATAGTGTTATTTGGCACAATGTATTTTTTTTAAAGAACAACATTTCCAGGAGGATGTACAATTAAAATAAAAAAAATTAGGCCATGTATGTATAAGGGAAACCCTACTGCTTCTAGATAAAAATTTCTCATTTTTAGATTTCGATGATCATAAGGGCCTACCATACCACATTTCGGCTCTCTAGCTATAGTGGAATGGTCCATGCAAACAAGTGGCACCTTAGTCCCCTATAATTAAAAGAATGTCCGTTTTAAAATTTTTATTATTACTTTCTCACCAAATTTCAGCTCTCTAGCTAAAGTGGCAGTGCCACATACACATAAGGGGCACCCTAGTCCCCCTTGATGAAAATTATCATTTTCAGGTTTTTCCTAGTACTTTCCCTCCAAGGCCTACCTGTGCACAATATTTCAGCTCTCTAGCTATAGTGCAAGTGCGCTATACAAATGAGAAGAGGCATCCTAGTCCCCCTAGATGAAGAATGCCAATGTTTATATTTTTCTTAGTACTTTCCTACTAAGACCTACCAATTCTCTAACTATAATGGAAGTGTCCCATTCAAATAAGGTACCCCTAGTCCCTTTAAAAAAATTTCTTTTTTCAGATTTTCCTTAATACTTTCCTACCAAGATCTAACTGTATACCTAATTTCAGCTTTCTAGCTATTGTGAAAGAGCCCTGTAAGGGGCACCCTAGTTCCCCCAAATGAAAAATGCCCGTTTTAAGTTTAATTGATCAAAAAGACCTACCTATATACCAAATTTCATGTTTCTAGCTACAGTGGAAGTTCTTCTTAATATTGATGAGTGAGTGATAGTGCTGGCAACGTACTGGGTAGTGGATACCGAGTATTTGCTATTTTTTTAGGGTACTCAATACTCAAAAGTAGCTACTCTATACTTTCTAGGTAGTATTTTTATTACTAGATTGAATGAAGAAATTGAGGCCAAAATACAACTCTGTTTAAAAATATAACATTTTCTAAGCGTTAAAAGTATCGAGTAAGTACTGAGTACCCAAATGAAAAGTACTGAGTAGTATTGAGTAACTAAAAGTAGCAGAAATTGCCAGCACTAGTGAGTGAGCCAGTGAATAGGTACTAAAATATGAACCTTTTACACCATCATATATCGGGAAGCTTTTATGGTCAAACTTCACCTATGAAGTCTCCTATGTGGAACGAACTTAAGCAAAGTTTTGAAGGGGTTAAGAACAGCTCGAATGGTTTCGTGTAGTATACACACTGTGTGGCCTGAACTTGGCCTTGCGCACTACTGTTTGCCTAGATGATAGCTACAAGTTGATATTTAAAATACTTGGCAAATATAATTCGAAAGCTAATTATTATTGACTTGTTACAGCGTCCATAAAATCGAAATTACCGGACGGATTTGAAAAAGGTCTTCAGAATTTGAAAGGCTCTGTTCTTATGGCTCTATTCAAATAAAAAAGATTTTTGTGTCGATTAATAAGTATTGTAATGTTTGAAGGATCGTTCGTGAAATGTTAAGCGAATAATATAAATTATACAAATATTAAATGTCACTATTCTTTAAGGCTAGAGCTGCAAGAAACAAAAAACTAATAATGCCATCGCCAACAGCACTCTTAATTTAAACAAAAACTATGAACAAAAATCTTGAAAATTCTTGGCCCTGTGCTATAAAAATTTTATTTATGGGAAAAAATACAGAGATTTATCCATAATTTATCGATACGAAAAAGTCTTATCTTTGAAACTTTTATGGAAAAAGGGTGGAAATTTACAAATAATGAAATGAAATACTCACTGCCGATATGGAACAGGAAAAACTGTTGTTCTCTATCCAATGTAAACATTTGAAGGAACAATACATTATCATTGTAAGGCTCGTTTTCGCATGAAGCTCTATGGAATTTCGTGTTCATCAACGATTCCGGTGTATGCCGAAACGAGCCTTTAGCGGCCGTAATGAAAACTCTATTGCAAATTACTTTAATAAACTTTGTTAAGGACTTTACATCAATTATATAGCTTTTTTAAAATTCCATACTATACCCGACTAGAAATTTTCCCAATACTCATATTGGGGACCGATTAAGAACGCATGTGGCAACCCCAAAAAGGTTGGAGTTGGGATATCCCATCTACAAATTAGTGACTTAATATAAGTTCTTCCCAAGTGGCAAACTATTAAGAGCTTATTGGGAAAAACTAACACAGATTTTGAATAGTATTTTTTGCTCATCTTCCATAGAGATGATTGATTGTTGCTTACTTTTGTCCCTTGGATAGCTTCAGTAATTTTAATTTAATATTAGAGTTTGCTATTTTTCGGATTTGAGCAAATTTTTACAAGACTTTAATATTTCCCAACAGGAAACCAAATGGGTCCAAAATACGTTACTGCACTACATCGCAGTTGGGATCCCAGTTAGATCCCAAATGGGTTTTCATGAAAATTTCTACTCGTGTAGTTTTAGTGCTTAAATTTCTACACCACACAGAGAAAACATATTCGTTGGGACAAGAGAATTTGTTGCCAATCGAATTTTAGGAGTTGCACCAACTATCATAGAATTCGTATTGCAAAAAAAAAAAGTTATTTTTCAATAATAAATAAATGCTAATAGGAACCGTTTAAACGGTTAGGAGTATCAATGATAATAAAATTAAGAACTAGTTAGTTGAAACAAGCGATAAAAAGTAGTAAAGTAAATTTGAAAAGAAAATTTTTTTTCATTGCAAATACCAATAATTGGTACTAAATCGAATTCATATTTTATTCGGTTGTGATCATCACATTCGTTACTTAGTCACGACAGAAGCATACGATCGGTTGATCTTATCAATTTAAGAATTGTAAGAAACATATCTTTATTACAATTGCGCTCTTATGGTAATAGACATGGATTGTGTTTTGGATTCATAGAAATTTGATAACCTGAGTTGAAATATAGTCTATGCAAGTAACATTTTATCGGCCTAGCTATTTTCCAATCAATATTTTTTATGTATGCATGTATCTTGCAAGCAGTTTTGTAAGTGAGAGTCTTGCTTCTCTCCCTCACAAACCTGCTTGCTTTTAAGCTCCATTTCGATGGTTTATTAAAAACATATTTTTAGTTTCACAACTTTATTATGTTAACCTCTAAGTCCGATTCCTTAGAAAGTTACATTCCAAAATTAAGTAGATCAAATTTTTTTTAAATTGCTTTAATAGTTTCTAAACAGAATCGATTCAAACCATTAGATATAGTTAAGTGTAAATAATTAAGAGAAATTAGTATTAATATAGAAAATTTAAAAAAGAAAATTATAATTTTCTTAATTGAAAAGAATATTTTGTTTAATTTTTAGCTAAAACAGCAAAAGAAAAAATAAAAACTTAATAAATTTTTTAGTTTTATTTTAATTAATTTATATCAGCTACGACATCTGATAATAAAGAAACACATAATAAGAATATAATGAAAATTTTAATGTAAAATTGAAATCGGAAGATTGATTATATACAAAATATTGAAAAAAAGAAAAATTTTCCAAAAACAAAACAAACAAAAAACACTGCAAAGCAAAAAACAAATACACAACAACAATAAAGCACCGCATAAAATATGAGAATTAATTTAAAACCAAATAAAAAAATGATTTCTAACAGGAAAAAAAAGAAACACAAAAATAATTTCAATTTCACTTACAATAATATAGAAAAACAATTCAAAACAAATGAAAAACAAATTGCATTTGAAAAAAATACAAAATAATTAAATATTTAAATGAAATTTAAAATAATAATAATAATAATAATAATAATAATAATAATAATAATAATAATGGTTTTGATGTATAAATATCAAATACATATCAATTTATGGCCTAATATTTTGTTTTAAAATAAAAAATTTAATAAATAAGAAATACAAAAAATACATCTAAAAAATGGTTAAAAAAACGAACTTATATTAAAGTGTTTTATAAATGTATTGCACAAAATTGTCTAACAATGCACACTTTCATACTCATACACACACATTTCTATACAAAAAGTATTAGAAAAAAGGAAAATAATTCATATTAGAACATTAATGTTTATTATATATTTTGTAATAAACAAATTTCTTCTATTTGGGTAAAAGCTTTGGTTAGATATTAACCCACGTTTAGCCAGCTGTTGTCGAAAAAAATTTCAAGTTATTCAAACTCATTATTACCACTTGAATATATTGTAATTGTATATGAATACTAAAAGTTAACGACTTCTCTTATTAGATTGATCCCAATGAAAAATAATTAAAATGATACAAACTTGCTAAGTCCTTTTTCTTTAACCTTAGTGAGTAAGTACATTTTAGTTAGCCGACATTTAAGTTATGCTCGGTTTCACCTATTAATAATATTCTTAAGAAAAAGAAAAATATGGTTAGGGCATAGGCTATGATCCGTAATCTATATGTATATTCGGAATTTGGATTTCGCCAGGTCGTCCGAATTGATGTTACCGTCTAATGCCCCGGATGTTAGAGTAGCTCCCGGTGGAGACACCCGGTGAGTTTTCAGGAAGCAGTCCTCCTACTACTATCCTCTGGTAGTAGCGGGTGATAAAGGCGACTGACTACACACAGAAAAAGCTCATGATCAAATAGTCGAAAACAAGTTGAATTTTACTTTATAGATATTTGGTTTAATTCAACATGATTTTACAGTTTTGAAAAAACTATCTTTCATAATGGATTAACATTCCAGTACAGTTAAAGCAAAATGAGTTTGGTATTGAAATAATATAAAAACGTATGTTGAATCACAGTTATTTCAAGTTGAATCAACATGAATTTGATACTGAAATAACACAAAGAATCATGTTGAATCAAAATTATTTCAACTTGAAACAACGTGAATTTAATGTAGCCTTGTACTAATTGTTTTACATCGCCAACGATTTAAATATATAACTACCGAGCTATCATCATATGCTTGGTAGGGAACGCACTAAGCACTACAGCCACAACCGCCTCAAATATACTTTAATATAAATACCATCATAAATAACATGAATTTCATTTTAATTCATCATGTTTTAATTGATGATTTAGCATAAAATTTATTTGAAATTAATGTTATAGTCATATTGATTTAAAATGAAGTGTAACGTTGATTTTTCACTAATTTACTAAAGTAGATAAAACTCTAATTATTCAATTAAATTAAATATTGAACAATGTTGTTTTAACAGTGAAAAATATTAAATCAACCAGATTTAAGATTAAATTAATAATTTTTCGTTTCAAAATCAATATAAAACATTAGTAATTTCAAATAAACTATATGATCCAAACTGCGACATGTTGATTTAACATTGTTATATTTTTTTGTGTGTACTTCTATTCCAAAGTCCGACTTCGATTTGTACGTAAATATCTTTAGCCAGTCCTCGCGATACTAAGGTGTCGTAGGGGACCTGCCTTACTACCTAATCTTTGCAACGGGCGTGCATATAAGTATTCAAAGGAAGTAGATTAACCTATGCGAGTCTGGTAGAAGGTCAACAGGCATCTATGGTCTCCGCCCAAGACCTAAATTGATAGAAAGTTAACCTCTAGGTGCCATATGCATAACGAAAACTAAGCACGAAGTTAAGTGCATCTTAACGTACTGTTCCATATAATTTGGCATTAAAAATTCGGCATAAAATATAGTCATGAGTCACGACTACAGCCTACATTGACTTTTAATGTGAAATTGTTTAGAACCACTCTCCACAATCCAGTTCAATTTGGTTACTTATGCTAACTTTATGTTAAATTTTTATTATACATACTGCCGTAGGTGGGACCATACCCTGGTACCACGGGAATCGATAGCCACAAGTCAACTGCCTTCTAGAGGGTCCCTGTTCGGGCGCCATTTTATAATACTATTTACCAGGGCTTAGCTGAGCCAGTCCAAGGACACACTTTAATATTAAAGTTTTTTTAGTTGTAAGATAATGTCTATGAACATAATGGAACAGATGTTATGACACTCAACGCATTAAGTCAACTTTCAAAGGAGAACTAAACATAAAGAAATATACATTTAAACTTAAAGTGGGCATTATGCTAGTATTCCTGTTTGGGTAGGCACTAGCTACTACGATATTTTTCATTTGCATTTTCCCTAGATAATTTGAACATTTTCAACACCGCTTCTATTTTTTCTGATCAATCAAGATAAGAAACCAAGTCTTTAACTTTTAAATTGTTGTAAAATTGTTAAAGCACACACTTGTTAGAATGAAATAAACAAAAAACTATTAAAACAAAGTTGACAAAAAAAATACTAACAATTATTGTGCAATGGAATCAATAAACATGTGTTCTTAATTAATAAAAATCTTTTTTAATTTCAAATCATTTTTTTCAATTTTATTTAAAAATGAAAATTAGGGATCTTTTAAGTAGAGAGTATGAGTAAATATTTGTATATTGTGCAAATATTAAAGAAAACTTATAATTTAAATTAGAAAATGTAAACATTTTTGTAGTGACATTTTTTGTGTTAAATAAATAAAGAAAAAGTAAAGTAAAATAAAAATTTATAGATACATACATAAAATAAAAATTTTTTATGCATAAACATAAAAGATTTCAAAGAACAAAAGTAAAGTATTAAAATAATTATAAATTATACAAGAAATTATTATAACTTATACTTAACAAAACTAAGTACTGAGCAATTAAAATACATACAAATGTACTCTCTAAATAAACTATCTAGCTAAACTCTCTTCAACTATCAACACTTTAGCACAACATGTTCTCTAATGACTTAATTGCTAAAAAAAACGTTCTTGCTCTTTCTACACACTCCAAGAGCTTTTGTTTTTCAATATATATTCTAACAGCATATCATATTGTTGGCTAACTTCTTTTGATATTTTTAATGGTCTTAAGACCATTATTGCAACTTGGCTTTAGTTCAAATTAGCATTTATCGTACGTATAAACAGTTTATCATTATTACAAATTTACTTTAACCTAAAAGTGAGCGAAAAGTTTTAGGCAAGTTCATTCTACCTACAACTTTTATTGGCAAGTTTAGCCATTTTAAGTTGCCATATTTTCATAGGCTGCCATACTTTCTATTTTATCAAGTAAAAACATATGTGTGAGGTTGCCACTGTACTCTTTAACCATTCACAATAGTCGGTAGATGCTCTGGTGTGGCCATACTTTGCCGAAGATACGTTTTATTTTACAGGGAAGTTGTAATAAGGAAAAATTATTAAATGTCAGCTTATCCCTCACTTTGGCTAAAGGTTCCGGTAACTAGCTTCTACTTTACTGCCGCATTGTAATAATGGCCAATTAGCAAGTCTTGCAGTGCACACTTGCAGTTTAGTGATTGTTATATGAATACATTTTTTTTTAATAAACTTCAGCTTTAAGCGTTTCTTTCCAAAAATATGTTTTCCATTTTTTTCCATGTTTTTATAATACGCCAAAATTTTTATATTTTTCACTTATTAAAATAAATAAGTTTTTGAGTTAATATGCTCATTTCTTAAGTTGTAATTTACGTATTATTATCAGTAATTATAAAGAAAACCAAACTTATACAAATCAAGAAAATATATATATATTAAAAATTATATATAAATAGAAATGATATTAATTATTTTATATTAATATAAATATATGGCTTTAGTGTTCAGCATATCCTTGTTTTTTAGTTAAATAATTATTAAACAAATATATAGTGTACGAGTACATACAGAAATAAACTTAAATAGCAAATGAAAAAAAAACAAACAATGAGGAAATTAACTTTAAAAAACATTATTATATTAAAAAAAAGTATAACAACATAAATACAACAAACAAACAAAAACAAAACCATCATATTGCAAATTATAAAACACAATTAAAAAGTGTTTAGCAAACAAAAATCATTAAAAATATATTGAAATTTATATGAAAAAAAAGTAATTAAACAAAAACATTGTAGGGATCATTTTATTGAAACATAAAACAAATAATTAATAAACAAAAATATATTATATTAATAACGTTATTATGAAATAAAACATGAAGAATATTTATAAAAAACTCTACTAAATCTAAAAACTCTAAATAAAGAAATAATTACAAAAAAAAAACATGATACAAAGAATTCAAATTCAAACTATTATAATTATTACAATAAATAAAACAAATATATATCAGAGATAAAACTAAATATGATAATTCAACTAACAACAAATAATAAAAATTCATATAATAAAATATACTGTATAATCTCAAAAGGTTTTTATTTGGGGTGTAGTGGCTATAAAGGCAGAACATGGTAGAATAATATAACAGGTAGCCGCATAACTAATCCAAATGTCAAACATTAATAGAGAGGGTGTGGGTGTGTGTTTGTATAACAGTAGCAGCAAACATACGTGTGGTATTGTGTGTGCAACGTAGTTATTTCACATATACACAACATTTGACAGTTCGTAGCATGAAAAAAGCAAATAAAAATATAATCAGCTGGCGTTCCAGCTACCATGAGGCAGAGTATCTAATAAAATTTAATCGATTATAGTACAGTCATTTCGTTGGAAAGAATAGGTTACCTCTGGGAGTTTAAAATTCGGTAATATAAAAGATTTTGATGCGCACTTTCCTTTATATTGGAAAAATTGCGCTTAATATTAGCTTTTTTGACTCGTTTAACGATAAACACATAAGTATATATACAAGAGAAAAGTAAAGACAATTTTCTATAATTTATGGTGCACCATTTTTATTTTTTTTTTTGTAAAATCAACAGTTTTTGAAGAACTTCTAGAGTCTAGAATCGAGACACGGTTGGCCTGATCACAAAAAAAAATAAATACTTCACAACAAAAGGTTATCTCCTTATTTATTTTGGAGTCGGATTTTTACATAGTTCAAACGACGAAGTGAAGTATTTGGTTCGCTCTCTCAATTACGATTGCGAAGCATACTGTTCACATAACTCATTCTTGCTTCGTTTTAATGGCTCTTTTTATGTACATACATACATCGATATATCGATATTTTCTTAAAAATATATCGATATATATCGTCGATATTTTGAATTTCGATATATCGATAATTTTTCCAAATATATCGACAGTATCAAATTCGATACTTTTTTAGCTTTGGTTTTGTTTTTCGTGCAATTTTAAAAAACATTTCGACACAGTCTTCATCAAATATAGTATTACTGACAAAATCTTTTGTTTTATTTATAATATTTTGTCTAATCGAAAAATTATCATTCTTTGAGTGTAATTTTGTTGGAAATTCTTTGAGTGTAATTTTGTTGGATCTTGGAAATTAACTCTTTCCAGCTTAATTATTTATTTATTTTGTTTTATTTAAAAAAAATTGGGGACTACGTATGAATTATCATTATCATAGTTTTTTTATTCGATATATATCGATGCCGATCGATATTTAAAAATATATCGATATATATCGATATATGTATTTTTTCACTTGCCAACCCCTAACATACACACCAATCACGCACTCTGAATTTTTGTGATGCAACCGAGTTTGTTCAACAACAAGTAATGATTGTAAACTCAATAGCTTATTTCAAACAATCAGTTTTAATCACTTGTATTCGTAATGAACATGAATGTTTGTGATTAGTTTCTTTGGTATGATTGTAACCGCACCTGATCGAAACGAACATGCAATTCGCATCATATTCGTGTTTTTTCTTCTTTTTCAAAGTGGCATACATACGTGTTTGCTTCCAACAACAATACTTTGCAAAACACAAAAATATACTCGAGTGTTTTTATTTCGATCATAATGAAATCATGATCATAATGAAAACAGCCGAGCTACAAGTGAGCGATTGTTCGTAAACAAGGTGCATAGTTTGTAAACCAATCAATGCAAGTACAATGTTGCAAATGACACATACTTGTTGCTGATTTTTTGGTGCGTGTATTATTATACTCGAATATGAACAAATCTGTCAAAGGCTTGATTGGTTTGTACTTGTTATTTAGCGCTAGTGAATAAGACGGCTCGATCATACTTGTTGCAGATCTCTGATACACACACATACTACATACGTAGACAATTGACTCGCTTTTTGTTCACTGTGTTATTTGATTTTTTACAATGTACATACTACTATTTTTTCTCTTTTCTTTTTTGATGTATTTGTTATTGCAATCTAGTAGGCCACACTTCAGACCAACTAAAAATTAATTATGTTTTTGTTAACATTAATTAAACGTTTAATTATAAGCCATCGAAGTTTGACTTTTTGTAAGAAGTTAGTATTGTAATTGGAAAATAAAAAGATTTTTTGAAGCTTTTACCTGCTGTTATTAGCTAAACAGGTACACAAATTAAAAAAATATTATCATAAGAAAGAAAGATAATGGCGTTTAGATTAACTTAAGCGAAAAACAGAATCCAAAAAATTTTTGTGCTATTCAAAATCCTTAGTGTTTCACATAACCTATAAAATCACTGTTTTTTTTTAATTTGCCACCACTTTCAACCATAAGACTTGCAGAAGTTGTTGAATTGAAGTATTAGAATTTTAATTCATTTTTCGTTTTGTGTGATTTTTTTTTGCGATTTTAGAGAAAGTAAAACTTTTTTAAAAATAATTGTTCCGCTAAAAATTTTCAAACATGTTTTCAAGGAATAATTAAGACATGGAAATAAAAAGGGTTTCAAGTAATATATAGAAAAAAATCAATCAAGAGAGCAATTCTGAGTAATTTCGCTTTATAACAGATATGCCCGGATCCAGGGACGGAAAAATATTATCCTCAGCACCATACGAAAAATCTATAAATATCTTATACATTTGTCTTGCGTTTTGTAAAAAAATTTTGGGCTCATACGCAACTGATACACCAAAGTATTTTGGAATATTAGGTCAGTTAGCACTTGTACCATAAACTAGTTATATGAAGAAGAACGTGCCTAAAATTTCGTTGTTTTTCAAAAATTGTGATAAAAAACAAGCAATTGCGTTTGTTGGGGATTTTTTTTATTTCGAAATAAAAAACACTATGGTTGTTTTTACTTTTTTATGCTCTATCGGACTATGCTACGCCATTTTTCCTATTTGCAAAAATTTGTAAAAAGTTATATGCCTACTGTATACTGTTCTTGTTATAGAAAATTTTGTTAATTTATTACGGAAGAAAAAAGTAATGGTAAGAATGAAAGGATTCCTTTGAATGGGCGTGGCACTGTCCACTTATCTCGTCATACTATTGGACTTTTAGCGGATCTTAATTTTTTTTGTCAATTTTCATAAGATTCGGCTGCGTAGAACTAGCTGAAAACTAATAATTCTTTTGAATGGGCGTGGCACTGGCCACTTTTCTACCCAAAGAATTGCATTTATGGTGGAGCGTAATGTGTGTGCCAAGTTTCATTAGATTCGCTTAAGTAGATGTAGTTTAAAAATATATTTGCTTTGAATGGGCGTGACACTGCCCACTTTTCTAATTACAATAATTAATTTATAATGGAGCTTAATGTGTGTGCCAAGTTTCATAAGATTCGGTTAAGTAGAAGTAGGTTGAAAAAAATATTTACTTTGAATGGGCGTGGCACTGCCTACTTTTTCATCACTATATGGCGCTGTCACAGGCAGTGAATGTTTCTACAAAGTTTCATAAGAATCGATAAAGAACTTTGCCCTAAAATAGTTTTGGCCAAAGAAAGTGCTCGTCTGAACCATAGTGCAATGGATAAAAGAAATAATTAAAAACTATTTATTTTTAATGTTTTTATATTTATACACACATTTATTATTTCGTTTTTTTACACTTAGTACATACTAGTGATGTTACGAATGTCAATTTTCAATATCCGCGAATACGAATATCTGAAACAATATTCGCCGAATTCGAATAGGAATAAAAATATTCAATCTAAATAGTTAGTACCACTTAATATTTCAAACTTAATTGAAAAAAATATACCCTTTGCGTCAACACCAATAAATTGAGAAAAAACTGTCACAATACTATAGGTATTTAACATTATTATGATATTCCAATGACGGAATTTGATATTATTAACTTAGCACCTGAATGCCACTTTTTTAAATTTTTGGTGGAAAGTAAATAACGGAAAATACGAGCTATACCCAGGCAATATTTAGTGACACCAGCGGCGAGTGTTCCGAGTGTTCCGAATGTTTAGTGGTGCGGAGCTGATTTACACACCGCCCAATAGGCTTGATGGAGAAAAGACTTTTATTTTTGAAGTTCAACATTCCTCAGCTTTGAATATTACTTTAACATGATTAATAAATTAATTTAACAGGACTTTAATTTTTAAATACCATGTCGTTGTGAAATATATTTTGTTTCTTTAATAAAAGAAGATTATTGTTTTGCGTTATAGACAAATTTTTTTTTGTAAAAATTAATATATTTTGTTTAATTTTCAGTATTTTTTATGTATTTTTTTTGGAACGTATTACCAAAATATTCGTGAAATATTCGCTTGAATTTGGCGAATACGAATAAGAATATCATGAAAGAGGCGAATATTCGGCGGTTCATCACTGGCGGTAACATCACTAGTACATACATAAATATTTATTTAGTTTTGAGAACTAGTTCAGGTAAACTAGCGATGAACTGCGATAAAAATTAGAGAATATAGTAATTTTTCATGCTTCGAAAATAGATTCAAAATGAATTATCTTAAAAAAAAGGTGCTTCGCTCTCAAAATTTTGTATGGCGAAGCACTTTGCTTTTATCATGATTGGGCCATGGTAGAATAATATACAAGGTATCCGCATAACTAATACAAATGTACATTTGAGGTACGAAATGTAAAACATTAATAGAAGGTGTATGTGTGTGTTTGTATAACAGAAGCAACAAACATACGTGTTATATTGTGTGTGCAACGAGTTATTTCACATATACACTACATTTGATTGTTCGTACCACGAAAAATATAATCAGCTGGCGTTCCAGGGCTACCTTGTATATTATTCTACCATGGATTGGGATGTGAAGCATGGATGGGAGAGCGCAGCACAAATATACTTGCCCGTGTGAACATAACATTATTTGATGATTGGGTTTGAAGCAGAGCCACGCAAAGAAATACTAAATAAATGAGAAATAATTTGTTGTTTAAGTGGGCTGGTGTTAAATTGCTTTATTGATGGTGCAACTGACTGTTGTGCTCTTGTTGTTGTTTATTTTGATTGTTTGTGTGTGTACATGTCAATTGTCGGCTATTAAACTGCCGAAAGTCGGCGGCCATAACAAACATCGCATGCCTCTGGTTTGAAGCCATGTTCCCGACGTTAAGAAAAAGTATTTTTTATTGAAAGTGTTGTGAGCGTTATTTGTCCTAGAGTTTATTGTAAATGGCAATTTGTATGAAAATTATATTTTATAGATTTTTATTTCCATACTTGTACTTGTTAAGGAATCTAATTTCATGATATCGTGCCTATCATATCAAACTATCCAATATGCAAATCGGTACTTTTAAGGAGAGCACAAAAACTCGCCAGTTGTGAATTCACACTCAGCGTATCTCTAAATGTGGAAAATTTAAAATATATCTGAATGACTTTTCAATATTCTATGAGAAATTCATAATTTTCCAACGAAGTGTATCGCACCCATTGAAGAATCATGGTAACGAATCTAAAAGAAGAAATTTGCATATTAAATAGTTTAACATGGTAGCGGCTAGAGATGAGCGATCCCGTGATTTTTAAAGAACATGGTGAACAGTGAACGTAATTTAAAAATCACTGTTACTTAAAACTGTGACTGTGATCACTTTTTTCAGTTCTCTTATAGCATGATAATTGTCAAGTCATACAACAAAAACATTATTATTTTTACTTTAGAAATATACAAAGGCAGATTTTTCAGTAACAGTGATTAAATCACTAGTACAGAAATATCGCTCATCTCTGGTAGGAACGGTATGTTTTAAAATCAACACGTTTAACTACGTCGAAATCCATCTTCCGTTACGTATTTGATAAAAAAAAAACTTCTATTTTTGCGTTTATTCTACATTAATGTTGTAACATTATTTAGACTAAAATAGATAGATTTATACATCGTAACTAATCTAAGTCAATTTAATTATTCTATAATTTAGGTTGTTTGATTAATTCTTATTTTTAACCTACGTACGTTTCTTTACAGCGTAAGTAACCAGGAAATTATGCTATTTCAACAATTTCTTGCAAATTTAATGCATATCAAGCAATTTTACACTAAAGAGGTTTACATATACATAAATCCATAAGAAACATCTTCGTTTATGAGTTATAATTATACATCTATTATAAGTTTTAATTATTAGCTTATATGGTATTTTACCACATACTCAGTCTAACTATATTTGAGTTTCTTCTTCACAATATAACTATTAGCTTGTGGTTTTTGAATCATTAATGAACAAGTATAAAATAATTAAATCATAGATCTTTGCTAATTTATATGCAACCACAAAGCTTCACTTTTACTATTTATGTGGCTTAACGTAAATTTTAATTCTTTTTTTCAAGGAATTAATATAAAATTATATTCTATTCTAAGCAATTAAAATACTAAAGCAATTAAATTTATTATTTTTTAAGAATATGCATGCTCTTTAAATACTCTCGTAGCTATAAATTTAAGTTCTGTGTTTAAGCCTTTCACATTCCACAATTTTGTTTCAAAAACGCTTAAATTTACCATCCTTTATGAGGCTCATAATTTCTTATTATACTCGTATTAACTAAAACTGCCAGCATTTTTATTTTTCACCTTATATGTTATCTATTTGATTGTTTGGGCAAAATACAATCTCTTTTTACCTTCTTTAAGATTTACCTTGTAATCTATGTACACATTTTAAATTTATTGCATAATTAGCTAAATTAGTAAAGATATATTAAATATGTTAGATATAATTAAAAGAGCCAACAATTTTTCATGGCGACTAAAATTGTTGGCTTTCATAAATCGAAATAAATTTTCCATACGACATTAAAAATAAAAACTTAAGCCGGACTAAAAAAAATGCTCAAAAAATGCTATAAAAAATGCGCATATGCGCTATAAAAAATGCGCATATTCATAGCAATAAACGAAGTATACTTTAGAAATTTTAAACCAGTATTGCCATACAAAATACTGGTTTTAAACTCTTAAAGTATACTTTGTTTAGACTATGAATATGCGCCACTAAAAATATAAAATATTATATTGATAATATAGTAATGTTATGTTTTTTAATATATACCAAATGACGATAGGTTTTGATGATTTTTAATTTTTGCTATCTGACTAAGCAGCTTCCATTTTGTTATATGTCGCTAGAATAATATAGGGCATTATTTTTGAAGCGAAAACACCAAAAAAAATTGTTGCCAAAATTCCTTGGTATTTGACATATCTTTAGTTCTAGTAGGTATAAATGTTACGCAACAATGTTTTTTCGTATGATGTTTATTTGTCGAGTTATGGGGTGCGTAAATGTTGCAGTTTAAAAAAAAAATAATTTTTTTTTAATTATTGTTTCGAACTAAAAAAAAAATACAGCAAAAAATATATTAAGCTATTTAAGGTGACTCAAAAAGATGCTGCAATTGGCGAAGCATTTGTGTGTTAGCAACAGCAAAATTATATTAAGTCCTTTAAGAGAACGCTTAGAGCAAACCATCACATCCTTTTATTTACAACGCAAACAACAAAAAAACTGTGCCGTAAAAAACCACCCGGATGACAACATACACACAAATAACAACAAGAACAGTCATAGCAAGAGGAATGCAATTGTACCAAGTTTGTTTACAAAAGTTTTTTGAGTGAATCGATTAGTTAATGTCGTTGCGCTAATTCTCATTCATTTTTTTAAAGTGTTTTTTTTTTGTTTTTTTTTTTTGCAAAGTGAACACACACACTGCTTAAGCCTTTTTCGGCTTTTCTGCAGAAACACCCAGGGTCTTGGCAGGCATCGAACCCGCGACTCCCGGTTAATAGTCTAGCACACTATCCACTACACTACGGGAGTACCCAGATAAGCATTCGGACTTGAACTCATTTTACAAAGTGAAATCTCATAAATGTTTATGGATGATGATTATGACATAGACAAAAATTTTGTTTGTATTTTTGTTTAATTAAGTAAATTATTTTGCTTAATATTTGTTAGCATTTTTAGACTAATTGTTTATTAAATTCAGACAGAAATATTGTTTGATATTTTTCAGGAAATCCAGTAAATATTATTGTTTGATTTAGTAAATTGTTTTGTCTACAATTTGTAAATATTTTTAGACAAATTGTTTTATAGATTTAAACAATTTGTTCACTGAAAAAAAAACACGTTTTTTCAATGAAATTCTTGAGGTATTTTTGTCTATATTTACAAATTCCTTTGTAGGTCCGTTCATAGACAAAATATTTACTATTTCATTGAATTCCTTTACAGAAAATGAAATTTAGTTTTTTCTGTGAACGCAACAATATTAACGAATTGATTAATTCAGAAATCTTCAGTAAAAAAAAATTGTTACAATCGCATTCGCTTTGCTATCATTGTTGTTGTTCTTGTTATTTATGTGTATGTTGTCACCGAAAACTATTTGGTTTTCTTTTTTTTTTGGTGTTTGCGATCTAAACAAGAGTAAAACAAAAAATTCACTGATTCAGTAAAAAAACATTTACTGAAAGTGAAATTTTATTTTAGATAAACTTTTGTTTGAAAATTTTTTCTTGATAATTTTTTCTGTGTATAGTACGAAGCTTATGACAGTGATAAAACAAAGTTATGATCAGACTAGATGCTTTGTCTTACACAAAGGTAATTTATCGGACCCTTTTTTTGTGGAGAGCAGTTGCGTCAAGGATGCATTTTAACCCCGCTGCTATTCCTTATAGTTATGGGGAAAATGTTCTCTGTAATATCGAGAATATGAGGGGAGGAATACAACGGCACATTAATAATAAGTACCTGGCCTACGATGATGATATTTGCTTACTCAATATTAGTGATCTGACTCACACAAAAAAGATCTTTAAAAAAATCTAGAGTCGTTTGGGCTAAAAATAAACAAGGGGAAAACTAAGGCGGCGCTAAGTGTGTGTACTTCAACAGAAGCCATAGTTACAAATTTTCTTCATTTTCTTGAGATGAATACAATTCGTAGATCTAGATTTGCATATTTTTTCTTTTAAATAGCCTTTGTAAATTAATTTTATTACCTGATGTTTTCAGAGAAAATATTCCTGAACAAAATTATACTTAAATATTATTTGTTCGCTTAATGTAGTACATGAATAATTACATTAATGTACGAGTAAATAAATACGAGTAAATAAAATTAATATAAGCAAGCATGTCTTGTTATCGCTTTAAACAAATACTCATATTTATATGCCAAAAGTATTTAAATGCATAAGATGCAATAGCAATAGTTAAATATCAGAGAGGTACATGCCACTACACATATGCATTTGTATCTTAGCAGGGCATTTCATGTCATATCTGATTCTTTTTGAAATAACAGTTTCAAGAAAAAAAAACTAAAATTTACGTAATTTAAATCGAAAAAAGTTTAATCGAAGGCCCGGATCTTATTTCATAAACGCTTTTTATTGTACACCCAGAGAAAAAACAATTTAAAATCAATAAAAATCATATTGTTTCAACGGAATCACTAACGAAAGTCTAGTTAAGTTTATAATTTAGATTTTAATATTGAACATTATTAATGATTAAAAAATTAAAATTATTTTGATATTGAAACATTATGGAAATAATATTATTCGGAATTAAATTAATATTGAATTCTTATGGTTTGCATATTAATTTAAAATGTTGCCATATTGAATTTAAAACGTTTTTTATTAATTCAATATTTTTCAATATAGATTTCAATTTAATTTAGAATTTAATGAAATAAAAATCTTGAAATAACATTTTACAACTTTGAAACAATTATATTTCGATATAGCCCACGAAGTAAATGAAAACTATGTGGTAAAAATTAGTTTTAAAATGAAAAAATGCGTGTAATAGTTTGTGTACCGGTAACGACAATTCAAAGCCCAGGCAACAGGCTGGCACGAAGGTTAAATTCCTTAAAAACTCTGTTTGCCGTTGTTTTCCTGGGAAGTTCTGAGATTTTGGGGAGATATTTGTCGTAGTTTTCGGGAATCCGGGGAACTTCTGAGATTTTTGGTAGATTTTTATCTTAGTTTTTGGGAATCCAAAGAAGTTCTGGGATTTTGGGGAGATTTTCGTTCTTAGTTTTGGGAATCCTTAGACATGTTTGTGTCTTAGCTAATGGTTGGTTTCATATCTAAGTTAAGGTGTTTCGGCTAAGCACCAGGAGCTCGGCTAATAATTCTTCAGAAGTATCGCCTAAATATCTTCCAGGCGAAAGTTTATTTTTTGACGAATTGTCTTCTTTTTTCATCCAGGGGCTTTGCAGCTTTTCCCTGATTGTATATGAGAGGGTGCAGAGCAAAGGGGTACAAGTGCCAACACTAAAAATATTTAGTTATATGCAGGAATCAATACTTAATACCAATATCTACCACTTTACAGACCTGTACGCTGACTGTAACTATGTATAAGAAACCAGAAATATTATGTATCAAATGCATGAAAATAAAAAACTTTGAAGCTTAATTACTCAGAACTTTCTTTTTGACACTTGTACCTCTTTGCTTTTAAGCCCCTCATATGCAAAATTGATAGATTTAAAATTGCCGTAATAGTCAGCCCTAATTCGCTTTTCTGCTAGCCTCTCCCAAATGAATAAAATATATATATCTAAATTCTATTGTGTTCCCTCCAGCCCTTAAGCTTAAGCTGAGTCCGCAAAGTAAGCTTTAGCAGTGTATATATAATATGTTAATATATTTGCCTACAAAATTCAAATGGGAACATGTGAATACCCACCCATTGCGATAAAAGAAAATAGTTTCCGGGTTTTGTTTTTGTAAGCGCCAGCCACACTACAACAATAAACTCATAATAACATTAATAACAGCAATAAATTTAATTCAAAGAGTTAAATGCAGTAGCAATAGTTGACTAGATGCTAGTTCGCTGTCTGTCTTTCTGTCGTGTTTCTATGTCTTTTTGACGGGTTTTTAGTTGGTGATGTTCGTTCGTGTTGCTCCTGCTACTGCTGATGTTGTTGCTTCACTTGTCTTGTAAGGTTCATTTTATATGTAAATTTAAGTGTAAATTAATATTGTAATTTGTGTATGCAAATAAGACTACATACGATATGTCTACACATTATGACTTGTACTAAATGCAAATAAGTACAGTTTGTTAAGCAATTGTTTGCAAAAATTTTAAAATAAATAAAATATTTTGTGGAAATTGTATATATAGTTGAGAACCTAGTAGAAGAGGGCCTTCCAAAAAAACTTAAAAAATACTAAGCTTTGGCATTGGACATGGCGTATTTTCCATAAATTTTACACATACTTGTCACTAGAGATGGGTGCGTGTTGAATTTTTCCAACACGACACGGCCCAAACACGAATAATAAGATGTCCAACACGTACGAATCACGCACGCAAAAAATTTCCCCAACACGACACGACACAACATGCACGAAATCAAATCCAATAACAACAAAAATAATTTTCTTATATTCGAATACATATTTTTGTTTTATTTAGTATTCCGGTTCCAGTCGACCGTATATGAAAGGACCAGCTGACACTTATTACAACAAACGTCATTTATACGGTTGCCATAACATTCAATAAGATACAATTTTTTGAAAATACTGCTTCTGCCTTGGTCGTTCGCCAACAATTGGTATTTTTCATCATTTGGACGAATAGCTTATTGAATTTCATTTTTAATTTTGCTCACGTAAATGAATTAATTTTTTCAAGCGACACTTTTCAAACAGTAATGCCAAGTGGAACTGCCAACAGCTGATACTAGTGGTTTATCTACAGAACTTTACCCTACGTCTCCACGTATCAATTTTTATTGCGACAATGACCAAGCTTCATATAAAAAATACAACCAAAAAAAATTATTTTATTTTCAATATGGAATTTCACAATTGCCGGCAATAAAAATTGCTACGTGGAGACGAGCAATTAAGCTTTAAAAAAATTTTCTGGTGTTTGCGTGTTTGACCATACAAAATATAAATTTTTTTCTTTACTGAAAATTCATACAAACATATTTTACACCTAAAATGGTTTCGTGTTTTTTTCGTGTCAATTTTACTCAACACGACACGACCCGAACACGGAAATATTAGAATTTCTGTCACGAACATTTCGCATTGAGTCGTACGTGTTCGTGTCACGAAAAAAAATACTACAGGTGCCCATCTCTACTTGTCACAGACAATAACTTCGCTTTTTTAACTCCTATTCAAAAAAATGGAAGCGAAATTTACTATGTTACGATGAATTAATTTTTAGCGATCTATAATTTTACTTTGTTCTCATATATAAAAATGGTTCGCACTACCAATTCGTTTCTTCGTATACGAACGAAATGTAAAATATTATTTTCATGTAAATAAAAATATATTTTTAACTATACGATAATTCATGATATTTCCTACAAACCATTAAATTTTTACGAGCATCGTGGGTATTTGACAACGCTGTAACTGAATTACAAAGTTCTGTAGAAGTAAAATAAACATTTATTCGTTCTTTATCTAATAATCTGCAGATTTTCAATATAACTTCTAAGGAAGTTACAGATACGCACTTAGTGACACTTTGGAAGACACTGGAAACTACAACAATAAACCACAAGGCGCCAATGTCTATCTCTTCGAATGCTAAAATCCTTTTACAGCTAATAAATAGCCCCACAGAAAAAGTAAAAATTAATTTTAATTGAAAAATTTGTGATATCAACTAAAAATTTAAAGAAATTTGCACCTGCAAACAAATCGTTGATATCAATTAAATGTTTGTATCAAACTTCATTCAAATAATTTTTTATTAATAATGATAATTAGGCTTGCCAGACGGGCATGAATTAGCTTGATTGTCAAGATTTTTAGGTGTTGTCAAGTTACAAGCTCAAATATAATTTGTCAAGCTGAAATTATATTTTATAAAAAAAGAAAGAACTCCTAAGATTTTATGAAAAATATCTCATGTTTACAACTTAAAACAATGTTCTTTAAAATATTATTTTGTGTGCAGAGTCTTGTTTTTCAAAATCATTTGGAGTATCTTGGAAATATGTACGACTGATTTTTAATATAAACATCTGGTATTTACCCCATTCTTCTACTATGACCCTTTTTGAATCAGATTTAATGGAAACCATGTGCTTCTGGTCTTTTTTTATAATTTTTTTTTTATAATTTTCTGGTTTATTTATAATTGTGTTAATAAAATGCAAATATCCTGGTCCTTCTGCAGAAAATGAGCCTTAGACCATCACTGAACCACCTGTATGCTTCGCTGTCGATTTCAAGTTATTCGAACGTTGTTCCTAATTTTATCCCCTCCATAATTTGAATTTACCATCCGACCCAAATACATTATATTGGCTTTCGCCTGTAAACATAGAGATTCTCTAACAGGAAAAATTCTTATTTTCGTATTCTTTTGCAAATTTAAAAAGCGGGTTTTGTTTAGCTCTTCTACCATTTAAACCAACTCTATGAAGTAAGTTTCTTATTGCTGATAAGCTTGCTTTCTTACCATTGCCAGTTTATGCGATAGAAGCAAGTTTTGGAGTGCTTAAGTAGGAGTTAGTTTTTAGTGTTCTTACAAGAAAATTTTCTTCTGCCTCAGAAAATAGTTTGTTGTTGGCGTGTGTGTTTTGGTTTCTTTTAAACATTTTAGTGTGTCAAGTTCTCTTTTGAAAATCAAGCTGATTTTAATCAAATGTCAAGCTGGTGTACTATTTGAATCTGGCAACCCTAATGCAAATGCAAGTTTTTTATGGCGATAGATAAAGAGGTATTGGCTAATTATCTCTGCGAATAATCATATTTTAAGTAGTTGCGCATCGATTTGTATTTGCATATTTTTGCATATTTTGGTGTTTTCCAATAAATGTATATTTTTGGAGTTATAAACATTTTTTAATGCATCTTTCTCAATTTTTGGAAAAAAGTATTAATAGGCCGATTATGGATGGCACCGAGCCCCAGTTAGGTTGCCAATTGCTAAAAATGGCACTACTGATGGCAACTGGCAACTGAGAGCTGTGAATTTCAGTTGCTATTTACTGCCATTCTGGCAACCATTAATTTTCAGTTGCCGAATTATATTTGTTTAGTGTTTTTTCTCTGATAGTAATAATAAAAAATTAAAAAAAAATATTTTCATATTGTGGCGTATATTTTTCATTTTTGATGCATTTTTTAAGCGCTTAAAATCAATTTTTAGCTGCTTGAAACTACGAGCCCTGTTTATAAGTTTTCAGTTAAATTTTTAGTCATAATAATAGAAAACGGTCCGATTTGGGTTGGCAAGAATGGTGGTTGGAGAGGATAATGGTCGGATGCGTTCCAGATGGGCTAACTCAATATTGAATATCTACTTATTATTTTCTTTTCTTAATTATTAATTTTATATTTTTATTGTTTGATATTTCAATTTCATCTGGGAATCGAACATAACTCCTTCAGGTTTGAAATACAACGCATCAACCACTCAGCAAAAATCTTTGTTTGATAAACGGCGGCATGAAGTTAACATAAACTTACGCTCTCCCGAGATCTGCGCATTTTGTTTTTACCCAGCAAACATTTTTTGCCGATTTCGGGCGGAAGTCGGTCAGAAAGTCTGCACAAGATGCCAAATTTGTGTCCGAAGTCGATCAGAAAACGTGCCGAAAATCATGTGAGTGCTTGTCAAGAAACTGGAACTCTTTGTCTCAAAAATTCATGAACACTATGCCGAAATGTCTAAGAGAATTCTGTGCGAATAAAGGAATTTTCGATATATCTGAACAATATCAGAAAAATGTCTGGCAAATCATCAGAAAATTTGAGGGTATACAAAAATCTATTTTCAATTTGTATATTTCATAAAGAAAAATTTTTTTTCTTTTGCTCTAATGGTTATTGGCACCACATGTTGATACTAAATATTATAAATAATTAAAAATTTAATTACATCAATTAAATTTTTAATTGAAAATACAACTTTTTTAATTAACGATTTAATTGAAAAAAAAATGTCTTGAAATACTTTTTTTCTGTGCGCTACGAACATAGTCCGATTTTAATAATTTGCTTCTTCTGTAAAGTCCAGATGGAACGTATACTGAATCACCAGAAGAGACGTGTAAAATTTTTCTAGATAAACTCTTCCCAGGATCACTGCCAGTAAATTCGATTTCGCTGCCTCAATGAACACCTACTTATACCACCAGAGACCGTAGGTCGCCGGAGAAAATCTTTGGAAATGAACTAATAAGCCAGGCATTACCTGAATTCGGCACCTATAAATCGCCAGGATCAAATGATAGCTATGAGCTTTTGGAAAAGGAGGGGTGGAATGAAGTTTTAACTGAAACATACTATTTTGCAAAATGTCTTTTAGAAACTCAATAGAAATAGGGTATTTTTGATTCATTTTGGATGGTGGGGAGGGGGAGAATATCCCATCCCTCCCTGTATCCGCGTCGGCATCTATCCGTGGCTTTTACAACACGGTCGAGATTTATTGTTCCATAAAGATCTCAGACTTTAAAATCAAGCCTATTGGCATATTATAAACCGAAGGTTTGGCGTGGGTTTAAAGGGGTCTTTATACCGATATCTGGCGGTAGACCTGAGCATCTACCTAAATTATTTAGACCAATCAATCTCAGCTCGTTTTTCTTGACAACGATGGAGGAACTCATAGATAGTTAGAGATTAGGAAAAACTACCTCACATTGTATCCAATACACCACTTTCAATTTGCCTACCAGCAGGCTAAAAGGACGGTGACAGTTATTCAATATTAAAACACGAAAAGGGTCTAGGCGGCAACCATGTTGTTATATGCGCTTTTATAGAAATTAAGGGAGAATTCGACAATACATCGTACGACGCGATCAGTAAGACTCTTGATAGAAAAAGAGTTCCAAAAATTATAAAAAAAACTGGACTTTGAAATGTTGTTGTCGAGTGTGGTTGAATTAAACCTATGTGGGACATCGAGGATTAAAAGAGCATCTAGAGGCTGGCTGTCCATAAGGTGGCGTTCTATCATCTCTAGTGTGGACGTCGTTCATCGATGTGCTACTTGAATAACTCAACGATCTGGGACTGCGAGCAATCTGTGGTAGTATGAGAGAACGAAATGATATCGCAAAAGATGCGGCAAGCAATAAATTTAACTGAAAAATGGTGCAATGATAATGGGTTGTCAATTGACCAGAAAGAGACAATCAAAACTTTGATGTCGAGTTGTCGTTAAAATTTGAAAAAAATTTAAGTTTTCTGTTTTAAATTTTTTGCAAAGATTTATGAAAGTTATATAAAAGTGAATTCTTGAAAAAAGTTCACAATTATCAGCCAAGAATATAACTTCAAATACTCTTACAAATACTTTTTGTTATTATGGCATGGTACGGAGTTTTTAAGGAAATTCACATTCCCATAAGAATTCTGTGTAAAAAAACTTCGGAAATTCACGTTGGTAAATTCCTTAAAGAAATTTTCGTTTGCTAGTACGGAGTTCCAAAAGAAAAGTACACGGAATTTTTGGCCGTTATTGTCTATTAAAGGGATGTTACAACTATATATGAACACTTTTTCCATAAACTGAAACAAAAATTAATGTTCATACAATTCTTTGATCACGGAATTTTTAGCATTTCTTATTTTTCGCAAGTTGTAATTAATTTTTAGTTTTTTTGTGTCTTGTAAATTAAAAAGTATATCATCATTTGTGCTTGGCGCAATCATAATAAGGAAATAAAAACAAAACAAAAAAATAAGAGATGCTGCAAAATTTATGTTATCAGTTTACATTGAGAAAATTTTTATTTGACGAACTGTAGATACATGACAAAACAAAAACAATCATTAACAACATGACTGGTTGTGAAAACGTCAATGATGATGGTGATGTTGATGTTGATGAGCCGAAAATCGACAAACAAGTAGAAACACACATTAATATAATGAACTATTACTTATTACATCGTAAAGTCTAAACAAAAGTTTATTAATGTAACTGCATTTATTTATATATGAAATTTTTTTAGATCTGTTTAATAAATTTGAATGTAAATTAAACACAGCATTTTTCTTATGCCATTAAAGTCTGTCCGTTAAAAGAAAAAAATTATAAATTATTTATAGTTTTCTACTATAAATAAATCTGCTTTATTATTATTTTCAATATTTATTGGTATAATAAATTATTCCATATAACACGTCGTTTTGTGTTTTTCGAATTTTATTTTTAATTTATTTTTTATACACCTACAATTTAATTGAATTTTAATTTATATTTAGTTCTTAAAATCAACTATTAAAATTATTCGTAATACTGTGAACATTCGATATTTGTAAAACTATTTAAACAAATTAACTGCCAGTTTTTGTAAATAAAATAAAAATTTTCGTTAGGGAATTTATATTGAAACAATAATAAAAAAACTCAAATTTGTTTTTGTTTTCAATTCAAAGTCCCCAACGAAAATTTTAATTTTATTTATAAAAGCTGGCAGTAAGTTTTCCGTCACTTTTTTAATTGATTCTTTGCTCGTTCAATGAATTGTCGACCTCCGCCAGAACCGAATGAGTCGCTTTGCACTAATTTCCTTACCTTCGCACTGTGAACTGGACGATTGAACTACGACGCAGGACGGACAGAGGAGAAGGTGAAGATCTCTCGATACTGATTCAGAGTTCTTAGAACTCATCCGTACGGACTAAATCAGCTGCAGCTGATATTGTCATTTAAGAAATGCAATGAGAGTGGTGCAAATCAACTTTCATGATTCCAAAGCAGGGTTTCGTTTTATAGAGAGGGAAGGAAAACTAGTGGTCTTAATCGATAACCCTTGGATAGTACGCAATAAAGTGGGATGCGTCATGCTCCTTACAAGTGGGGAATTTTTGGCAAACGGCACTGGAATGGGTCTAGGAAAATCGTCTGGGAATCAATCTTACAAAGACTGAATCGGTACTTTTTACCAAAAGACACAAAATACCACAATCTAGTCCACTACGTTTGAGTGGTATTTAGGGTAATCATTTTAATGGATTTTTCGATAGTTCGATTAATCAAATAATCCAAATTGAGGTTTTTAAATTACTCGAACAATCGCGTAAAACTTTTATTTCGTTTGAGTTATTCGAGTAAGTTTTACAGTTAAAAATTATTTGAGTTAATCGGAAAAGTTTTGAATTTACTCGCTTTTTTAATTTTTATGGGGAAAAAATAAACAAATCATGTTTTTTTAGCTTTTTATATATTTTAATAATAAAAACAATATTTCTGCATAAATTAGGTCACAGTTTGATCATTTAAAACAGTTTTTTCTGAACACTTTCATTCTGCATGGAAAACAGAACATGTCTATATAACTTTTACAGGATAGTTCCTTAAATAATCAAACAAAATCAATACATTTAATACAAAAAAATAGTGCTCTTTCTGAGAATGCTTTTGAAAGACCAATTGGACCAATTTTATTTTTTTCTAGATAAATTTCTAGATAGATTTCTAGATGTATAAAGTAATATTTTATACGACAAAAGTAATTTTTTGGCTCTCTGATGTTATGCATGCTTTTAATTTTTTAACCGACTTCAAAAGAAGGAGAAAGGTTATCATTTCGTCATGTACTCAAAACTCCGCCATTTATTAACCGATTTCGGATTTTTTTCTATTCAAACGGATGCACTTCCAGATTGGTCCGTTGGAAAGTGGGCGAGGTCACGCCTATACAAAGTAAATACACATTCGTTTTCAACGCCTTCTACTTAACTGATTCTTATGAAACTGTACACTTACATTAACCATCTGTATAAATACTACATCAGGAAAAAAAAGTGGGATTTGCCACGCCCATGCAAAGTAAATATTCTTTTTCAACAACTTCTAATAAACCGATTCTTATAAAACTTTGCATACACTCTTAGTTATCGTTACAATACAATGTTTAGAAAAGTGAGCAGTGCACGCCTATGAAGAGTAAATAAGCATTTAAGCTACTTCTACTAAACCGATTCTTGTGAAACTTTGCTTACGCACTTAGTTATCTTTACAATACATCATTGTGGTTAGAAAAGTGACCCATGAAAAGTAAATATTAATTTTAAGTACTTCTACTTATCCGCTTCTTATGAATCTTCGCATACACAGTTAGTTCTCGTAAAAGTACCTGATGATAAATTAAGGGGCGGTGCCACGCCTATTTTGTAGTCGTTTTTTTCAAGAATTATTCATTGAATGAATTTCTCGATAAACATTTCAGCCATATCATTGGTTTGTTTTCTTTCAATACTTAATAAATACGCTTCCATTCGATTCTAGAAACCTCAATTAGAAATAGAAATGAAAATGGACTGGAAACTTTAGCAACGAACCACCGCAAACGAAAATTGATACTCTATGGAACCTGGAACGTCAGATCACTAGTGGAATCCACTAGACTTGCGCAAGTTATTAAAGAGATGAAAAACTACAACATTAACATTCTGGGCTGGAGCGAGACCAGATGGAAGAACAGTGGCGAGTTTGACTCGGATGGATACAAATTCGTTTACTCCGGAAACGACAAGACACATTCCAACGGCGTCGGTTTTATCCTATCCACTGAATCGCAACGTGCCCTAACTGAGCGGAAGCCAATCTCAGATAGAATCATCACATCAAGATTTCGCTGTAAGCTAAGGCACATCACCTTTATCCAATGTTATGCGCCAACCAACATCACTTGCAACGAAGAGAAGGATGACTTTTACCAACAACTCGATACAGTGATGGAACAAATACATCGTGGCGATATCAAGAGCATCCTGGGAGACTTCAACGTAAAGGTCACTGGTAACCCAACTACATGCAACATAATAGGCTCCCACAGCTTCGAGAATAGGTGCAACGATAACGGAAAAAGGCTTATAGACTTCTGTGCAAGACATGCGATGTTTATTGGAGGCACCAAACTCCCTCACAAGGATATCCACAAATACACTTGCGTATCACCAGGAGCTAGGTACCGGGCACAAATCGACCACATCCTTATCGAGAAGAAATTGTTGAGGGTCATGATAGACGTACGCAACAAACGAGGGGCAGACATATTCAGCGATCATGTTCTTGTTAGCAGCAAACTCTTAACTTCTCCAAGAGGAAAAACAGAACAAAACAAATACGATTTAACATCTCAAACCTCAGCGAACCCAATACAGCGGCCAGACTTATTGAGAAATGTGACGATGCTATACGGCAAATCCGAAATAGCGGCGATACCCCAGATTCACCTTGGTCAAAAGTTGAAAATGCAATAGTAAATTCGACAACTCAAATCATTGGTCTATCATGCACAGAAAGAAAGGAGTGGATATCAAATAGAATATGGGATCAAATCACCAAGGGCAAAGAAATTGACAATACCTTATGCAACTGATATCCCAACTCAGAACGCGCGCAAAACTCATGACGTGAATACTCATCTCCTAATCGTGAAGTTCAGCGGCCAGCCAGAGCCGATAAAATAAATTTCATATCAACAAATTTAGAAGAAACAGAAAAAGCCGCACGTCAGAACAATTTACGCAAGACGTACAAATGTATTTCAACGGTCACGTCTAATATCATTTAAAACATCAATGCCACTCTTTGTTATACTCACCACTACTGAACAACAGCTAGACAGATGGAGACAGCACTTTGAAATAAAAGATAACAGCGAAATTGAAATTGAATACAACGAGAAAAATGCCCTCCCTTTAGCTCCCGGCAACATCTCCAATGCTCCCCCGTCCATAAGGAAGATAACTGCAGCCATAACCAAATTAAAAAATGGCAAATCTGCTGGCCCCGATAATATTCCTCCAGAAATATTTAAAACAAATTCATCTTGGTCTGCTAACATACTTGCGCCCTTATTAACGGATGCATGGACTAGTCAACTTACACCAAAGCGGTGGAATGAAGGCCTAATTATAGCTCTACCGAAAAAGGGTGACCTTCGATAATGTAAAAACTGGCGCGAGATGTCTTTACTAAACACCATCCAAAAACTACTGGCAATGAAAATCCTAGATCGACTCTCTCCACTGAAACAAACCTTAAGGCAAGAACAAGCGGGTTTTCGTGAAGGTAGATCATGCATTGACCATGTATCCACGCTCAGAATCATTATCGAGCAGGCGAATGAAAACAAATCGTCAATGTACTTACTATTTGTCGACTTTGAACTAGCATTCGACACCATTATAAGACAGTGCATATGGAAATCCCTAGAACACCATAACAAACATAATTAAAAATATGTATTCCAATGCAGAAAATAAGGTTTTGCTTAAAGGACAAACTTCAGATGCCTTCTCAATCGACCTTGGAGTCCGCCAAGGCTGCGTTCTTTCCCAACCCTTGTTTTTGGTCATCCTAGATGAAGTAATGGTGGCGACGAACTCAGTAGCAGCTAACGGTCTGCAGTGGGCTCCATTTACAAAATTAAATGACTTGGGCTATGCAGACGATCTATGCCTACTCGCTCACAGTTTTGAGCACATAAATGCAAAAATTCAAGCTCTTCACTATAATGCACGTAAGGTTGGACTTCGCATCAACATAAAGAAAACAAAGGTCATGAGACTAAACACAAATAATAATAGCGCTCTTCTCCTAAATAGTAGCATTATTGAGGACGTTCAATCTTTTAGCTACCTTGGATGTACAATCTCAATAAACAGCGGTGCAGATGAAGACGTAGAAAATCGGATAGACAAAGCTCGAAAGGCTATGTACTCTTTGAGAAATGTATGGATATCAAATGATCTGTCACGTGACCTCAAGTTAAGAGTTTACAACACTCGGATGGGAAACTTGGGGCCTGAAAAAGCTCGCCACAAGGAGACTCCAAACATTCACCAATCGCTGCCTACGCCGCATCATCCGATGTTTCTGGCCAAACACGATAAGTAACTCGGATCTCCTTCGTATGACAAGGCAGATTCAAATCCAGCAGGACATCTTAAGGCGAAAATTCGGATGGATTGGTCACACGCTCAGATCAGAAAACACAATTGCAAAGGCAGCTCTGACGTATAACCCACAAGGTTCCCGTCGACGAGGACGCCCAAGAACCACCTGGCGCATATCGACGTTAAACCAATTAGCATCATCGCAACTAACATGGAACGAAGCTGTACAAATAGCTCCCGACCGAAATAGATGGAAATCTTTAATTGAGGCCGTTTGCTCCCAAGCTGGAGAATAGCGGAATATCATCATCAAATACTCTTCTCTATTTCAATTCGATGTTGCTTGATGGAAATATTCCCCATTATTTATACTGCATAATTTATGTACTTAATTAATTCTTTAATCATGAGGGCTAGTAGTACGAAATGACGTTTGCATTGAATGGCAAATTGCACCTAACTTTAAACATTTTCCGATTTTTGTTAATAAATCTGCAAAAATGCTTTCGAGAAAAGAAAACTTAAATTAAATATTTTAATCGAATTATTCGATTAATCAATCTAAATTAAACGAATAAATTTTTACTCGTAATTGAACATTTTTGTTTCATCGAACATTATTTGACTTCAATTATTCGATTAATCGAGCAAACATTATTCGAGTGAATACCCTAGTGGTATTACTCTAGACCTCTCGCAAGAGGCTAAATATCTACACACAAAAAATATACCAAACATATTTTTTATCAACCCCTTGTTTGGAATTATTTTTATATCTTATTAATGTTTTTGTTAGCTTCTAACAACAGTTTTGTTAAAATTTAATTTTGATAGTTATGTTGACAGCTTTTAATTTTTAAAGCAAAATAGAACCGAAAATATTTGGGTGTTATTATATTGTAAAGAAAAATAACATTTTCAAGAGGTCGAAAATTTCTTATGCGTTTTGGTCTAGTAAACAACATTGTTTGCCATATACGAGTATGTACATTTTTAAAATATTTAAATTTGTTAAACAAAAATTTTTTCATAAACTCATCTCTGATCACCATTTTCTACAGAAGTCGAACGGCTTGTGAGAGAGTGTAAAACAGCTTATAATGGATGATGATGACCCAGACAACAATTGTGTTTGATATATTACAAAAAATCCAGAAAATATTTTTGTTTGACTAACGGCCCTTTTCAAAATGTACGATTAAAAGTTAACGTGAACTTTAACGGCAAGTTCGCCATACAAAACTTGTCATTAATATTCACGTTTTCACATTGTGAAAGGGGCCGTAAGTAAACTATTTTGTTAAATATTTATTAATATTTTTAGACTAACTGTTTTATGGATTCAGACAAAAATATTGTTTGATATTTTTCAGAAAATACAGTAAATACTTTTGTTTGACTTAGTAAATTGTTTTGTTTACAATTTGTTATTATTTTTAGAAAAACTAGATTTAAACAATTTGTTTACTGAAAAAACACGTTTTTTTCAATGAAATTGTTGACATATTTTTGCCTATATTTACAAATTTGTTTATAGGTCCGTTCCTAGACAAAATATTTACTATTTCATTCAATTCCTTTACAGAAAATGAAATTTAGTTTTTTATGTGCATAACTGCATTTTCTAGAAGTATTTAATACGATTATTTTTATGCATTTTCGAAAATATAAAGATTCTTAATAATAATCCTCCATACATACATATAATTGAATTTAATTATAAGACACGTTTTTATAATTTCTCAAATAAGAATTAAAGTTTATTATAATGCAGAAAACAATAATGATGATGATGTCTATCTTGCTTGTGAATTCATCTCACAGAAAGATAAATGTATGTACTATTAAATGCACTTTCCAGCAAGCGCGAACTGCATTTTACACATGCATGCTTGCATACCTTTTTAAATATTTATTATTCAATAGTCTACACAAATAAAGTTATAAATGTATGCTTTTGTTCTCTTATCAAGACATCAAATATGCTGGTTGATTAATATTTGTACATTATTTTTTGCATTGTACGAGTAATTTCTGTTGTTTAATAAAGTTTGCAATTAATTACAATCGATTGCAAATGATGATGATTGATTTTAATCGCTATAGATGTTTAAATAGAATTGGAAAGCAAAAAACTATGAAATTAAAATTAACCTTTTAGCAAATATTTACATACTATATGCAAAAATCAACACAAGAATTTAAATAAGTTGTAATAAAGGGGTGTTTCATCAAAATATAATTGACGATGTGTTTATGGAATTGCCCAGAGGAATATGAATTGATGCTGGTGTTAAAATACTGCGCTAGTCTTAATTGTATATTATTTTTTATGGCTGCCCGACCAACAATATCAGAAAGTCTTAATAAATTAAAAGACCCAATAATAGAGATAAGCTAATGAAGATACTAGGTAATGTAATAATTTCATTAAAACAATGATATTATTTCATTACAATAATGACAAAATATCATTAAAATAATGACAGAATTTCATTAAAATTATGAAATAGTTTCATTAAAGAATGAAATAGTTTCATTAAAACGATGAAATAATTTCACCATAATAATGAAATCTGTTCATTAGCTTCACGAATATATTACAATGTATCAGCGAATATATTACAATGGATCAGCGAAATTATTTCATATATATAATGAAATTTTCATCAAAATAATTTTTACGAAACTTCTTTGATTCACGAAGAAACGTTGGCTGAGTTTTAATGAAGTTTTAATAAAGATTTTCATTGGATTAATGTAAAAATTCATAGAATACATGAATCAAATTCTTTTAGTGTATATTTCATAATTGTGGACTGAATAATCCTCAAAAGCTATTGAGTTTTTTAAAAAATAATATTCAAGCACCTTAAAGGGAGTTTTTAAAGATGGTTTTGTAATAAATTTTTGACAACCCTTTCCCAAATTATGGTAATATCGGTTGAGCAGCCTCTTTTGCAAAAATCAGGTAATTTCACTTTATTGTGAATAAAATCAATATTTATCCATCGATTTTAATGAAATATAGCTTATTTTATTTCCAGTATATGTGCGGACAGCAATAATGGATTCGATATTAAAATTTTTAATTACACTGTATAACATCAAACTTAGTACCAAAATAATATACACATGTATCGGCGCTTTGAAAACTTACATCTGACATAAAGGACTTTTAGTTTCGTAGCGGATTTAGAAAGAAGATGAGACCGATCCAAATGTATATATGTTATTCAAGTAACTTTGGGAAATCCGCGTGTATTCTGCAGCAAAAAAAAATTATTTTTATTTTTCCGTAATTTTTTAAGTTTTGAGATGTTTTCACGCAGTATTTCAGAAAGGAACCGTAGTATTTATGAACTTATATATGTTTAATTATGAGTAAAACGAAACTTTGTTTTCAAAAATCTGGTAGAACTTTATTGAGCTATTAAACTTTATATTGAAAAAAAATTTTTGCAAAAAAGCGTGAACAATGGTGTTCTTTTTTTTTAAGCGCTATCTGTTTATTGAAGCTTTTAGCATGGTGCAATTATAGTTTAATAGACAAAAATCAGCGCATAATAGAATATAAGTACAATAGAATAAGTACCGCATAATAGAACTAGTACCTTTTTTGCTTGAGAACAACATTTGCCATTTGTAACAGTCTTTACATTCCGCTAAATTAAAATTTTTCTTAAAATTGATTGTGCAATTAAAATAGAAATTAGCTACAAACATAATCCACTTTGTAATATTTGTGGCTTATTTGCGGTATCGGTCATATGCGCGATTTTAAAAATAATATTGGAGTGGTGGAAGTATTCCAGAAATTCTTAAATCGCTCTTATTTATTCAGCACTGGTATGACCCAGAAACAACAAAAATACTACCCATACACACAAAAAAAATTTCAATGTAAAATCCTCGCAAAACAGGTTAATTTAAAATTTTTCGGTAGTGATTTTGCTTCATAGGCGTTTCATGTTAATTCAACATGATTTACAATAATCTTGAAGGGACATTTATCCTTTTGAATTAACTATATTTCATGCTGATTTAATATTGCAGTACAGTTAAATCAAAAAGCAGTTGATACTGAAATAATTTGAAAAATCATGTTAAATCAAAGTTATTTCGAGTTGAAACAACGTTATTTTGATCTTGGAACAACACGAAGAATCATGTTGAACGAAAGTTATTTCAAATTGAAACAACATGAATTTGATATTGAAGCAACACTAATAATCCTGTTAAATTGTAGTTATATCGAGCTGAAATAACATGACTTTAATGTAGTTATTTTATTAATTATTTTACTCACGTGATGGTCATTAGCATAGACATAAGAACACTTTGTGTTGTAGTTCGCTGCCCTAGCCAAGATTTGATCTCGTGCCACTTGCATGATAGTTCGCGCGCTAATTACTGCAGCCACAACAGCTTCAAACTTCACTTTAGCTATACACTAAATAAATACCCGTCGCATGTAAAATTAATTTCATTTTAATTTAACGTGATTTAAATGATTATTTAACATAAAACGTACTTTAAATTAAAATTATAGTTATGTTGATTTAAAATGATATGTAACGTTTAAAACAAAATTGTTTTAACAGTGAAAAATTTTAAATCAAAGAGATCTAAGGTTATATTAATAATTTTCCATTTAAAGTTAATATGAAACAATGGTAGTTTTAAGCCGGCAGCAGTAAGAATTCGCTTGTAATTCGTTTTTTGTCGTCTACATAGCCGACACTTATAAGAATAAATAACATCAAGTCACACAACTAAGCACAACAGTGAACTGTAGCAATGAACAAAGCAAATAAACACTAACACACTTAAACGACAAATTAGTTCTTGTAAATTTAATATGATTTCAAATCACAATAGCGTCATGTTGATTTTACATTCCTTTATTTTTCTGTGTGTATACAATGGAAATAATATACTAGTTCTCTTCCGTTGCAGTATTCCATTTTAACTAGGATATCCCCAGCAAAGCGCATTTTAAGACAAATCTTAATTCAGCGGAAAGTGGCTATCAAGCCAAAAAGTTTAGCGAGCACTAATTTGAATGCGCATGAACGAATTTTTGCAAACATTTTGTTTTAATATAAAGTTTAATAACTCAGTCAATTTCTACCGGATTTTGAAAGACAAAGTTTTGTTTTACTCATAAGTACGAATACTTTTTAATTAAGGTCATAAATAGTATGATTACTTTATGAAATAAGACGCAAAAACCATCTGCAAATTTAATAAATGGCGAATTTGAGAAATGACTTAAACAATTTTTTTCCTGGCAAAATATACACAAAATATACATGAGCGTCAAATATTTTTCAAATGCTGTGATGATAGATAAATAAATAAATAAAAAAAATATATTCAATGAACGCCATTTATGGACTTAGGTTCATTAATTTTTTGCAAAAATACGTTAATTCAATGTAACCATACGTTGTTTCAATGAAAATATTCATTAAAATTCAATGTAAAAAGTTTTATTGAAAAAATTCGTTGTTGTTGTTCTTTAATAAAATCAATGGACCAGTTCATTGATATAATGTCCTAGTACATTAGGTCAAAATTAATGAACAATTCGTTAAACCAATGTACTGTTTCCTTGAATTTATGCACCTTTTTGGCACTTTTATGTAGAACACCATGAGAAAGATTTTTGTAGAATATTTTAACATTCTAACTCTTCGTTACATGGGTCTTTTTCCCCCTTTCTTAAAAAAGGCCAAAAGACTCCCTTTCATCGTCGATATAGTAAGCTGCAATATTCAACAAAAAATGTTCCTCGTGGTCTTAGCACATTTTATACCTGAAACGTAAGACAATATACTTTACAAATTCCGAATAAGTACGCTATTTTTTTTAGTCTGCAGAAGTGACAGCATAAAAAGCGCGCCAAAACTAATAAACTTTATATATACGTAAAAAAATTTTACATTGAATAACACATTTTCTTTCCTTTCTTTTTTTCAGCTTTCTTGACAAAGGTTTCCCAAGCGGCCGAGTATATTTTTGAATACCTTAGAACATGGTTAACAACCGGTTAAATCGATGTGGCCAAAATAAATATATTACCTTCCATTAAAAAAAGTTAACAAATTAAATAAAACTTAAAACTAATTGTACCTACAAAAATTTCTCACACAAAAGCTTCAATGTTATGAACAAATTTTATCTAATTAATGTACTAAAAAGTCTTCACAAAAAAAACAATTTAATGTCAAACAAATAGTATATAGATAATTTTCAAACAAGTCTTTCAAATTAAACTAAAAGCCATATAAAGAAATAATAATAAGAAAAAAGAAAAAGAAAAACAGAATGGAATAACAAATGGAATTGAAAAGTCAATAATATTTAATTTATTGCTAAACTGGTTTAAAAAAAGTTATTCGAGTGTTAAATATAAATAAAATAATTTTGCTTGATGACAGGTAATTGAGACATAATGCAAATAAATGCACATACATGAGTGTGCTTGCTGCATGCCACTCGTGCATTATGCTCAATAAAAAATAAATAATGCCAACCGCCCAAAATAAAAGTCATAAAAAGGGAATGAATATATTTTTCAGATGCAAATCGCATTGCCAGCAACAATCGAATATATTCGTACTTATGAATTATGAAAACAAACAAAAGTGGACAAAAAAAAACAGATCAAAATTTTAAATAAATAATTGTGGAGTGGAAAAAAGGCAAAGGACCATTTTAATTAAAAGCATGTGATGTAGCTCTTAATTATATTCATTGGATAAGTTTTTTGTTTTTGTTTTACTTTACTTTTGTCTACTACCTGTAAATTTACGATAATATTTGTGTATTGTCAGACTGACTACTTGCTGGTTTATTATCTTTATTGTAAGTTTGTTTTATTGTTTTATATTATAAAATATTGTTGGGATTTTTTGTTCATTTTTGTTTTATAAACAGAATATATTTCTAGCTATTTAAGTTTGTTAAATATAAAAAAAGTTAAACATACTATACAGTCAACGACAAATATATTTTTATAGAATAGTTTCGGATTACCCTACAAAAATCGCGACTACTCCATACACGCGTGTATAGAATGCTACACAATGGACCAGAACTAGTTAAAAACTAGTGCGAAAATATGCAATAAACGTAGTCCATTTAACATTGCGATGTTCTTGGGCTGGACCATGTAGTTCAGCTTTGCATTAGATCGGACTGCTCCAAAATCTACAATTGCGTAACTACTCCATGGAACACCTACATAAGATTAGTTTTGAAACTACTCTATGTCACTACTTGATGCAGCATTCAACTGTTCGTGTTTTAACGATTGCATATACTATTCGCAATCGTTAAGCGCGAACATTTGTTGCTTAACCACAAACTCTTGTTTACAAATGACATATTCCATGACTGCATTACATAGGACCATACTGTAACTAGTCCATTTTAGCTAAAATTGATCACGTAGCCCAAAACTGTTTGTGGGGTATTCAGTTTTTGTTTAATTCATAATTTTTTATTAAAAGGGTTTTGTAAACTATTTATATTAAAAAAGCAGAAAGATGATTTAGTTAAATAATTTCAACTAGGATTTGAAAACATTTAAAGCTTATCACTATCTCGATGGCGATTAAAAAATATGCAATTAATCGGCTAATCCCGGTTAAGCAAGACCACTATAATTTTTTATTAATTAAAACCATAATAAATTTCGTCAATCATAACGTACGAATATGAAAAACAATACTAAGGGAAATTTCTTTTGATAGGAAATTTTTTCTAGACCAGCATATAATAGACCTTTTTCCATCAAAGCTTCTAGTTTTTTAAGTTTATTTTTATGCGATTCCTTTATATAAATTTTGTTTGTTTTTTTTCTTTTTTGTAAGAGAAAATTTATCTATCCTCCAACCGTATAAAAAGTGTTTTTATCAATCGTGTGACACAACAAGGAATATATCGCGTTTAGTTTCCCTAATGAAAATCGCTTAAATTTATATCTTCGTGGCAACCGAGGGTCTGATTCAGTTTTGCTTAGGCAACCCAATTTTATCTCATGGATAAAAATTGTTCTCTAGTAAATTTTTTTATAAACAAATGTATTTCTCATTTAAAAATTAAAATGATTATTTCAAATGCATTAGCTTGTGAACTCAAATTGATTATTAGGCTAAGGTTCGTAACGTTTCCCTTGTTCCTTGGAATATTAATCATGCCCAATACATTCGAAATTAAACGTTGCGAACCTTAGCCTAATAATCAATTTGAAATGTATTTGTCGTTGACTATACAAATAAATACCGATAAGATCTTTATTATTTTAATTTTTTGCTGAAAATGAACTGTTAGGATAATTATATGAAATAAAGAAGACACAGTCTTCAGAAATATTGTGATTGTACATTGATGACTGTATAGATGATAATGATGCTGTTGACAGCTACAGCCAAGTGATGTGTAAATAGAGTTTTAATCAAAATAAATGTTATTACGAATAAATTTATGTATGAATAATTAATTTTCTTAATTTCTAGAAATAAAATTTTGCGACATAGAATTTTAAAACGAAGAATCAAAAGACATTTGTATAATTTTAAGTCTTAGGGCGTGTGTCAATCGGTAGAAAAGTACTATGGTAAAAAAATATTTTCCTGTGGGGAAAAATTTCTGCTTGTCAAAAATGTATCTCTTGTGTCAAAAATTCTACTAGCCCCCAAGGCCTAGTGAAATTTTATTCACCTCAGAAGTGTCAAAAATTTACTTACAATAGTACTTTGCTACCGTTTGGGACACGCCCTTAATAACAAAAAATAATTGTTAAGAAAATAACTATAGCATGCAAAAATACTTTTTTTTGCCTTTAAATAAATATATGTATCTAAAATAAACAAAGTTTAATGCGCTAAATTCAAAAACGTTTTTAGTTCTTTTATACAATGCATAAATATATTATACAAAAATTTAATAGACACTTGTGTCAGTTGTACAATAAAAAATCTTGTACAATTCACAATGGACATCACATACACTTTAAAAATACACATTTACATTTTAAGCCTTTTTTGGCTTTTCTGCATACCCTGTTAAAACGAAAAACACTACTCTTCGTATACCAGCAAATGAAATACTGGTCACTCAGTCTGTCACCAGTTTGAATCATTTTGATACATTCCTGCTTGCTAAAATTGAGCAATATTCAGCAGATGAAAAGTTCTGTTACAATCAGTGATGCCATTAGGATACGAAAGATACATTTTTCGTATCTTTTGATGACTTTAGGTACCATGTATAATCCTGACATTTTTCGTATCTTTTGAATCTGTACGCAAAATGTACAGAAATAAAATATTATACTTTCCGTCTCTGACAAGTTTTTTAAAGTTATCATTTCGTTATGAATAATAAAAACGCCTTTACTCGTATATTAATTTTTACACAAATTATTTTGTCTTGACAACATCCAAAGATAGTTACATGTAATTAATTTTAAAGTTTGCTTACTGTATTTATAAAAATTACATACCTAATATTTATGACTTAAATAAATATAAAAATAAATTTATATGATATCATTTTCTTTACAATATTCATTAAATATGAAATAAAAATGTTATGTTAATATATCAACCCCTTTGCGGAAAATGATCGTAAGCGACATTTTGTAAAAAAAAATTTTTTTATTGAAATCAAAATTTTATGAGGATACCCAGCTTAAAATTGTAAAAATATCAAAATTTTTGATAACTTTTGAAATACAGGCTATAAAGTTTTATAGTAAGCGTCAGTTTATGAACATAAATCATGTTTAAATACAATAAAAAACCCTCCTCCTGAAAAATTTAATTTTTGCCGCTTACGATCATTTGGCGGTAAAGGGTCGATATGTTAAACGTTAAAAACGGATTTTGAAAATTTTTTCACAATGTATCTTTTTGGGGAAAAAATTAATCTTTTTGGAAACTAAAATGTATCTTTCTCGAAATTTCACTGGCAACACTGGTTACAATGTCTATTAAAACTTATTGTATTAAATACTCTCTGAGCAATAAATTCCTGAAATTGTTATTTTAGGACACGCGTAAAAAGAAACAAACGAAAAAATATAATTGGGACATTTCTGAGGATGTTGTCATTTACATGGTTATTAATGAAAACACCACTGTTCCATAAGCCATCGGTATAGGAAATGTCTACTAGATGTACGCAACAAAAGAGGAGCTGACATAAGCCAATTTCGAGACCATTATTTGGTGGTTGCCAAAATTCGGCTCTGCACAGCTGCAATCCATAAAAAAGTTGAAAATTTGCGACCAAAAAGGTACGACGTTGGACGCCTAAATAACACAATTATCAGGGAAAACTTTACAGCGCAGCTACGGGATGCAATAACCACAACAGAAAGTGAATCTCAGTCTTCTGTTAATTTTAAATAGCACCACATTAGAAACGCAATAAGATCCTGTGCCGACCGTACCCTAGGACCAACACCTAAAGGGAGACAAGAATGGATGACTGACGAAACGTGCAATATAATAACACAACGGAGAATGATAAAAGAACAGCTAGGAGCAATGGAAGACTAGGAGGCAAAAGTTATCATAGAAACAGATTACCGTAACATACATAAATTAGTGCAACGTTCCGTGCGGAGGGATAAAAGAAGACGAATTGACTGCCTTGCAGAATAAACCGAAAGAGCTGTACAAGCCGGTGATACCCGAAGAGTTTATAAGATCACAAAACAACTTGTAGACCACAATTTGCATACAGAACACCGTGTGAGAGGGAGCATTTTTCAACTGTTTTGAACTGTGTAATAGATTCTACTCTCCAGCTTCCTATTTGTATAAATACCCCAGAGAATATTAACCCAAATTTAAGGATAACACCACCAAGCATAGTGGAAATTGTAGCTGCTATTAAACAACTTCCAAATGGAAAAGCTGCAGGTACAGATCTGATCACAGAACATGATCACAGAAACATGGGAAAGTAAATCTTTTCCTAAAGATGGTATAATTGTCGAAATTGCGAAAAAGGAAGACCTCAAAAATTGCTCAAACTGGCGACGTATATGTGTGTTGGCAACCGTAGCCAAAATAATGGCAAAAGAACATCTGGAACAGACCATCAGTTCATGCCAAGCCGGATTTCGGTTCATCGTGCGTAGACCACATCAACTCATTGCTCATTATTATAGAAAAATGCGTTGAGTTCAACTCCAAGCTATATATGTCACTTATCGACTTCCAAAAAGGCTTTCGATTCCATTAATCAAGACTGTATATGGTTAGCTCTGAGAAGAAGAAATATACCGGAAAAATATATAACACTTATTAAGGAAAGCTACAATCATGCTAGATGTTTCGTGCTGCATAAGGGAGAACTTTCTGACTCATTGACGGTTGAGAGCGGAGTGCGACAGGGATGCATATTATAGCCACTCTTGTTTCTTATCGTTATGGAAGATGTCCTCAATAACATCGAGAATAAGAGACAAGGGATACAGTGGAAAGTCAACAACCAATATTTGAACTACCCTGCATATGCTGACAATATCTGCTTGCGCTCACACAAGCTTGTTGATCTAAAGCAAATAACGAAAGAACTCCAGGAAAAGCTGCAATACACGGGCCTCAAGATAAACCCTGGCAAAACAAAAACGTTAACTATCGGTTCAACAACAGAGCCAATTGCCGTCAATAATGATACTTTTGATGCTACAGATCAATTTTGTTATCTTGGATGCGAGATTACAGCAGATGGTGGGACCGAAGTTGATGTGGGCTCACGAACAAACAAGTCCAAGACATATTTTAGCACCTAGTCCCAATCTGGAACAGTAACAAAATAAGCCAAAGAACCAAACTTAGAATTTTCGAGTCAAATATAATATCAGTGCTTTTATATGGCTGTACAACTTGGAAGGTTACTAGCAACATATCAAAACGCATTCGAACTTTTGATAATCGCTGCTAAGAAGAATATTGCGTATTTTTTGGCCGCTGACAATTTCTAATAGCTAGTTGCTAGCTCAGACAAACCAGATGCCGGTAGGAACGGAGACACGTACACGAAAGTAGCAGTGAATCGGACAGTGGGAGTTAAAGGAATATAGTATATATAATGAAAAGATTGGTGACAGTGTCGCTCCTGTTGTCATGTATGAACTTAGCGGCCATTTGTTCGAAAATATTCTTACTGATCTGTTTGAGCTATCACCGACTTGTTGGTCATTGTCATAAAATTTTCTTGCAAGATGTCTGAAAGACATGGCCAAAAGGGTAATAGAATACAAATTACATACATACATTCATAAACACATATTATATTTTTTAGAATGAGCAGCAAAGGGTAACAAGGGGTGATTGTAATTATAAAGAAACAGCAACAAAAATCAACAAATGCCTGTCTTTATTTATTTATTCTTTCACCCATGCACATGTTGTGACAATTGTCATAATTGAAATTAGATTGGACACAACAATAAACAATGCCGTTGGACGGCATTGTTGTTGTGTGCTTTCATAAAAGGAAATAACATTTCAGCTTTCTCATAATATCAAAAGCAATAAAAGGAGAGAACAATTCAATAATGTACATTACGAACACTTCACAAACTGATGATTTGTGCTCACATTTAGTATATACCTGATCTGATAAACAATAAAAATGTAAAATGTTTGTCATCTTAATTTTTGTTATTAGTTTTTGAAAAAGAAAAAAGGTTTGATTTTGCGCGGTAAAACAATTTTCGCCGCTGATTTTTTAATAACAATGAAAAAGTTGAGAATATAAAAAATATGTACAGCCGACTTAAAAGCAATATTTTCCGCATCTTTTGGGTTTTTACTTGTTCAAATCGGAAAATCTGTTCTTGAGTTATGGTGAATTATACTGATGTACCTAGTGGAAATATTATGTAGTCATGCTCGTTAAAAAAATCTGTACGTGATAGAAAAAAACTGAAAAGTGAATTTAATTTAGCGCATTGAACTTTATATATTCCACATATTTTTATTTAAAGGCGATTGTTTTTCTGCAGACAAGGATAATTGATATTCTATGTGTTAAATTCATTAGAAATAATGCAATTTGCTTACATTCATTCATTATACATTTAAAATGTTACTGTGATTTTAAGTAGATTTATTCAAAATATTTTATAAATTAGCTTTAATATAATTTAAATAGCTTGTTGATAAAGAGCTTAAATTTAAGAGTTATTTTCTTATATGTTTGTTAAGCATTAAACCTTTAGCACTGATGAATAACTAAATGTATGCAATAATTGTTATGTTAATAATTTGTCAAATTGTTATAATATTATTATTTAAGAAAATTTAAAGACATGTATTTCCAAATAAATCTTTGAAAGATGTAAAAGTACTGCTTATTACAAATACTTTAAAATTAAAAATTTTAAAAGCTGATAAGTTAAATATAAAATCCCTACTGTTAAATAATCAAAAACATATCAAAACTGAACAATTTGGTTTAATTTGTTTGGTTCATACCAAAGAGGAATGCAAATAAATAAGTTACAATCCTATGGTTTTTGGGCTTTTTAATACGTTACATGACCTGGCTTGAGTTATAATCCTACTCTTACTTTTACACCACGTGATTCAAGAATTGTTAGTATATCATTTATGGATCCTATTTTATAACGATTTGCAGCTGGATACGTCGTGCACTTTTGCAAAAATTAACTGATTTTCAAATATATCAATTTTGGAGATTTTAATATAAATATTTTCGTTAAAAAGGGGCAAGATCTCTCTTTGCATATATTCAAAAAGGAGGATATACACATTTTCTTACTGCTAAAACTTCTAAAATGAAAAAAGTCCTTTTTCTTTTATATCCTGAAATAGGCTATTTTAATTTCCTTCGTTTTTATCGCTAATACGCTACTTGGCTTGTTCTTATGGCGTAAAAATTACAAACTGACATTTAAATAGGTTAAATAATACTACGCAATAATTTTGAACTTTTTGAGTGCTTCGGAGGTAAGAATAGATAATTTCTATATATTTTCATTTCATAAATTCAGAAATCATCTTAAAAATTTCAGATTATGTCTAGTTATAAAGATATATTGATTTTTTAAAGAGTAGTAAGTAACACAATAAGTCACTTAATGCCTACCAGTTAAGTAAAGTACACTCAGGGAAAAAACTGCCATTTAAAAATAAGAAAACATGATATTAATAACTTAATTTTCAATTTAATAAATAATATTGAAACACATTAAATCAATAATCTTCAACTTTGAATTAATATAGTTGTTTTTATATTTTATAAAGAGAAGTAACACAATCAGGCAACGAATGCCTACCAGTAAATTAATTAATGTGCTACCTTCTTTGGGAAAGGGATAAAGAAGAGAGAACAGGTGCTGAGGTGGGAGAGCGATAGAAAGCTTAATTTATTTACAACCCTGATATTGCGCATCTTTTTGTAGAGCAGAGTTGCAAGCCCCTCTGGTGTCAAGTAGAGGCAATGAGTTGTTTAAGCTGTGTAGCTATTTTATTAGTTCTTTTACTTCGCCGTCGGTTCTGCTACAATACTGACGAAGGAGGGTGCTGTGAAATGAATTATGATATATTAGTAGACACTGCCAAAGTGATCAGTGGTAGTATGCCTTCATCACTTTAACAGTCCAATAACAACCAACACAATAACACACCAATGCACATGAGAAAAATGCATGATGATGTTGGCTTGTCTGAAACTAGTCTTGTAATCAAACGTAGTGTATATTGAAAGAACATTGTTTCAAAGTAGAATAATATTATTTTAAGATTATTATATCATCAATTTCTAAATTAACTTAAAATTTATATTGCAAAATATTGAATTCATAAGGAACCTTTCAAATTCTATATGGCAACAATTGAAATTAACATAAGAATTCCATATTAACTTAATCCCAAAGAAATATTATTAAATTAATATGGTTCAATATTGAAATAAAAATGTTCAATATGGCTAGACCTTTGTTAATGTTTCTTATTGAATCAATATGGTGTTTTTATTGATTTTAAATACTTTTTTCTCTGGGCGAGATATATAGAGAGCTTAATTTGTTTACAACTCTGCTATTGCTCGTTTTGTTAGTTCAAGGTAGGGATGGCAAAATTGGTACAATTGTACCATTTTTGGTACAAAGCGATCTTTAAAAGTGCAATTGCTTATTTAGTACAATTAATACTTTTTCCATTTTTAAATTTTGCGAAGTATTGGGAACAGAGTTTGACTTAACAAAAGAAATAATTAAAGCGATCAGATATGACCAGCTCACAAAACGTAGCCTCTGCGATTTAGCGCTCTCGCATGTCGCGATAAATATTAAAGTCTAAAAAAAACTAATTTTTATAAATTTATTTGCATTGTAGTAAATTCTAATATTTCGGAACTTTATTGGGAATATATTCTTCTACCTTCCAATAGCAAATATGTCCAAATTAATGAGTTCTTTTTGATTAGAAATCGCTAAATCTGAGTTAAGTACACTTTTCTTTTTGCCACAGATAGTACTATATGAGCATTTTCGTAGGAAAGTCCACTTTATGTCACGTGCGACACCAATAAATGATGCTTTTTTTTAAGAAACGTAAGTTTTTTTTGACTTCTTTATATATTTGTGTAAGTAAAAGTTAGTAAAAATCCAATTATGTACATGGTTCTGAACTACAAGCTTAATTGCTTGATGTCGCACGTGACCAAAAAGTGGACTTTCCTGTGGGAATGTTCATACACTTATGTATGTATAGAAAAGTGATATATTTGCTATACTTAATACCCCTGTGGGTGAGTGGTAGCGATGCAAACCTGTCAACCCAGAGGTCGTGGCTTCGATTAATCGCTTCGCGGGTTACGTCTGTCTATAAAAAAAATCACCGCCGAAGGAGGGCGCTGTGATGTACATTATCATAGAACAGTATCAATCGCTGCGGGTATTGCTTAGTGACCAGAACTATGCCTTTTTCCCTGGAACAGTCCGACAACAACTAACCACAGCACCACATTAATGAACATCAGAAAAATTTATGATATTGCTGACTTGTCTGGTACATAGAAAAACCCCAGCATTCGCTTTGTAGTCAATGTGCTACACTGAAAGAATTTTATTTCATAAGACCAATGAAAAACTTTCCATTAGGTTGTTTCATTATCCAATGACAATTTCAAAAATCCAATGACAATTTCAAAAATCCAATGACAATTTCACAAATCCATTGAACATTTCATTAATGTTATGAAATAATTTCATTTCGTAAATCCAATGAAAAATTTCATTAAAATTAAACCAACGAAAATTTCATTAAAATTCAACCAATGAAATTCTTTCAAAATATTAATGAAACTTTACATTGGATCTATGAAATTGTCATTCAAACAATGAAATTCTTTCACAATATTAATAAAATTTTCATTAGATTTGTGAAATTGTCATTGGAATAATAAAAAAAAAACCTAAAGAAATAATTTAATAAAATTATTTTAAGTCCAGTTATTATTATCCGTAGCAAACTTTTATTTAATAGTACGTTTCCATTATGAGCAGAACAGGTCTGTTTGAGCAATATATGTATGTCGATGTTGTAAATGTTTTTAAGTTCGAATTTTCGAAATAAATTTGACGTTTGTATTATTTGTTTATATTATTATTGCATCTTCTTCGAAAGTAAAATCAGCGTCATATTTCTCTCCATGTGTGTCCGTAGAACAATATCACTTTTTCCGCCTTTGTCAATCACAGTAAATGGATGACCCAAAGTTGCATTTCTAATTATAGAGGAAACGCACTGGTGCACAGACAAATTTGGACATAATTTGGAGCAAAATAGGATGTTTGAGGTGTTTTGCTCACATGACAATTGTATAGGAAAACATGTAGCAAAACATGTATTATGGCCCATAGCACGTACAGTAGTTTTGATTTACCTGCCTTTTTCTTAAGCGCACTTTTGACTTAACTGCACAAAATTATAAATTTGAGTCACTATTCTTTAAAATCCCATACAAATTCATTTTTTAAGCGCACTTTTTATACCTGCACTTTTAAGATAAGTGCCTTAAATTTTTGGCATCTCAAAACTATTTTTGTTTCTGTGATTTTTCTTCAAAATAAGTGCACTTTGTATACCTGCTCATTTAACATATTTTTTCAGCTTTAAATTATTTTCATATAAAAAATCAAAGTTAACTGCACACACTAAATAATTGTGTTTACGTGTACATTAAGACATGTAAGTGCATTTAAGCTAACAGCATTTTTTACTTACCTGCACTAAAACTCTTGAAAAGTTGATTGTGCAGCTAAGTCAAAATTACTGTATATCGAAATGCACTACAACTTTTTCATTGATATCCTTGCAGCTATTGTCACTAGGTTTTCTCCACTTGAAAAAGAGCATTTTAGATTAACCAACACTTTGCAGTTACAAAAAGGTAAACATATAAAAATTTGAAGCCAAAATCCATTTAAGCTAGAATTGCTTTTGCTGTATTTCCATAACGGTACTTTGAAACTTTAACTGAACACGAAGTTCGAAAAGTATGTAGGTTAAGCTTTTTAAAAAAAAATGTGGGTGGTGTATCAATCCGTGTGTATTTTTTTTAATTTTTTATGTTTGTACGCGCATAACTCTGTCGTTTGTGTCGTTTTGCTTACAGTTTTTGAAAATCGGTAGCGCAATTTGCCACTATCCCCCGAAATATTGACTATCGCATAACTTTTTCATTTAAGGACCAAATTTCAAAGATTTTAAAAATTATTATTTTTTGTTTGAAAAGGTTTGCAGGAAGTTTGGTCGTATAATTTTTTTTCGAACTTTGGTGGGTTAATTTGATTCGCCCGAAATATTGAGTATCGCATAATTCCTACATTTATGGCCCGAATTTCAAATTGTTTTTGCTTGAATTGTTTTTTGTTTGAAAAGCTTTTCTAGCAGTTTGGCCCCATAATCAGACGGGTGGGGTGATTTACATAAAATTTACCTTTTGAAAAAATAATTTATCAAAAAAGTACCTGTTGAAAAAGTAGCTCCTAAAAAGTACATTTGAAAAGAGTGAGTTCTAAAGAAATACCTTTTAGAAAGTACTTTCAAAAATAGCTTTTAAAAATATACCTTTTATAAAAAGTACCTTTTAAAAAAGTACCTTTTAAAAAAGTAACTTTCTAAAAACTACATTTTAATGCCATAATTTACAAAAAAGTTTCTGACTTATAACAGATTAATAAAACAAAATTTCATACAAAAATTTGTGTTATGTCTCTTATTAATCAAAAACTTTTTTGTGAATTAGGTTGTAAATATATAAGCGTTTTTCAAAAGGTAATATTTTAAGGTACTTTTTTAAAAGGTACAATTTAAAAAGATACTTTCTTAGAAGCTACTAATAATAAATTTTAAAAAAGTAGTTTTTTCTTCTTGGTAAAATGTTTGAGATTATTTTCAACTAATTAAAAATTATATTTTAAAATAAAAAGCTTTTATTTTTCCGTATAATGAGCCATATTTCACCGCCTACCTGCCGTGATATAGTCAGTTTAGAAAAAAACTTAAAAAAACCGGCTTTTACAGTGTAAGCCCTTTACAAAATAATAAATTTTTTTAACATTCTGTGTTTGCTGGGCTTTTGTTCAACGACCCTTTATTGGTTATTTGTCTCATTTAAATTGCTAATGATGTGTTTTTTCTTCTATTCTAGAAAGTAAAATAATATAATTATAAGAAAATTAATTAAATATTCAAGTATAGATGATACTTTTTAATAAGATGTTTAATACCCTGAACTTATAGGCAGCGCAAGTCGTCAATTGACATAAATTATATTTTGTAAAAGTTGTCATTCACATTAAGATGTTAATTATATTTCAAATTAGTTGTTACTTATTCTTGATTAGAGATAACAAATACAAGTCGTTTAATCAATTATTCCAGGTTCGTTTTTTAAATTATGTCAAAGTTTTCGTATCACTTTCAAGCGAGTTTATTCATCAATTAATCGAAAATAAATGTAAATATTAGTATTTTTTGCACGGTAATTGCTGAAACAAATATAAAGTCCAACTTAAATTTTGGAACTGGTTTTATTAAATAAATTGCAAAAAAAAAAGAACTTATTGAAAACAGCAAAAAATATAATTATAAATTCTCTTGTGGTTCTCATATTGTTATCATTGTCAAATATGTTAATTTCCAACACATCTTCGTATTTAAAGATCTTCGCTGATATCTAACAGTCTTTGTTAATTAAACCATTTACCAGAGTTTCTGCCTTTTGTTTTTTTTACAAGTTTTTGCTAATTTGTTCAGCTGACGGGTTTTTTCAGTCGCTCATTTTTCCCCTTTTTATTATTTCACTTCTTGAAATTTTATTTGAAGTAGCTAGTATTAGGTGTACAAATTAGTTTTTGCCATTCTTTTATCGAACATTTTTTTAAATGTAACATAAATGTCATGATATAAACTTAAGAATCTGCCAACTAATATCTTAGAGATATTTTTGGACTGAGGTTTGTATTATAAGACGGGAGTATGATCATTTTTGAGTAAGTGGCCAAACATAAGTCCGTTTAAACTTCTTTTCCAGTTATGCTAATATAGGTCGTACATAACATAACGGTATATCTCGAAAACTAGAACAAATTTTATTTTTTATCAGTAGAAATAGTTCAAATGAATATTTACTTTTCATGGGCGTACCATTTAAAACTTTTCTAACCATAATCTTGCATAATAACGATAACTAAGTGCGTATGAAAAGTTTTATAAAACATCGGTCTAGTAAAAGTTTTTGAAAAATAATATTTACTTTGCGTGTGCATCGCACTGCTACTTTTTTAGGGTTCCGTACACCAAAAGTGTAAAGAAACCCTATTGTTTTCGCTACGCTGTCCGTCCGTCTGTCTGCCTGTATGTAGGTCTGTCACAAGCTGTTTTCTCGGGAACCATAAGAGCTACGGACCTGAAATTTTTACAGGACATGTAAAACTTTGGCCTCTACAAATATATGACAGTTAAAAGTTAAAGGGTGTTTTAAAGCAAGCAATGAAAAATTTTGAAACACTAATGTAATATACAGACACCTATATATAGACATTTTACATTTTCAAACTTAATGTTAATTGGTGTAGTCTGTAGAATAGACTACACCAATTAAAACCGATATTTAAAAATCAATAAAAATTAAAGGGTGTTCTATCAGTTAAAGTAATTTTGACTATATAATTTAGACAATTTGATGTATCTTGGAAACCGTAAGAGGAAAAATCTTGAAATTTTCATAAATAATAAAACTAAAATATTGCAAAATTAAAAAAGTCAGAACGGAAAATCGCCAAAATGAAAAAAGCGCTTAAAGAAAAAAAGCATCAAAATTCAAAAAATTCGCTAAAACGTAAAAAATCACCAAAACTAAAAAAGATCTCCAAAAAACTAAAAAAACGGCAAAAATCCGAAAAAAGTCTTCGAAACGAAAAAAGCACTACAACATTAAAAAAATTGCTAAAACTAAATATATCATCAAAAAACGAAAAAATCGCCAAAAATGAAAAAATCACCAAAACTAAAAAAAGCGCCAAAAACAACGAAACGCGCCAAAGCTAAAAAAAATCGCCAAAAACCACAAAAATCGCCAAAACGAAAAAAGTGTCTAAACAAAAAAAACCCTAAAACTAAAAAATCACAAGAATCCGAAAGAATCATCAAAACCGAAAAAAGCGCCAAAGCTACAATAAATCGCTTAAACTAAAAATGTCATCAAAAAGCGAAAAAAAACGTTAAAACAAAAAAACGTTAATACAAAAAAAACCTCAAAGCAAAAAAAAAAAACGCCAAAATAAAAAAATCGGAAAAACAAACAAAAAATTGCAAAAAAAAAACCGAAAATCGCAACAAAAAAAAAAACAAAAAATGGTCGGAATGAAAAAAAGTGTCATAACCAAAAAAAATCGCCAGAACTTAAAAAATCACCAAAAATCGATAAAAATCGGCGAACCCGAAAAAGCGACATAACTGAAAAATCCCCACAACTTAAATAAATCGCTAAAACTAAAAATATCGTCAAAAAGCGAAAAAAACGTTAAAACAAAAAAAACGTTAAAATAAAAAAAAACCTCAAAGCAAAAAAAAAAAACGCCAAAATAAAAATATCGAAAAAACAAAAAAAAAATCAAAAAAAAAACAAAAATCGCAACAAAAAAAACAAAAAATGGTCGGAATGAAAAAAAGTGTCATAACCAAAAAAAATCGCCAGAACTTAAAAAATCACCAAAAATCGAAAAAAAATCGGCGAAACCGAAAGAGCGACATAACTGAAAAAAATCCCCACAACTAAAATAAATCGCTAACAAAAAGCGAAAACAAACGTTAAAAAACGCCAAAGCCAAAAAATCGCCGGAAAAAAAGCACAAAAATTCAAAACGCGCCAAAACCAAAAAAATATCGCCTAAAAAACAACGAAAAATACTTTTAAAAAAATAAAAAATAAATTAAAATTAAACAAAAAAGCAAAACGAAAAAACTGTCAAAATGAAAAAAGGGGCAAAAACGAAAAGGGATAAACATATGTATGTGTATGCGTACGGAACCCTTCGTGTGCGAGCCAAAATCGCACTTTACTTATTTTATTTATTAATATGTGATTTATCGCTTGAACTGCCCAAATAATTTTTCCTATGTTCTATTTAACCGAATTTATTTATTTGTGACGATTCAGTCTAGTAGCCATTGTCTTGGTATGTTGAAACTAGTTGATTTTTTAATATATATTTTATATTACTATTATTGTTGTTGTTGTTGTAAGTGTTAATAAGCAATGGGCTTATTAAATTTCTTACATGGTTGTAATTTTACTTATGATTCATATCATTTTTACCTTAATTGTTTCTCAAATTGTTAATGAAGAATTAATTTTAAGCTGATATTTAAAGACCGTTTAAGGGTTTTTCAGAAATTGTAAAATTTATTTAAATTTTATTTCGTATACCGAGTAATTGTGAGAATATTTTATTCTTATTCTTCTATGCTTAATATTCCGAACAGCACAATATGAAAGAAATGAAAGCAAACTTTGAAACTCATAAGGAAATTTTATTTGCCACGTGTGCTTTTTGAGAAAACCAACACATATTTTATAATATCTTAAGTTGTTAAATATTTGCCAATTATACATTCTATTGTTATCAACGCATTTCATTATCACAACAGATCCATTTTTTTTTACTTTCCGTTGTTTATTTGTTTTGATTTGGTCATATATTTAGCATTTTGTATGATATAGTTTTTGCATGTAATTTACTTTTTCTACGCAATACGTGTTTTTAAAATATTCCTTGGACAAATATTCATACTTGTCAAAAGAACAAAAGTCGCGTGCCGTTTTCGATAGTGGCTGTTAAAAAAAAAATGTAATTTAAAGCATAACATGTTTGAATAATTCAAGAATTAATACAAAAAGCTTTAAAAATATGGTACACGTTGCCTGTGATAAAAACTATGGAATAATGTAAATAAACTACTATTGCTAGACTTCACAACAACAACAACAAAAGAGAGAAAAAACATTTGAGGTGGAAATAAGCTGCCTGCCTTTAAAAGCGCTAAGTCTTCCGACCAGCATAAACAAAGCTGCAGCACATTAAATATATTACTAAAGTTTTTAAAAAAAGTCATTAATACTTATTTAAAAATCATTGAATTCTTTTACTTCTTCTATAGAAAATATCATTTCAAAACGAATTTGAGTATTATGATGCAACATTTAAATTTAACATGTACGACTCCATCCTAAAAATCAATTTTTTTTAAATGAAAACAGTAACAATAAATAAATTGTGACTCTAAATTGATTATTAGGCTAAGGTTCGTAATGTTATATTCAGAAACTATTTGGCATGATTAATATTCCAAGGAAGAAGGGAAAAATTAACATCAACTTAATTTTTCAACGTACACAGCAGAACAGAGTAGCGCCACTTTCGGAAGCCGCTACACTTCCATCGTCAGAACCTTAGCCTAATAATCAATTTAGATTCACAAGGCAAATACGTTCGAAATAATCATATTAATAAATAAATAAATTGATTGGAGATTACATTTTTTTAAAAGTTGTTGTATTTTTATTCCCATAAAACACATCATTATTCCAAAAGTTCTTTACAAATTTAGGGGAAAACAAAAGACTTAAGAGATAAACTTCATAATTTTATTTGCTCTAAGCCGCCTGAAAGAAAACACATTATTTTTTTCTAACTTTTCAAAATTATCATAATAAAATTTACATAAAATTCTTTTAAACTATAATAATGGTTGCAAAAGCAAATTATATGCTTACATAGATAACACTAGTTCACAAATTTTCAACTTTTTGCGATCACCTCAAAAAGGAAATGTTTTCTAAGGTAATTTGAGGTCACTGAACATGAATATGGAATTCATTTATTTTTCTTAAGAACCGATTTCGAGATATTCGCGAAAAACTTGTTTTTTTGCAGTTTATAAGGCTATTTCCCAAAATCTGGAGTACTGTTTACTTGAATTGAGCAAATTTGGCATTGTTGCATAGATATGCTTTTCCTCTTTCAGTCCATATTCAAAATGTGTTGATCGGATCAAAATTCAATGAGTTACAGGTCTTTAGATTTGAAAAAAACTTTGTTTTCTAAACGTTTTTTTTTAATCTACCATTTTAAGTCGCTCCAGTAAGGCAAAATAAATTCTTTAAAATTTATTTTGGACCCACACCTTAAAAGAAAATTTTATTCCAAATATAGCAAGATTAAAATTGGTTACATCGGACTAAATATGAGAAAGTTACAACATATTTAGTGAACACATCAAAATTTTAATTTGCATACGTTGTTCCTCAGGTCAGTACGAGTTTTGCTGCCATTCCATTACTTTTACTCGTTTGAAAAAGAAAGGTCGACATGTCGCATATCAATGTTACCAAAATTTTGTGTAGTTTTCAACACTGTATTCAAATTTTTATAATTAAAATTTTTATGAAAGACTTACGGCAAAACAAGTGGAAAAATGGTTCTATGTGGTGTTTTGTGCATATTAAAATTTTTCATAATTCTATAAAATCGTTCATTATTGATATTTTCCAATGAAATTTTGCAGTTATATAGGAATTTATGTGAAAACTATGATTTGTTTCTCATAATCATTAGAATTCCTAAGAAAGTTCCAATAAATCTAAAAAATAGGTAGATTTCAAAAGGGTGCATGCCCACCAAAAATTGTAAATTCGATTAAGTTGTTTTTCTAAAAATCATGTCTGTGAAGACACCTTTTAGACATGTATATAATAATTATTTGGTCCTTGAGAAAAAAATTTTATAGAGAAAAGAATTATGGTGCTTTTTTGGGCAAAGATTATCATAAATTCAAAATATTTCAACTTTCAAATTAAAGATTGTATATTTTCCTACTCTGAAAGAATACTTCCATCAACTATTTTTTTAACTATTCGAAACTTTGTCATGTAAGTAACAAAGAAATAATTGTGACAATCTGTTGTTATTTGGATCTGATATCTTAAAAATACTGGACCAAGGATATGAACAATTTAGAAATTTTAATATTAGAATGATTCTACCTCACTAGCCATACAAGATATTTGTTCAACCAAAGACTTTTTTATAACTTTACAAGGTATATAAGGACACAAAAAATTTTTGGAATCGAGTGAGAAACAGACAAGTGCTGAAAAATTTTACATGACCGAAGTGCACTACTTTGCACTTCATACCTCGGAACCTGAGAAATTAAATAAGAACACTCCATGTAAAATTTTATACTGATCGGACTAAAGAGCTAGAAATGCTTGATTTATTTCCAAAGTATTTAATTCTGCCCCACTGGCATTTTTCTGATACTCATACTCCATACAAATTTTTTTTTATTAAAATTCAAAATCGGATGTTTTCACTAAATCTATTGTAACTTTCTACATTTTTGGCCGATGTTATCAATTTTACTTTTTGTACGTTTCGAACAAAATTTTATTTAAGATATGGGTCAAAACAAAAATTTAAAATTTTTTGTTTGCTTTAATAGAGCATTTCAAAATGGTGAATTTTGAAAAAACGCAAAAAAAAATTTTTTTTTCAAATGTAAAGGCTTGTAATTCAGTGAATTTTTCTCTGATCAACACAGTATAAATATGAACTGAAAGAGGAAAAACATATCTATGCAACAATGCCAAACTTGCTCAATTCAAGTAAACAGTACTCAAGATTTTTGGAAATATCTTTACAAACTGCAAAAAAAACTAGTTTTTCGCGAATATCTCGAAAACGGTTCTTAAGAAAAATAAATTAATGCCATATTCGTGTTCAGGAACCCCAATTTATATTAAAAAACATCTAATTTTTGAGGTGCATTTTTTGGTGAACCAGTATAATGAACCAAATTAATACTTAAATAATGAGCATACTTTTTTTGTCATTAAGTGTACAGTACTGCCAGTCGTTCTTCATACAAAAATAATATAAGACCGAAATGAAAAAAGCTTAAAATAGTTGAGCATGATAAAAAAAGACAGTTAGTTAAGTCCCGAACATTTAGAAAAAAAAGTTCATTAATAGGTGCGACTCGCCGCAAGATGGCGACAGTCTGTTAATTGAGCTTACTAAAATAAGTAGGATTTTCGCTACAGTGTTCTTGCCACTGTCAGTGGTAGTGCAGGAAAAGATTAGGATGATTAGACTTGGTAGTCTCGAAAAAATTTTTCTTTGAATGTTCAATACTTACATGCTTTAGAATTTCTTTCTTAAATAAAAATAATTTGATCGAAAGATTAAATTAAAAATGAACTTAACCCAAACTAATTAAATAACTTTGAATAAAACCATACAGTTCGACTAAAAATTCATAGCTCAATTATTAATAATATAAAATAAGATAATAAAGAGTTAAATGAAATAAAATAGACAAATAATGTCCAGTACAAAAGTCCGTTCTCGTTGTGATGGCAGGTAAATCAATTGACTACAAGCTCGTTGTAAAATAGTTGATTTATATTTAGTGAGCATTATGTGAAATTGATTGCCCAGTGCTGCCAACTAATAGACTTGAATTTCTAAAAAATAACCTATAGTTTCGTGTTTAAATGTTTCTGACTGTCATTCACTTGGGAAGGACCAGAAACAATTCCTTTGTATGACTGTTCAAGTAGATCACTACTTCCAGTCCTAGACCAAGTATTTCCCGGGCTTCCCACGGCTTCCCAGCACCCGCTGATAGCTATCTAGAGTGAGAAGGTACTCAGCCATGTATCCTGAATGGTCACGAACAACTTGGCCTCTCAGGAAAGTAGGTAAATGGATAATGAATTTTGCTGAAGCTTGAGTGCGACTTGGGATTGGTCACAAGGATAGCATCCCATATCACCAATCTAAGAAAGGAGGGCTAGCAACCCATTTGTCCAAAATTACCCTGCTTGCGAGTCGCTAAATAATCAACCTCTGAATGAAAACGCGAAACCTTTGATGACGACCTTTGCATATCGAAGCTTTGAAGTCCAAGTACTTACAGGTGGAGCGTGAAATGTTGAGATATGGCCTTTCTATTCTGGAATTAAATGAGATTAGATGGCTAAGCGCTGCAGAATTTTCATCCCCTACTTCCAAGACAACTATGCTGCATTGTGGAAAATAGATCGACTGCAACTACAAATCTGGTGTTAGTTTCATACTCGAAAAAGTCTCATTGATTGGAAGCCTGTGTCTGACCGAATACTGATCGCTCGTTTTGAGTCTAAAATCAGAAACATAGCCATTATTCAGTGTTATGCCCCAACATAAACTGCGAAAGATGATGCGAAAATTCCTTTTATAGTCAGCTAAATGAAACATATGACTCTGTTCCACGCGATGATATAATTATCGTGGGAGGTGATATGAATGCTAAAGTGGTTTCTGATAATGAATCACTAAGCCATGTAATAGGCAAGCATGGTCTTATTACCCGCAAAGACAACGGTGAACGATTTAAAGATTTTTGCAATTCCAGCAAACTTGTGATTGGAGGCACGCTATTTGATCACAAAGTTTGCCATAAAGCAACATGGCTGTCTCTAGATAGACGCAACATAGCAAATCAGATTGACCACTGTGACATAAGCCATCGGCATAAGAAATGTCTACTAGATGTACACAACAAAAGAGGAGCTGACATAGGCCAATCTCGAAATCATTATTTGGTGGTTGCCAAAATTCGACTCTGCACAGCTGCAATGAATCGAAATAAATTTGGCGGTCACTTACGCCATTTTATAAATATGTATGTCAAAAAGTCCATATAATTATGAAATAACATGTACTTTTAATTTCCCGTTTTGCCGGGAAATTTTTCGAGATTTTCCCAAAAAAACGGGATTATTAAAAGTAGACTTTTTCAGGAAATTCCCGATTCCCAAACCCTAGTGACAATATGAATTGATTAAAAAGTAGATGATATTCAACTCTTGACTGCAAGCCACCGACTTTGGTCTAGTTGTTAAGCGGAAAAGAATTCTGATGAGATTAGCGGGAGCTATCGAAACGTCAATTGAAACCTTCCTACAGTCAAAAATGTTCTTTGTCTATATGCTTCACATTTATCTCTAAATAAATATATAACTTAATTGAAGAATTAAATTAAAACCAAACTCAAGCTAAAATAATTAAATTTCTTTGGATATAAGCTCGTATAGTTCAACTAATCTCATAACTTAATTTCATAAAATATTTCAACGTATAAATACGAAATTATTGAATCATTGGCAGCACTGTATTGACGTGGTTTTGATTGTCAAATGTGTTTTTTTCAATTTATTAATTTATAAATTGTCCTCTTTTTTGGCCCAAATGTCGTCGTTTTTTGTGGTTGACATCAACTCTTTCTCAAAATGGATATGGCAACGCTATCATCAATGCTATGCCCAGTATCTTTGTTTTTGACCCCATGACACTTTTCATCATTGTGATATCAACCTGTACATTAGCTGGTAATCAACGCCAATGATGACACATATATCATCAATGATATGATACACTGACATCAGGGAAATGAAGAATTGGAATCAATTTAATGGAGAAATGACATCGATATAATATCAGTGATATAAAAATCGGCATAGCGCTGATGTAATTTGCTATTATTGCTATGTCAAGTGTCTTCGATTTGGGCCTCAAGACACTTTTCATCTTTGTCATGTTTAGCCTTAAATCAGCTGACCGTCTTGCCATCAATACATATATCTAAAATTTCTTACTTTTACTTGTTTCTATTTTAGTTCTACTTTTTGTTATTTTATTTTTTCTTCTAAATTTGGTCCTGATCCGAGGCTCATAAATTCATCGCATATTTATAAGCTGACACCTCTAAAATTTCAGCCACGTCACCATCTAAAACCTCGGCAGCACAAAGTCAACATAAACATCATTGATATATACGAAGATACAAGAAGTTTTTTATTTATTTATTTTTTTCATCTAACTGTGAATCGTTAAGGACTTAAACATTATTGATATTTAGTTGAAATCATCTTCAAAAAGTTAAAAGAAGAAATTAATCCATTTAAATAAAATTTGCTCACAATAAAAAATAACTTCTATGTCATTTGTTTTTACATGAAAGCCAATCATTACGTACGGCACGATTGTATGGTGGCAGAAGGAAGACACAACAGGTTGCGGCGACAATCAAAATCTGCCAGGTTCAGTGATTGGCGTGTCTTCGTGTTACAGGCGCAATGAGATCATGTCCAACCTTGGCCATTGAGGCCTTAGTTGGATTAATACCCATACAAATATTATTAAGATCTTCTGCAGCAATGGCTGCAGAAGATCTTAATGGTTCTCGGGAACTCTGCCCGTCGTGTCGGCAGCGTGCACTATGCCCTGCAGAGGCCTGCTAGGAATGCTTAGTAACAGGATAAACTGTGAAATTAGGTTCGACAGGAGACTCAATGTCACAATTCCGCTTAGGGCAACGTGGGAAGAAAACGGTCCCACTGTGGATTCCAGAAGCTTATGCTTGTATACGGATGGATCAAAAACGGAAGATGGAGTTGACGCTGGAGTCTGTGGACCCAACGTAAAAATCTCTGTGCCCATGGGCAAATGGCCTACAGTGTTTCAGTCGCAAATACTGGTGATCACCAAGTGTGTTCATATTAATTTAAGTAGGGGCGTTAAGGGCGCATGTATACACTGTAAAACATTACTTCAAATTTATGATCATATATTGTCTAAATTTGTGTTGAAAATTTCTCCTTGTCTAAAATTACATCGATTTTGTAGTTATTTTATTAAAGAAAAAACCTTTCAAATTAAACATATTCAGTCCAAGTGCAAAAAATTTTACATAAGTTATAATACGGCTATGGCTGATTGCTGGATACGTCAGACTATCAGTCAGAAGGTCGCGGTTCAAACCTGCACTCAGCCAATTGCTTTTTTTAGTAAAAACAGTTTGTTAAAAAATGATGCGTGTGTAATTTTAGGTCGATAACAATCTGTAAAGTGTTGCCGACTATTATCGACCTAATTTTCAACAAAAGTGTTTTAGAGTGTAGCTATCTTCTCCGATAGTCAGACAGCTCTTAAGTCCCTCCTTTGCTAGGAATTCCGTTCTAAGCTTGTTTTAGAGTACTTTGACTCACTACACAGAAAAAAATTATCACCAAAATATTTTCAAACAAAAGTATGTCTAAAAATAAATTTAATTTTCAGTAAATGTTCTGTCCATAATCTATGAATTGTTTGTTTGACTTTTATTTAGAACGCAAGCACCAAAAACAACAATAAAACTGTGTCCTAAAAAGCCACCCCGATGACGACGTATACACAAATAACAACAACAACAATCATAGCAAGAGGAGTGCAATTGTATCAAGTTTGTTTACAAAAGAATTTTGAGTGAATCGATTAGTTAATGTCGTTGCATTAATTCTCATTCATTGTTTTTAGAGTATTTAGATAAACATTCAGACTTGAACACATTTAACATAGTGAAATCTCCTAAATGTTTAATGGATGGTGATGATGACACAGACGAATTTTTTTTTTGTATTTTTGTTTTATTAAGCAAATTATTTTGCTTAATAATTGTTAGCATTTTTAGACCAATTGTTTATGAAATTCAGACAGAAATATTGTTTGATATTTTTCAGAAAATCCAGGAAATATTTTTGTTTGATTTAGTAAATTGTTTTGTTTACAATTGGTAAATATTTTTAGACAAATTGTATTATAGATTTAAACAATTTGTTCACTGAAAAAAACAGTTTTGAAATTGTTGAGGTATTTTTGTCTATATTTATAAATTCGTTTGTAGGTCCGTTCATAGACAAAATATTTACTATTTCATTGAATTCCTTTACAGAAAATGGAATTTAGTTTTTTCTGTGTACAGGAGCTGTCGATACGGAACAAGGTTTCCATTTACTAGATACGTGGCCAGAGTGGTCATCCGGGTAACGAAGAGGCGGATGAATTGGCCAGAAGGGCCTCTGCTGCTCCTCTTATACGCACAGAGACAACGGCACACATTCTCTGTGAATGTATTGTCTTATGTAATAGTAGAAGGCGTGTTTTCTATTCTGAGTTTCTGTGTTCGGATGATATTAGGCGGGCCTCTCCAACTTCTGTGCTAACTTTCATAAGGAGAGTCATGCAGAACACTATTTAATTTATAGATCCATGGCACAAAAGATCCACTAGGTGTCACAGTGCCGGTTTTTGGACCAGATCTTTCAATCTACATGAAAACCAAACGTTTAAATATTGACAACCGCAATCATAAGTAAAACATGTGCCTTTTTATTAGTTTTAAGTAATTTCATGTACATGTGTATATCATCTGAATAATTATGTTTATTGTTTTACTAAAATTTAAATCTTTTATTGTTTTTTAATATTTAGTTTATGTAAATATAGTATTCAATCTAAATATATAAAAAAACTTGTAAATATAGCCATAAACTTATTAACACGTGCTTCATATTTTTAGTCATAAAACAAACCTGTAATTAATTAACTAAACACAGTTGTAAAAATTTCATTGAGCAATTTTTCCAAAAATAGCGGGCATGAAAAAGAGAATACGCAAAAGTATAATGAATAAATTATAAAAAAATTTGTATATATTGTATTTAATTACCTTGACTTTGAACACCATTTTTGGAAACTAACATTTATGACAGTTTGAAAAAATTGTAATGAACTAAATTTGTCTTAATTTTTGTCCATATATTAAAATGTACTTTTTAAGTCAATAATCAATTAAGCCATATATGAGTTTTTTTTTTTGTCAAGACTGAGTGAGAGTAGTTTAATAAAATTGTTAACACAAATTTACCTTGAAGACTGGCAACTTCTTTTAGAGAAGATTATCTTCAAGTAACAAATATTAGCATTAAAAATGTTCATAAAAAATTGTTATATCAATAGATTTATTTGCACCAAAAGCTTTATTTATTCAATTAACTAGTTTAAATAATTTGTTAGGTACTCGTTTCCTTATGACATACCCAAAATTATATATTGGTAAATTCAACCAATTTCACAGGTTAGAATTGCAACGACTCATAAAATGCAGTAAAATCAAACAATGTAATTGTAATTTAGTTGATAGTGTGCTAAACGATTATCCAGAAGGTCGCAGGTTCGATGATTGCCAAGGCTTAAGCAGTAAGTGTGTTTGTTTAAAAATATGTATTTTGCTTGTAATTGTTTGGTCTTAGGTTATCACAAGTGAGTATTAAGGTTAAAAATCTACTACAATAATTTTCGTTGTTATTATTTGAGTTGGCAATTTTAACCATAAAAAATTGATCATTTCAACCAAAAAAATTTGTTAAAAATTAAATTTGTAATTTTAACGACAAAAATAGTTTTAATTTTCAAACGCAGTTATTCCCGAATTTATATTTTACAATTCAGTAAAACGTATTACATTGGTCTTGAACTTAGGTTCTCAAAATTCTTCGCATGTTCATGAACCGAACGCCTTGACCCTCTTACCTCGTTAAATAACACAAAATCGTGTTAAAAACCATAGAAATGAAATGCCTTACAACATTAAAAAGTTATTTTAACCAATGAAAATTGTTATTTCATAAAAAATTCAACAACAATTTACATTAACATTGAGATAACAATTTAACTTGGTTAGATTTACCTACCATTTTATTTTGAGTGAATGAAGTGAAAATTTTCATTCTTAATAGAATTTTTAAAACCCAAATTGAACCAAAATAGAAAGTATATATTCCTATATATAAAATTAAAACAGTTGCTCTATTACACAGGCCAACACTTTAAATGCGTAATTGGATTTGTAAGTAAATTTCGATTAAATTTGCTCTACCGAGTACGTCACAATTTATATTATTATGAAATTGGTTTGTTTTTTTTTTCTATTATTATTAATTTATCAATTCAATTACAGATAAGTACAAAAATATTGGTACCTCAGCACCAGAAATCATTGAGATGCTTGAATGCAGATTCAAACCAAGGGCAGAATCAGCCTTCAGTTCAGAGCGGATGGTGGAGGAAATTCAGTCAGATTAGAAAATGCAGAGAGTTAAAAAAAATAGATACCACTGCTCGAACAGCTCGGGGGCCATGACCGACCGCCATGACTACATTACTAATAAAGAAAAAGAAGAAGAAAGGGGAGAGATAGAGCGTATGGTATAAGAGATATGAAAGACTTAGTGAAGAGTAAAGAGAAGAAAAAGAGTTACGGCTATCACATGCTGAAAAAGATGGCTCATTGCTTCTAATGAAAGAGCTGAGTTTCTTTATATTTGCCGGCGCCAGCTAACGAAGGATTGCTGGCCAAGTTGTGCTAGGCATTGGTCCTCCAGTCAAGGGGAGAGGCAGAGAAGGTGAAAGATTGTTTTCTCCTCCTCCTCAATTCGACAGCTTCTGCAGAAATCGTGAGACATTAGACCCATTAGTTTGCCGTTGTTGCCGAATTTACACTGCCCTCTGATTGCTGCGACAATATATCTAAGGCGAGTCTAGCTTGGGTCAGATCAGCCAGGAAGTCCTACAAGCAGTGTTGCCAAAATCTGATGAAGAAAAAATGCTAGATCTTTATGAAAAAATTCTAGAATAAGCTAAAAGTATGCCAAAAAATATGCTAAGCAAAATATATGTGATAAAATAAAGGCAAAACAACATTTTAATTATGTAATTGAAAAAATAAATACGTATATTAAAACCGACAAAAAACTAAAAACTAGGGATGTGCAATTAATCGATTAATCAAATTTTCGATTAATCAAAATTATGATTAATCAATTAATCGATTAATCACGAATCCTGATTAACCAAAATGCTGATTAATCAAATAATTTTAAATTTGATTATTCAAAAAGAGGATTATTTGATTTATCATGATTTTGAATAATTTTTATTTTGAACAATTGAATAATTTGTGTTTTTAAGTTTTTTCTTGCGTTTTTTTATTTTATACTTTTTTTACTTTTTTGTATTTCTTTCGTTTTATATTTGTATGCGTTAAATTAATTTTGTTTGAAATATTGTTGTTTTATTATTTTGAATAAAATTATTCAAATTTGAATAATCAAAACTTAGATTATTTGATTAATCAGCATTTTGATTAATCAGATTTCTTGATTAATCAATTAATTGATTAATCAGAATTTTGATTAATCAAAAAATTTGACTAATCGATTAATCGCACATCCCTACTAAAAACACTTTAGTCAAAAGGTGAACATTAATTTAATTTTATTATAACCAAAGATATTTTCATAGCTGAAAGAAAACATAATTGTTTGTCCTTGAATCTCCTTTCGCTAGATTATTTTGGCTTAACACACATTCGACAATAAGAGACAGAGCATCTTCAGATAAACATATATATTATATTTATGTATTTAAATCACTTATTGTCTTTACGTCTGGACAATTTCTCCAATATTTTTCTCCCTAATATTAAAAATTTTGTAAATTGGTAATCTAATAATATGATAAAAAATGATAAAAAGCATTTTTTGTATGCAAAATCAGTTTGAAAAATGCTAGATCTACCATTAAATACACTAAATTGGCAACACTGCCTACACGTAGATTTGTTAAACCATCAGGTCTGTGCCAGGAAATAATTTTCAGTTTGCTACTTGTAAATGTTCAGAGGCATACCGCAGAAGACATCGATGTCAGACTCCGGTAGTGTCGTCCCCTTTTTCGCAAGCTTATCAGCGATGCAGATGCCTGCACAGGTCCCGTGTCCATGCACCCATACAAGGGTAATATTTTAATGTTTCGTTATCCCATTCAAGGATGCCCGGCATTCCTGGATCATGTTGGATGTTGTGTATACAACTGTTAGGGATCTAATTGCGGCTTTGCTGTAGATAAAAGTTCTGATATTTCTGTCGAATATCATATGATACCTAATCCTGTTAGCCGCTTTATTGATAGCCGATATCTCAGCCTGTAATATATAGGTACTACATTTGTCCGGAAGTCTGGGGGATATACTGACTTCCAGATGTTCAAAGTAGACACCGGCTCCAACCCTGTCACCCCGCTTGGAATCATCTGTGAAACATCAAATTGTACAATGAGGGGATGATACCCTTGGTAGACCTTCTGCAGAAGTATGGTCTCGGGGTGGTGTAGTTAAAGAGATCGTGATACCATGCATTTGAAGCGTGCAGACGCACTGCTGAGGCCAAGGTAAGTTTTTTAGTTAGCAGATCTACCGGTCACCAATTCAGCATAGCGAAAAGAACATTATTAGGCGTGGAGCGTAAGGCCCCTGTAACTATGATTTTCATATTGCGCTTAATTTCTTCGTAACGATAACGATTGGACGATGTGTCCTGGCCTTCCACTATATCACAGCACCATAGCAGAGTATTGGCTCGACGGCTATATCATATAGCCAGCACACATTGCGAGGTCTAATACCCCACGACGTACCTACACAGAGAAAACAGATTCGTTGAGACAACCGAATTTGTTGCCAATCGAATTGTGCCAGTTGCATCAACTACCATAAAATTCTTATTGAAAAAATACTTATTTTACAATAATAAATAATTGCTAATGCGAAACATTTAATAAGTTAGGTGTATCCATGATAATAAAATTAACCACTAGTTAGTTGCAACAACCGATAATAAGTAAAGTAAATTTAGAAGGACAAATTTTTTTAGTTGCAAATACCAATAATGAATACTAGAATTCAATTCATAGTATTTTATTCGGTTGTGCTCATCATATTCATTACTTAGTCATGACAAAAGCGTACAATCAGTTGACCTAATCAATTTAAGAATTGTCAGCATCATATCTTTATTACAATTATAGTTTTATGGTAATGAACATGCATTGTTTTCAGGATTCATAGAAAATTGATAACGTGAGTTGAAATACAATCTATTCAACTAATATGTTATCTGTCTAACCATTTTCCTACCAATCTTTTTTCTGGGTGTATAGCTTTATTGCAAATACAAGCCGCGGCCAACGCTTTCTTGACTCTGGTTTCTATATTGGGTTTCCATGACACTTTGCTGTCCAGGATTATTCGAAGATAGTTGGCACTAGCCGTTAGACTTAACGTTGTCCCATTAAGCTGAGACAGTTTAAATGTTAGAGTCTTGTATTTGTCCATTAAGAGCATAAGCTTCGTTTTGGTAGGATTTACACTCAGTCCGCTAACGATACTCCAATCGCTGAGCTTTTTGTTCAAGAGCACTAAGTGACAAGAAAAAAAATTAACAAAAAGTGTCCAGAAAAAAATGTCTGCTGTTACAGTGGCGGGGCAGAATTGATTGAAAGTATTTCGCGACGTACAAAATCAATAAAAAATATTATACAGGGCAAAGTACCTCATAATCATATAGCGGCATGAAATAATTCCCTTAATCGAAAATCAGATAAGTTCTCGAAAAAGGGATGTATGTAATAACGGCGGTATATACCACAATAACTCGCACGATATAGCTTGCAAAACGAAAATTAAATAAGTATGTACAGAATGCAACAACATTTTTTCGGATCTTATTTATTTTGGAGTCTTAATTAAGTTGTTCTATCATTTTAGATGGGACTTATTACATTTTAGGTTAATGGTTTATTTCGCAGAGAATAACTCTCCAAAAACGGGGATTTATTTCGTTTAAGGAAGTTAGTTTGTAGGGTGCTACGAGTATATTATATTTGACTCTATAAAATTGGGCCATAAAAAATTTGGTTCCCCTGTGTAATCAAAGTATATACATGCACGCTCATATAAGTGAATTTTAAAAAGATAAATCTCAACAAAAGCGGAAATAAACTTGAAATTTGAAAAAAGGTTACCATTTTAGTGATACAAATAATATTTACAAAAAAAAAAATACACAATAAATTAAAATGATTAATGATTATTTGAAAGTATTTATTAAATGAGCTAAATTTGGCAATTAAAACGAAATGTATTAATATTAAAAAACTTGTGATATTTTTGTTTATTATTTTCATCTTCGTCAATAGACAACTTGTTGTTTTTGAATGAAATTTTTTAAAAATATTTATTTAACACCTTTAGTGATTCTTGTTAATTTCTTTTTATTATATAGCGCTGCACACTGGGGTCACTATAACTCTACAATTTTTTTCTTTTTTAGATTTTGTTAATATTATAAAAAGAAAAGCATTATTATATAAGAAATATATGTATAACAATTGAAAAAGGACAATTGACAGGGAAATGGTTTGTAATGGGAATGAAACCATTTCATTGAACCCTTTACATTAATACAACGAAAAATGTCATTAATGCCATGAAACATTGCTCTGAAGTGAAAAATTACATTAGCAGCATGAAACTTTTTTAAGTACATGTTTTCCATTTTGTGTTGTCATTACCGTGCGGTAAATGTAACTAACATAAAAGAAGTCATGTGATTGGTTCCGAGGTGGTAGAGACAAGTCCAAGTTCTAACACTTCCTACGAATCGGACAAGTTACTTTTACATTGAAATTGCCCGCCATCCGTGTATTTATTTTAAGTAGGATCACTGTAAATGTTTAAAGGACCATGATTTACGGATATGCACTTGGAATGTACGAACACTACTCAGGCCAGGTGCGTCCACACAACTGGCGATTGTCCTCGCATAATACAGGAAATACGATGGAAAGGACATGACGTATAGAAAATGAGAAACTGCGACATATACACAGAAAAAATTATCACCAAAATATTTTCAAACAAAAGTTTGTCTAAAAATAAATTTTATTTTCAGAAAATGTTCTTTACATAATCAATAAATTGTTTGTTTGGCTGTTATTTAGGACGCAAACACAAAAAACAACAAGAAAAACTTTGTCGTAAAAAAACAACCCCGATGACGACATACACACAAATAACAACAACAACAATGATAGCAAACGGAATGTGATTGCACCAAGTTTCTTTACTGAAGATTTTTGAGTGAATCAATTCGTTAATGTTGCATTAATTCTCATTGAGTTTTTTCGAGAGTATTTAGATAAACATTCGGACTTGAACACATTTAACAAAGTGAAATTTCATAAATGCTTAATGGATGATGATGATGATGACCCTGACAAAAATTTTGTTTGATATTTTACAAAAAAGCAGTAAATATTTTTGTTTGATTAACTAAACTATTTTGTTTAATATTTGTTAGTATTTTTAGACTAAGTGTTTTATAAATTTAGACAAAAAAAATTTTTGATATTTTTCAGAAAGTCCAGAAAATATTTTTGTTTGGTTTAGGAAATTGTTTTGTTTACAATTTGTAAATATTTTTAGACAAATTGTTTTAAAGATTTAAGCAATTTGTTCACTGAAAACAAACGTGTTTTTTTTCCAATGAAATTGTTGTGATATTTTTGTCTATATTTACAAATTTGTGTGTAGGCTAGATAAAATATTTTCTATTTCATTGAATTCCTTTATAAAAATGAAATTTAGTTTTTTATGTGTACTACAGCTGCCTTGAAACCAAGCATCAGTTCGGCTGCGGATTTGTCGTTAGCAAGTGAATACGTCACATAGTCGCCGCTTTCACACCAGTAGATGAACGGCTGGCCACAATCCGTATCAAGGCCAAAGACTTTTTTATCAGCCTGATTTGTGCTCATGCGTCGACGGAAGAGAAAGATGAAAAGAACAAAGATTAGTTTTACGAGCGCATAGAACAGACATGCGACCGCTGTCCCTGCCATGGTATTAAAATTGTGCTAGGGGATTTTAATGGCAAAATAGGCAGGGAGAACATCTTTTGTACGACCGTCGGTAAATTCAGCCTTCATGATGACACCTCCGACAACGGAATAATGCTGATCGATTTCGCCGTTGCAAGCAATATCGTAGTACGCAGCACCAGGTTTAAACACGGAATACTCCATAAGACAACATTGCTGTCAGCCGATAGAAAGACAGGGAATCAAATAGATCACGTTGTAATATACCGGAGGCATGCATCTAGCGTGCTGGATGTATGAACGTACCTTATAACAGCAATGGTGCGCACTCGGTTAAGTGCAGCAAAATATGTTCGTAACAACACCAAGAGAAAGCTAGATGTTGAAAAGCTGCAATCACAACCGAGAGCCCAGCCCACACAGCTTCATGAAAAAAGCCACCGAAGAAGAAATTGGTTACCGAAAGCGGCACGAAAGGTACCAATAATGGTCCGATGAGGAGTGTAAGGACGCCACTAAAGCTACGAATGTTGAGTACAGGAGTACAGTAACAGAGATGACGCCAGAAAATTTCGCCAACGAGAAAAACATTAATATCAAGACTCGGCTACTGGCATAACTTCGTGTATAGATGAAAATTGGAATCTGGTAACAGACACGTCGAGTGTGCTGAGGATTTAAAAGCTAAATTTTCCAGGTGTTAGCGGCCGAAGAGTCCTGTGAAGAAAACAACCCGCAAATCATAGATGATGGTGTTGAATGTGCACCCCCTAACCCAGATGAGATCAAAGCAGGAATAGCACAGCTTAAGAACAACAACGTCACAGGTACAGACTGAATACCCTTAGAGCTGTATAAGACCGCAGGAGAAGATCTGATAAGGTGCATGCATCGGTTAGTCTGCACCAACGGTTAGTATGAAATCATGCCTGATGATTGGAACCTCAGCGTGCTATGTTCGATTCCTAAGAAAGGAGACAAGCCCGTTTGCGCCAACTACCGCAGTATAAGTTTCTTATCCATCACCTATAAGATCCTATCGAGAATATTGTGCAAAAGATTGAAGCCCAAACTCGATCAACTGCTTCAGCCCTATCAGTGTGGCTTCAAGGTGAATAAATCCACTATGGACCAAATCTTCACACTACGTCAAATACTGTAAAAGACGCATGAAAATACTTACCATCTTTTTTCGACTACAAAGCTGCATTCGGTGCGCCGGTAATAGATAATTTATTTGAAACCATGTCTGCGTATGAGATACAATCAAAAATTATACGACTTTGTAGAATGTCTCTGAGTGACACTAGATCTGCAGTAAAAATAGGAAGCGTCCTCCCTGAACCATTCGCCATTACAAGAGGCCTTCGCCAAGGTGACAGCTTATCGTTCAACATCTTCAATATACTGATGAAGAAAATACTGGAAAAAGCAGAAGTTAATAAGATAAGTACAGTGAACACCAAAGGTCACATCCTCCTCCCATATGTGGACGACATTGACATCGTCGGAAAAATAGAGCGAGACGTAACCGGTGCCTTTTCCAGAATCGAGAAGGAATCGACTAAGATGTGTCTGATAGCGAACGAGGAAAAGATCAAAATTATGCTTGTACCTGCCAGACAAACGTCGCGATGACGGAAAGGCAAGATGGCGAATGCCGGCAGTTGCAACGTCGAGGTAGGGGAAGAATTTATTTACCTCAGCTCCGCCATTAATAGAAATATTGATGTAGGCATCAAAATAAAGCAAAGGAACGTGTTCGCAAATAGATACTACTTCGGGTTGAGCAAATAATTCAACAGCAGAGCCCTCCTTTCGTCGAATGAAAGCAAAACTCTTCAACACGCTTATTTTACCTGTGCTTCTTTATGGCGCTGAAACATGGGTACTTGCGAAAGCAGCTGAAGATATGCTGGGTTCTTTTTTTTTGAGAAAAATTCTTCTCAAAATCTATGGGCCGATATGTGTTAACGAGAAGTATAGATGTCGGTAGAACAAACCGTGAGCTGTATGAGCTCTATCCCGATACGATCATAGTTAAGCGCATCAAAATTCAGCGATTGCGCTTTCTGGGCTATATCGGCCAAATGAAACCAAACGCTTCAAACAGAAAGGCGTTAGACGACAATTAGCACGAAAGACGTAGACAGGGAAGACCGAGACTCCGGTGGAAAGACTAAGTGGAAGAAGACATGCAGATCCTTGGTAGCACGAACTGGAGAAAGCACACACGAGACCGGAGTGCTTCAACAACAGGTTGTAGAGCCAACTTAAGTAAGGAAATAAATAAAATAGGGGTTAAATAAAACTCTGTACTTTATTTTATTGCAATTATGCAAACCTAAAAAAAAAACAATAAAATGGTTTTTACAGAAATTTCTAAAAACGTAACAATATTGTCTTTTATTCTATTCTTTCGGTGTGAAATGTTTCAATTGAAATGGTCTTTTCCATTTTACTTAGAAAATAATAAATTCAATCATTTGTTTATAAACTGTATTTTTAGTATCATTTAATCCGCAATCGGCTCCATAGTGCAAGGCTTTATTGAACGTCATTTTAATTCGAAATGTTGACGATTTTATGACATTTTATTATGATGTTCAGAAATTTCTTAATAAACTTGTAAAATTAGAAGAAAAATCTTGTTTTTGTTATTTCAAGTTATTTGTTTGGCAAATTGTGTGAGTTATGAGAAAAATTAATTTGATGGTTGCTTTAAATTTATTCAAATGTTGTCGGCGTTCATGACACTGCAATATCAACTACAACCTCAACGACTAAAGGTGCAGTTACTACAAATCTTTTTATTTAGGGCCTGCCCCACGATGTCGACAAATCGATGTCGTTCTCTTATTTATATTGAAAACAATAATAAAAAAATTAAATTTGTTTTTGTTTTCAATATAAATAAGAGAACGACATCGACTTGTCGACATCGTGGGACAGGCCCTTAATTTAAAAATAAATTTTTTCTATTACACAAATAATTTTGCTAAGTTACGTGTTGGACTAATATTATGTGATATATAATTTTCATGGGGTCCTCCTTCCGATATCACACAAACGAAATAATTAATTTATTATACAGTAATTTTACAGTTGTTTATTTGTTTAAATTTCTATTTATTAACGGACCTTTTTGTATACATATATTTTTTTCAAATAATTTTACACTTAACTGGCTTAACATTTAAAAGGTGTGCCTCATTTATTTATTTTAATATTTTTGTACGTGTTGACGCAGAAAGTTAGTTAAAAATTAATATTTTATGCACCGCTTTTTTTTGCTGGGAATTATTTGTCATTAAACAGAAAATAACTACTGCTGGTTAGTATATAATAAAGGAACAAATATTGAATAAATATCACTAGGCGACAGCAAAAATTAACTCTCCAGTAAGAAATTTTCATATTTCTTGTAGCACTAAAGCATAATTTTAAAATACAGCGCATAATAATAGGCTTTGTCACAAGATCTTATTTCGGAGCAGTGAACGTATATGAAACAAACTATACGAAAAAATGTGATTTCATAGTGCTGACCACAATGCAGGTTTTTAAGCAAAAAAGTTAGCAAATGCGCACACACACAATATTGTAGACACATACATACTTAGATACCTACTCAACAGAGATCTGCATAATTACGAATCAAACAGCATAACTTTGCATTCTCTAAAATAAATGAGTTTTTTCCTTTTACTCTTATACATTTCCTACAACAACACTACCTGCAAAAGCAAGATCTACAAACACGCGTACAGGTTTTTCTGTCTTTTTAACTTTAAGCTAATGCATGCATGTGTACTATATGCACATGTATTAGTACCATATTTAAACGAAAAACGATCCAATCTGTTAACAAAGACCTTTAAAATGATATGTTTTGTCAAAATCGGCTGTATAATGAGTTATAGTTATTTACTTGTTTTCAGGAGCCAAATTAATCAGTTCTGTACATGTATAACAAAAAGGAGGTCCTGAAAAAAATTAAATTTGTCGTGTAGTGTAGTTCACGGAACTGCTGGTTTTGGTATAGTGATTTGGCCTATTGTAAATAATTCATAAAGTGAATAATATTTCCATTGTTTAACAAAACGTTTTGCTTTTTGCTCAATACATTTTGCACATATTCTAAGCATTTGTCAAATTATTCTCTCCTCTACTATAGATAAATTTATAATATGAGATTGCAATGACTACAAAACTATATTACATAGAATGACTCATAAACAAGAACCTCAATAAACTATATTTACATAAAGTTACTAAAAGTATGTTCACATGGGTCAAATACTTGACAATATAAGACTAACCACTAATTTTCACCATTAGTTATTCTACCTTACATGAAGTATAAAAGGTATAAATATATAATATCTGTTTATTTTAAGGCTTTACAGAAAAAACTAAATTTAATTTTCAGTAAAGAAATTCATTGAATGAGTAAATATTTTGTCTGGAAACGGACCTACAAACAAATTTGTATATACAGACAAAAATGTCTCAACGATTTCATTGAAAAAAACCGTTGCTTTTTAGTAAAAAAATTTTCTAAATCTAATAAAAAATTTATTTAAAAAGATTTACAAATTTTAAAAGAAATAATTAACTGAACCAAACAAAAATACTTACTAGATTTCTATTAATATATCAAACAACATTTTTGTCTGAATTTATAAAACATTTTATCTAAAAATACTTACAAATTTAAACAAAATAGTTTACTGAATCAAACTAAATTATTTACTGAACTTTTTGTACTATATCAAACAAAATTTTTATTTGAGTCAGTAAAAACTTGTTTTTTTATATTTTAACTTTTAAATAATAACATCATCATCATCCATTAGGCATTTATGAAATTTTACCTCGTTAAATGTGTTCAACTCTGAATGTTTATCTAAAGACTCAAAAAATTAATAAGAATTAAGACAACAACATTAACACTCTGAAATCTTTAGCAAACAAACTTGTTACAATTGCTTTCCTTTTGCTATCATTGTTGTTGTTGTTGTTATTATTATTCATGTGAATGTCGTCGTCAGGGTTTTTCTACGACACAAAAAGCTAGTTTTTATTGCTGATTTTGGTGTTTGCGTCCTAAATAAAAGTCGAACAAAAAATTCACGGATTCAGTAAAGAACATTTACTGAAAATTTAGTTTTATTTTCGAGAAAATTTTGTATGAACATTTTTTTGGATAATTCTGCGTAAAGAAGAGACCTATGCCAGTAAACAAATTTTTTGAGTGCTTTTTAATACACCGTAATTAATATTCTAGTATTTGTTGTTATTCATGTGTATGTCGTTATCGTTGTTGTTTTTTACGACACAGAAAACGAGGTTTTGTTGCTGTTTTTGGTGTTTGCGTCCTAAATAAAAGTAACAAAAATTCACTGATTCAGTAAAGAACATTTATTGAAAATCTTATTCTATTTTAGCGAAACTTTTGTATGAAAATTTTTTAATGATAATTTTTTCTGCGTATAGGAGAGGCCTATACAAATTTTTTGAGTGAATTTTTTATACATACATCTTAATTAATATTCTAGTATTTTAAAGGTTAAATTACAAAAATATTTATTTCTTTATCAATTTCTCAAAACTTTCTATCTAAACAAAAATCAAAACATCCTTGTTTCTGTCTGCCGTTAAAAACCTGTTATAATTGATTAGTTTTCATAGTTTCACAATTTTTCAGTGAACATCAATTCTAGCATCTCGCAGTGAACAAAAACTGTCAGGAGCTATCAATTACAACTATAATTCAAATCACAAATTAATTACTTAAAAAGAAATGTATATTCAATATTTTATCTCACTTTCAGACAGATAAAGTCATTCAAATAAAAACTTGGTGATCATTGATTTTAATTATTTCCGGTGCGTGCAAAGTTGGTGATAGAGTAAGTTATGTTTGTAATGTGCTGATGCCGTTTCGTCACTATCAGTAACCCAATCAGCTTTTCAATTAACAAATTGACAAATTGCAAGTCTTTGTTTTTAATTTTTTATAAAATTATTTTTAAAAACGTACACTTCATTTGTTGTCTGCTATTAAATATCATTTGACTTAAATTAATTGATGCTTCTCTAGCACGCATTAATTAATTGTTTTTGTTGAGCTTGTGAAGGCATATTATTTCTTTTAGATAATTGTGATTAATGTTTGTATTTAAGCAAATATATAAATATATATAATATAAAGTGAGCAAAAAACACTTTAGGCTTAAGTCGGTCTAAATGAACGTTTTAATAGCGAATAGAATAGTTTGCAACCTGATTGTGACAGTATTAGTTAATAAATTTCTCTACACAGAAAAAAATAAGTTTCGTTTTTGATAAAAAAATTCCGGTATTCAATATTTTTTTAGAATTTCCTGTGATAAAGAAGTTCTCTATAACAAAATTATTTCAAAAGAAAAAAAATATATTTATAAATTAAAAAGAATGTTGAAATAGCTGGGACACGAACCCGAGCTTCCCGGACGTAAAACATATCCCAGCTTAGCCATATCCCAGTTATTTTTTATGAGATAAAACTTGTTTTAATTAATTATATATGAAAAGAAAAGAAATAACCGGCATGGGAAAGAAATACATTTAACGAAATATTTTATTATGTTAAAGATAAATGTTATTGAAATTCATATTTTTTTCAATAACATGACAAGACCATAATTCTTGTCTATTATTTTCTGTGTAAAGCTTCTATTTTCACTTTTCTAATCAAAAACTTTTAATACGAGAAGGACTCAAGAGTGATAGCACTGCCCATCTTCCTTATCATTAAATTGTGTTGTTAAAACTCAATGCTAAGTAAAGGTACACACAAAGAAAAAACATAGTAGAGGCAACAATAACCTAAGAGCAACATGCTATGATTGAATTATATGGTTGGAGTCTAATCATACAATTATGACAAGAAATATGTTCTAAACATAATATTGTTATCGTATATAACTCTAATATGATTCATACAACCTAATGTTTAATTTGTTGTGAATCAGAATTGATCAACCCTCGTACCCGTACATTGCACAACTTTGTTAACGCAGCAGCAACCAGTTCATTCACTTGGTTGTTTGCTAAATTCTTTGCATTGACAAATTGTGCAATAGTAATATTTCGTAATTGGTTCAAAAGCTTAATAACATTGAACATTTTAGCAAGTTAGCATAATAATAATAGCTGTTAAGCATAATATAACATTTCACAAGTTAGCATGATAATAATAGCTGTTAAGCATAATGTTGAAGTATATTAAATTAAGTTTTGTATAAATAGTGCAGTTTTTATTAAAGAAGGGGTCTTGTATTTAGCAGTCAAAAGTTAGAGTCATACCTGCGATTCCCACGGGACCCTCCAGGTTTAAAATTGTAAATTAAAATAATAAGATACCAGTTTTTATTAACAAAGCCTTTTTTAAATAAACCATTAATATACTAAAAGAAAAATCCGTATTTAAATTAAAACACAACAAATTGAATAGAAATATACCAGGATTTAAACTAATCATATTATATTTGTATACAAAAATATCATGGTTCTAAATAACCATATAAAGGTTGTTTTCTTAATCATATTTTAATTACAAATTCACAGCAGCTAAAAAGATTATCTATTTTCACATAGATAACACATACATACAGACTTATTGCAGCTTCTCAGTTAATTTTTGTGCCTCAAATATTTCAGATAATTTATCCAAACTAAGCTACGAATGCACTAAATTGTCCGATTAATAGAACACTGTTTTTCGTTTTTGAAATATTGCAATTTAAAAAAGAAAGGGTTTTCAGAACATGACCGAATATTATTTGCTAGCTTTTATCCGTTTTTGTTATTTTTAATTTATTTTTTCTTGTTTTTTATCTTTTGAAGTGACACACAAAAACAAGCCAACAGCTTTCAAGCAAAACAAAAAACCATTCAACCAAAGGTTAGAACAAAAACTTTTTTTGAAGTAAAGATCCATGTCTCTTTTGATTGGAAACAAACAAAGACCATATTTTATTCTTATAGAACCATACTGTTATTGAATTTTCAAATATATCATGATTGTAGCTAGAATTTTTTAGCAATAAATTCAACCATGTTGCAATGAATATGAATGCCAATAATGTTATGATTAAATGTAAGCATAAGTTTTTTGTCGTAAACCAATTAAGGTTCACAATTATTTAAAACATTAATAACTTATTTGCCACAACCATAAGCTACATCGGGAAACATGACATTGTTGACGTATGAAACCATGAAACAACCATATTTTTTCTTTGCGTCTAGTTGAAAAATAATATTATCATTGTATAGACTTGGTAGTGCCTCCCTTTCTAATCATGCAAAGTTTAAAGTCGAACGGACGTCTTGAAATTAATAAACATTATTTTCAAATACTCCATTACATGCAGAGTCGCAAGTAAAACTGACTAAAGTGTAATAGGAAGAATTTTTGAATTTTATGAAACTTGTTTAGCTTTCTTAAAATAAAACCTTTTATTCGGCATCATCACAAACACATTATTCATTGATTTATGTAGCTTTTAACTTTAACTTTTTATTTAATTTTTACCTTTAATTTTGCTATCTCTGAATTAATTTACAATAAATGCAAATGATTAGTACATTGAAAAGAAACAAAAATTAAATAAATTCCCTTTTTTATGATGTGTAATATCGTTAACTTTACAATGTTTCACAAATCATACTATCTGTCACCTTGTTTATGACAACTGCCGACAGCAGTTACATTTACACGAGTATATAATTACAACTGTATTGTGTTGTATATCAAACTGTGTTAAATTTATTCTATATCGTAATTCTGTTAAGGCCTAAAATTAAAAACAATAACAACTAACACGACTGGTTGGTTAATCATTTGTTTAAATCGCTACATTGATACAAAAAATATCTATAATGAGTTTGTCAGGCATTTTGTGTACATTAATTCTATTGTTTTTTATGTTAAAAGAATAAGAAATTGAAAGTTAACATTATAATCCGACTACAACGGAATCGTTTGATATCTATTACAATAGATTTGGATGCTTTTTAATTTATCGCCCCTAACTTTATGCTGTCCCATGGACGCCATTATGAATTTAAATAAAAAAAATTTTCTGTAATATCCATACAATAACAACTAATCAATTGGCACCTCACATAAGATCAAGTAAGTAAAGCTGAAAGTCTATAACACGTGTCATACGCTTTTTAGCATCATATTATCTTATATGCCTATAATAGTTTTTGAGCTTATTCCATAGCTCTTGGACTTCTTTCATTAAGACTAATTTCATTGTTATGCGCTGGAGTTATTGAGGTTTGGGAAGAATATAGAATTTTTAATTTATTTCTTTTATTTTAGATCCAATTTCATTAAGAGTTATTTTATTGAAACTCATTTCATTATTACATGCAGATCTATTGCGCGGTGTCACAAACTTAATGATAAAATTGTATACATGCACCCAGCAAAACCTTTGTTATGATATTGCAATTAGCAAACAACATATATTTCAAAACAAACTACATACAGTCTGCATTAAATTACAGTAGTTTAATCCATTACTTACTAGTAAATATATATGCCATTTATTATGTTATTGGCGCAGTAGTAGTACCCGCGATTATTATACAGACGATCAGCAGTTCGACCCCTGGCGAAGCAAAATGGAGTTTTTTAATTATGTGCATGTTTGTAAAAATAAGTTTTAAGGCCTAGTATGCAGATCCGTCTGAATTTCTGGTTTGAAATTTTGTATTAATTTCTACACGGAATAATTGTTATGTACACTCCAAAACACTTTTGTTGAAAATTAGGTCGATAATAGTCGGCAATACTTTACAGATTATGATCGACCTAAAATTACACACGTATTATTTTTGAACAAAATGTTTTTACTAAAAAATGCGATTGGCTGCGTGTTTTAGAGTGTACACTCTAAAACATTACTTCAAATTTACGATCATATATTGTCTAAATTTGTGTTGAAAATTTCTTTTTGTCTAAAATTACATCGATTTTGTAGTTATTTTATTAAAGAAAAAACCTTTCAAATTAAACATATTTAGTCCAAGTGGAAAAAATGTAACATAAAGTATAATACGGCTATGGCTGAATGGTAGATACGTCAGACTATCAGTCAGGAGGTCGCGGTTCAAACCTGCAGGCAGCGAATCGCTTTTTTTAGTAAAAATTTTTTGTTGAAAAGTAATGAGTGTGTGTGATTTTAGGTCGATTATAATCTGTAAACTGTTGCCGACTATTATCGACCTAATTTTCAACAAAAGTGTTTTACAGTGTAGACAAATTTGTTTTTATTCACGTAAATTCACTTAGTTTTATAAATTACAACGTATAATATATGCAAAATTATTTCAAAGACGACAAAAACACAAAATATCAAAATTTTCTTGAGCAAACAATTAATTGACTGAACATTAATTTTTGTTTTAGTTGACGGAAAAAAGTCTAAAATAATTTATATGCCATCCCTGTATTAAACAAAAATTGTGTTGATTTTTCTTTTTAGCTGCATACTACAAAAAAGAAAGTCGCCTGAAAGTTTTTCAAACCTGAGTTTTAGTTTGTTTTTTTACACATACTTCTTATGGCAGTCTTAAATTCAGGCAGACCTGCGTACTAGGCTTAAGGCGTTAACAAAATAAGTTTATAGTAGACTAGTTAGCAAAATACTTGACATAATATACAAAACTAACTTAATATGGCACGAGTTCAATGCTCAGCAGGGGCACTTCATTTTTATTATGTTTTATGTATTCAATGACTTTTATATATTAAAATCTTCAAGTTGTTGTCTTTAAGCTTGAAAAAAATGGCATTGCCATTCTGAACAAATTTTCTTAAGTGCTGAAGTTTAAGTAGTGAAGATGTTTATTAGCATTTTAGTTCATTAGTTTGCCATCAAAAATTTATGCTGGGTATATTAACAAAAGACATATTTCCATTATTACCAGTTCTGTATTTAAGATATTAAATGTTACTTGTATATAAATTTTATAACAAAAGAAAAATATATTCTCTTGTAATTCGAATTCTTCATCTAAACACGAGCATATAATTAGAATTCATGTAATCTTATATTCTTTCAAAACAAATCAAATTTATGTTGATTTTCTGTTTCACGTGTATAAAATCGATTTAACTGTCACTATAATTAAAAAATATAAATGAATATACGCAAAGCATAATTAAATCGCTGCTTTGTGATAGCGCCTGGTCGTGTCGCTTGCGAGGTGGGACAAATTTGGAAATTGCGCATGAGCTTGTTTATTCATATAATAACGATTCTTTGTTTTTCTTTTTTTGGGACACAACCCAGACAACGTTTTAAAGCGTTCACAAAACTTTCCAAATTGGGAATAAGCTCTTTTTCATATACACAGAAAGAAAAACGCCGTACTAAATTCAAGTATTTTCTACTTACTTTGAGTAAGACTAATTTAAGTACGAATAACACTAAAATGTACTTAAGTCAAGGGGAAAACGGGATAATCACGTAAAAAATCTTGAATCAATAACAAAATACTTAAATTGTGTACAATATGCTTATTTTAAGTACTACTATTGGTATAAACTTTTTACACACTCGAAGTGTGTTGGTATTTGTTTGCTTGTTGATAGCTTCAGTCGCATGTTGTGCTTATGTTGTTATCTTGTTGTTGGTGCACGAACAAACAGAATTTCGTGCACTGCCGGCTAATAGCCTACAAACGACATATTACATGCTGCTGGCTTATACTGGATTGTAGCCGTCGTCCTTTCTATACCGAGTTAGCTGAGTTGTCTAAAGCGTTGGTTTACAAAACATGATGAGTTAAGTTCAATACCAGGAATGAACAAAAATAAATTTAAATTAAAACATGTAAGTAAAAATATTTAATTTATATAACGGCCCTTTTCACAATGTACGATTAAGAGTTAACATGGACTTTAACGGAAACTTCGGCATACAAAACTTACCGTTAAAGTCCACGTTAACTCTTAATCATACATTGTGAAAAGGGGCGTAAGTAAGTAAAAATATGAAATTTATATAAGTAGTAAAAATAAAAATTCTCAAGTCTGTTCCAGGATTATTAAATAAGTAAAAGTAAGCCTGATTCAGGCTTGATTCAAGCACGCGCGGGATTAATTAAAGTACGCAGTTTATGATTGATTCAAGTACTTGGCGGATTGATTCAAGTATACAGCGGGATTGAATCTACATGCAAGACGACGTGTATCAGCTACTTGTCGGCTATGCCCGAGTAATGATAATAAACAACAACAAGAGTAGAACAGTGATTTGTGGCCATGATCAAGCAAACAAACACCAACACAGTACGAATACGACTGTGTATAAAGTTTATAAACATATTCGTACTTAAAATAAGATTTTTTATATGAATAAATGCTAGTCAGCCTAAAATTAAGTATTTTGCACTTGAATATTCCGATTTGAAACAATCTTTCTGTAATGATTTCAGAAAAACCGGGATTACCGTACTTTTGACACCGCTTGGGATTAATGTAAGTACGGATGGACTGATTTTTCTTTTGAGTGTACATATGTGGGAAAATCATTACATCCTGGCAAAGTCATATATAAGGAGCACTAGGAGTTCAAACACAGTTGAATTCTCAATAATATTGGTCTGCAAAAAAAATGTTCGAGCCTTTAAATAAAACTAAGGAAGTCTAAGTAATCAAGCGCACTTGTACAGAAGATATTGAGAGTAGTACCTAGTACAAAATCTACAAATGCAAAGAATATTTTGCAATTATTTATGTTATTCTACCTGAAAGTATATTATTAATTTATAATTATTATGAAAATATGTATAACTTATTAAATAAACCAGTTTAAAGTTAATTATCAAAGACTATCTGCCAAAATTATTGATATTGACAACTTAATCAGGTGACAATAGCCAAAGACCAATTCGTTCACTCGCAAATTCATTTTTAAAAAATTATTTATCAAAAAATTAAAACGAAACATATCATAAATAACATTAAATTAATATAAAGATTAAAATAAACTACTAAGTGAAACTATTAATTAAACGTTTTGAATAAAAAAAGACAACACCGCAACGACAAGAAACCAATACAAGGCTGCAAACATAACGGTGTTAGTAGTGTGTGGTCTTACCTGTTTCATGAGTTAAAAAAAAACTGTTGCGATTCAACTTGTTAACTAGTCCATTGAATGTTTTTTTTCTCCTTATTTTTTTTAGACTTTTTTGTATAAAGATTCTAGTTAAGATTTTTTTAAATAAAACTGCTTCTCAGAATACAATACATATCTTTTCATCAGTTTTAACCTTGAATAAAGAACTCTATAGTTTATTTTGTTTTATAGCTTTAGTTATGTGTCATTTCATTGTGTTTCCTCGGTTATTAAAGTTCTTCTCTCTTTAGTATTTCATTTATCCTATTCGTTAATATTGTCTTGCATATAAAAAAAGAGATGCTTTTAAAAACACTTTTGTTAAATATTGATAACAAATTAGTTTTGAATTAAAATTGGTTTTCTAATTAATATTATTAGTAAGGCGGAAGTTATCGATTGTATTAATAAAATATATATTATTATTATTATTTTCATTATTTGTAGGTAATTTATGTCCAACTACATATACATATATTGGTTTAATGGAAAGTTATTCAATGATTCTGGAGTTCATTAACTTAAATTACACTGTACAACTGAAAAATAAAATAAAAAATTAAAAGTAAAAACCCTTTTTAAAAAACAGCCTTTTATTTAAATGCGCTAAAAAGAAAGAAAAAACTTGTACTTGAAAACTTTTACTATCAACTTGTAACGTCATTACACAATTTGTATAATATAAAAGCTTGTCACGAGATTTAAGTACTAGTATTTACCTGGTTTAACAATTTTAATGGTTAAAATCAATCACATCAAGTTATTTAATTTACTTTTTTATCTACACTAGTAAATGTCGCGATAAGCTTTTATATCATATAAATTGTGTAATGACGTTACCAGTTGATAGTAAAAGTTTTAAAGTAAAAGTTTATTTTTTCTGTTTAGGGCATTTAAATAAAAGACTGTTTCTTAAAAATATTTTTTAATTTTAATTTATTTTTTACTTCTTAGTTATTGCTGGACACGTTTCTCAGTCTGTTCATCTCATCATTGTGGCAAGGTTGTTTGCCGGTTAATTTCGAACATTAAAAATAACTGGTCCGCCATCTTGGGAGTTCCACCTTGTTAGTTAACCATGTATTGTCATCCAAATTGAGCTTCAAGCTTTAGAAGTCCACCATATTGGATTTGGAGTGACGCCACTTTATTTTTCGAGTTATTCTTCGCAAGCCCTTTCATTTGATACCCACATTGTAGGAGTGCATTAAAAATAACTAGTCCGTCATCTTGGGTTTGCCGCCATCTAGGATTTAGAATGACATCACACAGTACGAAATTTCAGCTCAATCGTTTGAAGATATCTATCTGCTTCAAAATCGAGTTGCAAGATTCCACCCGAACAATCATACATACAATGCAAGTTAATTAAAAGCTAGTAAAAATAACATGGTTCTAATGACTGATTCTGGTAGAGGTCACAAAAAATATACGTATATCGGCGCTTTGAAAGCTTACATCCCGGATTCATTTAAATGGGAGTTAAAGTTGCCCCCCTTTCACATCCATAGTTATAGTGACTCGGCAAAGAAAACCTTGTCAGCCGTACGATTATGACATAAAATGTGTTCGGCACGTTTATGTAAAACATCACGAGAAATATTTTGTGTCACATTTTAACCCTCTAACCCTTCCGTGTATGTTTCTCTTTGTCCCTTTCTTAGAAAAGAAGTAAAAACTTCCCTACAGCGGCAATAAAACGGGCTGAAACGTTGTACAAATATATTTTCCATAAAATTCTACTACAGGTTTTCAAAGACATCCAAACTCCAAACGCAACTTGAACGCCAGAAATTATTCAAAACTTAAAATGTGTCTAAGGGCAAATTTTGTACTTATTCATAGTTAGTACTCGGCATAGGAAATCTTATATGTCTTACGTTTGGGGTGTAAGGTGGGTTCAGCGCTTTTATGTGTAACACCTCGCGATTTTTTTTTTGCGGAACATTTTAAACCACTAACTATTCGTTGTATTGGTCCTTTTGTTCCTTTCTTAAAAAATCTTTCCATAGAACTCTACTACACTCAAAATAAAATATTGATAAATCTAACCAATTTCATAGGTGAGGATTGCGCAAACCCATAAAATACAGTAAAAAACAACCAATGGAACTGTAGTTTGGTTGATAGTGCGTAAAACGACTAACCGGAAGATCGCAGGTTCGATGCATGCCAAGGCTTAAGCAGTAAGTGTGTTTGAAAAAAAAATTAAATTAAATGAAATTATGAGTTTAGTCGAACTGTATGAGTTTATATCCAAAGAAATTTAATTATTTTGACTTAAGTTTGGTTTTAATTTAATTTTTGAATTAAATTATATTTTTATTTAGAGATAAATGTGAAGCATATAGACAAAGAAAATTTTTGATTGCACGGAGGGTTGAACTGACGTGTCGATAGCTCGCGCTAATCTCTTCAGAATTCGTTTCCGCTTGACCAAAGTCGGTGGTTTACAGTCGACAGTTGATTATCATTTACTTTAAATCAATTCATACTGTCACTCTTAGAGCTGTATTTCATTTGATAGTTATTGATATTCACTATTTTCTTTGTCTTGTGTTTAGCTTCTTTTTATTATTTCTCTATTCTAGTATGAATTATCATCATGCTTGCTTATTCAGATTATTTGAACATGTACAAAAAGGATACTAGGTGCCTCTAGAGTTTAAAAACTAAGTTATGAGTTTAGTCGAAGTGTATTCTGTTCTCACAAATTTACTCGGATGCATTTACATTCTCAGCTCAGTCATCTTGTTAAATAACGACATGTGGCGACTTGATTGACTTCCATACAGTAATTTTTGTTAAATAACTATTTTCGTTGTTATTATTTTAAATTGGTCATTTTAACCATAAAATTAGTAATTTTAACCACAAAAATTGTTAAAAATTAAATTAGTAACTTTAACCATTTTTCATCAGAAAGGGACCAAAGGACCCAAGTGGGCCGGTTGTTAGAAACCGGCAGCCTGTTCAACCTATCATCAACTTTAACCAACAAAAACAATGTTAGCCTTCAAACGTCGTTTTTCCCAAAATGATATTTTACAATTCAGTAAAATGTATTATTTCGGTCTTGAACTTAGGTTTGTTCCCATTTTTATTAACCAAATGTCTTTACCATCTCACATAAGTCATCTTTTTGAATAACGATAGCATAAAGTAACCATTGACATGAAATTACTTACAACTTTAGAGAGTTATTTTAACCAAAGAAAGTTATTATTTCATAAAAATTGCAACAACAATTTATATTAACAGTAGGTTAACTATTTAAATTGGTTAGATTTGCTTACCATTTTTTTGAGTTTTTTGAACGTTAGAAATCATTCAATACTTAAAATGTGCTTAAGGGTAAATTTCGTACTAATTCTCAATTAGTACTTGGCATAGGAAATCTTGTAATCCTTATACTTAAGGTATAAGATTCGCACAAAGATTGTACGTAAAATACGACGAGCGAACAGACAGACCTCAGTATCTAAAAAGGGAATAAAAAAAAAACAAATGGTATTATGTCAGTTCGTTTACTTATTACAATTTACTATTTTTACTACAGCTGGAAGTTTTCAATACAAAAAGTAAAAAAATTTTCCAATTGTAGGAAAAGTAGTAAAAATTTCGAGTAAATGAACACAGCTTTTGTAACTGCCAAAAATATTTTAGGGCGAAGTTCTTTATCGATGCTATGAAACTTTGTAGAAACATTCCCTTCATGTGGCAGCACAATAAAGAGATTAAAAAGTAGGCAGTGACACGCCCGTAGTTTTTAATTCGGGATTTCCCGGGAAAAAATTCCTGGGATCCCGCACATTTTCCGGGAAATAAATCCCGCAAAATTGTGCGGGAATTCCCGAGATTTTTTTAATATTATTATGATAACTTTTCTTCTTTGTAAGCACACATTTTTAGTACTGCTTTTATTTAGAAAAATGTGTAAATAAAAGAAAAAAATTGTAGTTTTGAGCACATTTTATTTGTCTCCATTTTTTCATATTTTTCTAAGAGCAGCACTCAAAAAACATATTTCGTAAAGAAATGAAAACAACAGATTGTCACTAAGTGGACATAGCGAAAGTGGGCATAATAAAGAAGTACTGCCCCCCTTTTATGTAACTCGCTAAAGCTAAATCTCTATCGCTAAAAATCTATACGGTCGATTTATCAATTTTCCTCTACGAATACAATTTTGCAACGTGTATTGCTAAATTATGGAATGTCTTAAAAATGTTAATTCACCGAAATTTTAGTGTTTTATGTCATCGTCAAAAATGTTTAGTTTTGAATTTGTTCAGCATTTTAGCGAACAAGATTTAGCTTTAGCGAATTACGGAATAAGGCGGCTGATCTATATTTTCTGAAAATATCAGATTGTTACTTTAAGCCACACATGAGTTTTTTGAAGCTCAAAATTTCGAATTTTTCAAAAAATTATAAATTTTTGCAAAAAAAAAAGCTTTATGTACAACAGGTTCACACAGGGTTCAATTAAAAATCGATGCAAACAAAAAAAAAATGTAATTTTCAGTTGGTCACTTTTCCGCCACTTAATTATTTCAATTCAGTTTTGCTTAGCAGTATGAAATGCTCTTTCGTGTCTTATGAAATAAATCATAAATCATTGCAATATCCTTTCTACTTAAGAAGATACGGAAATTATAAAAAAGTATGAAACTAGTACATTTTTTACTTCGGGTGGCTCCTAATCAGAAGTTATGCAATAAAAATAACATTTTTTAATTTAAATTAAAAACTATACGGCACCGGCTAAGACCTCAAATTTTATAATTTTTTTACTTACGTTTAATGCTTCCATAACCTTATTTAACAGATCTTGTGAATTGGTATTTGTTTTTGTTCAAATAAATTAAGTGAAATGCTATTTTGTATCGTTTTGTACTGGGGGGCAATTCCCAGGAATTCCCGGGAAATTGAAAAATCAATCCCGCTTTCCCGGGAAATGAAAAAGTCCGGGAAAAGAAAAACTCTACCCGCCCGGAATAAACAATATTAGATCAACACACTATAATACTGGAGACATTTAATAAAAATTGTTTACTATAGTAAACAGCACCTAAACGTGTTTTCTCATTACTGAAACTTGACTTAACATGGAAATAAGCCCTTTTAAAAAATAGCTCCTCAAATATAATGTCAATAAAAAAATTTCATTTTGTTTATTTAACTAGGTTCAATTAAATCAAATAATATCCAGTTAATTGCTGTGATAATGGAAGTACATTAATAAGGGGCATCCCTTCCATTTTGAACTTCTCAATCGAAAATAATTAGTTATCGAGTCAAATCATAAGTAGTTACGATTTAAATCCTCACATACTTCTTTGCCACCAGTAAGCAAAGTTTTTGCTGGAATTTTGTTATCTTTAAAAAGAAAATCTAATTTATTACAATTCCTAGAGAGTTTTCTATTATATAATGATAGGTAAATCTAACCAATTTAAATAGTTAACCTACTGCTAATGTAAATTGTTTTTGCAATTTTTATGAAATAACTCTTTTCATTGGTTAAAATAACTTTTTAAAGTTGTAAGTCATTTCATGTCTATGGTTACTTTGTGCTATCGTTATTCAACAAGATGAATTAGCTGAGATGGTAAAGGCGTCTGATTCATAAACATGAGAACCTAAGTTCAAGACCAAAATGTTACATTTTACTGAATTGTAAAATATAAGTTTGGGAAACCCGACCTTTAAAAATTTTAATTATTTTTGTCGTTAATATTACAAATCTAATTTTTAAAAAAATGTTTTGTTAAAATTACCAATTTTTTATGCTTAAAATTGCCAACTTAAAATAATAACAATGAAAATAGTTATTTTACAAAAATGTGTGTATTTAAGTCAAGCAAGTCACCACATATCTGTGTATACCTTGTGCTAGCATTATTTAACAATATGACTGAGCTGAGATGGTAAAGGCGTCTTGTTTATAAACATGAGTAAACTTGGGAGAACCTTAGTTCAAGACAAGAAAATTACAAAAAAAAATTTTAACAAACACACTTACTGCTTAAGTAGTGGCAGGTATCGAACCTGCGACCTTCCCTTCCAGTTAGTAGTTTTACACACTATCAACTAAACTACAATTCCATTTTATAGGTTGACGAAATTCCAACCTAGGAAATTGGTTAGATTTACCAATATTTTATTTTGAATGCAGTATGTATAGAATCTCTTATCTTTTAATTTCAGTGAATAGATAATTAATGAAATGTTTAAAGTTATTGCAAATGACCCTTAACTCCCTTAAATATCCTTCTTTATTCTTCCATCATTAACAGTTAGGTAATATAAAGACTTCCTCATTAGTACATTAAATGATTGTAATATATTGAAGTTACAAAAACATCATTATGAAAATTACCAATTTAAATTAAGGAAACTCTTTTTCTTAATCACATAGGTATTATTATGGCAAACTAAAGACAGAAAACAAAAAATCCCTATTTATTAAACAGTTTCTTGTGCCCAACTATTTCACCACGTATGTATAACCTTACTGCGGAGAAAGAAAACGCGGCCTACATGAGCATAGAATTTAAAATTATAATTATAAAAATCATCACCAACAAACGCAATTTTATCTTATGATCTCAATATCCAAACTACCGCATGAATTAAAGAACATTCTTGTACAGCATAAATAAGCCGTTCAAATACCAACAGGTTAAAATAAATTGTTTTGTAAGACCGACAACAACAATAAAAATTAAACAAAAAAGCTTTAAATTGCAAATTGAACTCACAGGCGCATAAAAACAGAACTTCAAAAAGAACTGAAGACGTGAAACCCATCACACCATACGATCTAAAAACAGTCAATATCATCAACCGTCAACAACAACCTGCATTAATAAAAATAGTGGTGTTTTAACAAAATATTTATTAACAAGACAACAACTTTAAGTACAACGGCAATAATGTGAAACAGGTACTGTTACAAGTTGTTGGTGGTGGGTAGTTAAGATTACAATGTTATGGGAAGCAAAATTATGTAAGCATAATCGACTACATAATACCTTTATTGAATTACAATTTACCACAAGAAATATAATAAGGCTAAGTATAGTAACTTCGGGCAATGTAGACCACTGTTTTGTGTTTTCAAAAATTTCTCCACAATATACAAATATCTGTACATATATGGATATTTAAAAAGTTTTGCACCAATAAATTGCCAGATATAACTCTTAATAATTTTTGTTATTAAAAACTGTGTGCGTTTATGTGCGGCTAATGTGGACTACTGCTCCATTATTGCTCCATATATTACTCGTTTCATATTCTCTGGTTTTCATTTGCGCATTTCTTTTCTTTTTTTGGCATTGTTATTAACGAAATGTGGAAAGAAAAGGACACTGTCATTTGTACTTTCTTTTGTCTATTGGGGACCTTAAGTAGTCCACATTAGACGAACTTCGGTAATAGTGGTAAAAAGTAATTTTTAAAGTAAATATATATATATATATATATATATATATATATATATATATATATATATATATATATATATATATATATATATATATATATATATATATATATATATATATATATATATATATATATATATATATATATATATATATATATATATATATATATATATTTACGAAAGCACAATTTGCAGTTTTCATTTTAAACAAACGGTAAAACGTACGAAAATCAGTGTTATCCAACATCAATAGTTTCTAAAAAGAGCTACTGGTACACATTGGATTAAATATTCCACAATATCCGAAGTTACTCTACTATTTTGTTGACATTTTATTGTTGTTATTGTTGAAATTTTAAATTATAATTTTTCAATGTGTTTTTTTTTAACAAAATCGGACGAGATATTTTCAATTTACTGTAAAAGTTCGAAACTTTTGCAAATATCAGGTGACTGTATTGCAAATAATACCGACATCTTTCCATCTATTTTTAATGGAAAAATGCTCACATGATTTGAGCTATGCGTAGCTTCATGATATTGTAATAAAAATGATAAGTTCTAACAATTTTCGATTTTTTATAATATTATTAAATGTATACCACCGCTTAGATTTATCGTAAAATTTTATTAAATGAAAAACAGAAATTCAAGAAACATTTGCATAAGTAGGCTTCCACCAATCTAGACGAGGGGGAAAATGATGTTTCCCTCCCAAACGCAAAAAACATCCATAATTTTTCTTGCGTTGCTAAAATTTTTTAAAAATTGTCCCCCATATGCAAAAAAAATAAAGTGTACTTGAAGTGTACATTAAAACAATATTTATATGCAAAATGGACGAGAAAATAACTAAATTGGTCTTGTCAGTGGTCTCCTGGTTTACTTTAACGTAAATTGACCATTAAATAAATAAACTTAAGCTACTCGTATGTACAGATGATTGTCAGATCTTACAATATTGTAATTAAAATGTACTTCTTACAATCTTGTGAACTGAAAATTTTTGTCTTACAACGTTAGCAGAAAAAGCATTGTCAGTTGATTTTAATACTACCTGCTGACAAAAAATTGTCAGACATCTCACAATCGTGTGAACACATCGCGTTGCCATTGTCAGATTATTGTCAGACATATTTTAATTGTCAGATGTGCGAAGTTTCTGCATCTGACAATGGCGTCATTGTCAGAGACTTCTTTATATTGGCATCACTGCACACATCTTTTTTTAGGAAAAAAGAAAAATAAGAGAAACTATGCAGCTAAAATAGACAATTGTCTGCCAATAAATTGTAAGCTTTTCTACCAACTTTGATACAACCGTGTGAACTAATAATATAGCTTGTGCTGACAATTTTTTATTGTCAGTACATCGTCAGCATATTGGCAGATCTGACAATATTTTAAGATCTGACAACCGTCTGTACAGGGCTTTACACACAAATTCAATGTTTGTCCCGCCTTGCAAACAAAGATTTAATTACTAAATATATTTTAGACACGTGAACGGATGATGAACATAAATTTATTTTTTATTGAATGAATGAAAGTACATACTTGTATTTAGATGAATAATATAAATTACAAGATAATAATCTTGTCTCTAGTAAAAAAATATAAATCTAAATATAAATAAGTATTGTCCAACCAAACGTACGGGCTCGGTGTCAAAGTTCGACAAAAAGCTATGTTCGGCATTCGGTAAATCTTTCGCCGAACACCCAAGTTTGTGTAATATTTTTTTTTTATTTCTATATGTTAAATCCAAGCAGGGGTGCCACAAGGAAAACATTTTTCCGACCAAATTGTCCTCAAAACCTACCAAAATCTACCAAAACCGACCAATGGGCTACATGGGCTTTATTTCAAGAAAATTTATTAGAATATACACCTGATATTACAAAAATAATCAAATATCAAATGAAAGACGTCATTGCGAGTATTATTCTCAAAAATGGTCTCAATGTTTTTCAAGGACAATTCGTCATAAGACTGTTCTGTGGTCTGAAGAACTTTGCATATGAGTATTTCCACAAAAAAGTCCACTTTTTGTTACGTACGTCACAAAGCAATTAAACTCGATTTTACTTAAGTTTTCTTTACTTTTTTAGACATGTATGTTTTTGTGTAGAACGTAGGTAGCCCTACATTTAGTAAAAGATAAAGAGAAATCGGATTATATGCCTCTGAAATACAAGCTTAATTGCTTGGTGACGAGGCAAAAATTCGAAGTTTCTGTGGAAATTCCCATACAAAATTGAGATTTAATATTAAAAACTTAAATAATTTTGAGTGATATATGAGATTCTGAATACAATTCGTTGTGATGGGCGCTCAAGTTTGTTTGTAGTTTATTATTTTTACTAAGAGTTTTTACTGAATATAATCAAATTCGAATTTTAAAATTTAAAAACTTGGTCAGACCAAAGTAAGAAATGTGCATGTTTTTTGAGGCACTAAGACAAAATGTTAAAATAAGGCGATAATAATACGCTTATAAATAAAAGCTTATTTCAGAGCAGTGAACGTATATGAAAAAAACTATACAAAAAAGCTGATTTCACACTGCTGACACAATGCAGTTTCTTAAGAGCGAAAAAAGATAAAGTTTATTTGAGCTTCTTGATGACGCTTTGAAACAGTGTTTTCGGCCAAGTGGTTGGTGCGTTGGATTTCAAAACTGAAGGAGCTTAGTTCGATACTACTTGAAGTTAATATAGCAAACAGCGATTAAAAATATAAAATTATGTAATTAAAAATAAGAAATTTAGTTATATTTTTGTTTAGAGAAAAATGTGAAGCATGTCAACAAAGAAAATATTTTGCTGCGGTTACCGCAGTAAATATGTTTCGGAAATTCCCGGCTCTCGGCGGGTAATGTGGTATACTATGTTCTGATAATGTGGTATACCATATCATCATCTTATATTCCGCTACCTATTTTCTTATATCATCTCTATTTGATATGCTTATTTTCTTGAAAGAGTAATTTGTTACGGTATAACACTTTAGCCACCTTTAGCTATACCATATTAGCCGACGACGCAGTTTATTCAATAATTATTGAATTTAAAGCAAACACTAAATACTCAATATTGTTGAATCTGCTCTTCACTAATAAAATACTCATCTTTGCGACTAAAATCAAAATAATGAAGTTCAAACAAAACACTTGATTTTAGAAAAAAAAAATTCACAGAGCACGCAAGTTGCAACCACGTTGCTATGCATATTTGTTTACGATTTTCTATTTTTATGACATGCAAAAGTCCAATGCACTAAAACAGTCTTAACTTTCTGAGAACATCAAATTATTAGAGAAAAGCAGCAATACCACATTACCCGCCTATACCACATAATCCGGACTTAACTTAACTGCCACTATATAAGCTCATTAGGTTAGATGTGAGACCGACCGGTCACGTACCTAATCTTGTGATAGGTTGTCTTCTCTCTAGAGATATATTTTATACTGAGCCAACATATTCGGAAAATCTATTGAATTTTTCTTAAGTTTAGTTATTGTGACTTGTGGAAGGCGATTCCTTTTTGAATATCTAATGAATACTATCAAAAATTTTTTTGTATAAAAATTAACAAACGTTATAACTATCTCAAAATACTCACTCGTATACTTTTTATGAATTACAACAATAAACTTATATCACTTTTAAACTGATCAAGAAAATAAAAGCGGTTATAACGAATTATTCAAAGAGGAACTAAATACAATACAATCAATATGCAACAAGCCTCATTCAGTATTCACAGGTACATGGTAAGAGCATTAAAATAAAATACCACACATGTTGCTGATGACGCGTTGTCGATATAGTGACGTCGAAAATTCTTGATTTATTTTATTGTAAAATGCACATAAATAATAAGAATTATGCATAAATTGTAATAACTACACTCACATATGTATGGAACGGAAAATTAGTGCGAGTGTATTTCTATACAAGAATACTTAAAAACTTACAACGTACAAATAGGCCACTCTGTCATAAGCAACAGTAATGCAACACACTATTAGCAGTAACAACAAAAGAAAAAAAAAATACTACATAAATGTAATAATAACGATGTTGCTGATAAAAATGTTAAAATAAAAAAAATATCCCCCATTTTTAGGTGATCGCTGTCCATTCCTTTTAGCTATAATAAACAAGGGTCTCCCTTGTAAAATATTTACATTATATTTCTTTGCCTAAATTAATTCTTGAGCAAGCAATTCGTAACCAAATAAAATATAATTGGCGCAATTATATTTGCAGCACTTCTTAATTAATTTAATGCACATAATTTTCTAAAAGCATAAGTCGTTCTCTATAAATTTTGTTCACATAATTTAGCACACCAATCAGCAGCTTAGAAGATCCGTATTTCCAACTAGAGATGGGCGCGTGTCGAAATTTTCCAAAACGACACGACCAGAACACAAATAACGGAATGTCCAAAACGTACGAAACACGGCAAAATTTTCAAAAACACGACATATATCATACACGATTTATATTAAGAGACATATTTTTCTCTTATTTTAACGTTTCATGTTCTATATGTATTTTTACCCGACTGCGCGACGCAAAGAAGGGTATTGTGTTTATCAGCCTATGTATGTATGAGTGTTTCTTTGCGGCACTATATAAACCGAACTTTTGATGATTCTTATGTCAATCGATTCGTCTTAATGCCGGGAGTGTCACTAAAGATATAACAGTAGTTAAAATTCAATATGGCGGCCAACAGACGCCATTTTGTGAATTCGAAAAATATAAAAAATCTGCTAACTATATCAAAATAGGTATCATTCGACAGGTATTTGAAAATCATCTTTAGGTTTCTCTTAGGATTTTTAATTTCGATTGACCATTTAGGATCTGTGACGATTTAAAGTTGTTTAACAACCAAAAAACGCAATTGCTAAAAAGTGGACTTTTAACAAAAAATCTAAAACCAAGTCTGTGTACGAAAGCTAAAAAGAAAGCAAATAACATATAAATTCAATAATCAAAAAACCCGACTGCGTAAAAAAATAAAAGAAAAAACGACAAGTCCAGTGTGCGGAACATAGCGACTTTTATAGTCGGGAAGCATTACAATTCGCATTTTCAAATCTTCGCAATAATTGTTCGCGGATGTAAAAGTCGCTATGGTCCGCATACTAGACTTGTTGTTTTTTATTTTATTTTTTTACGCAGTCAGGTTTTTTGATTTTTAAATTTATTTGTTAGTATTTACATATTTTTGTTGAGAAATAGTAACTTATCACGATTTTCGCTCAATAATCTTTTGCGGCTTAAGAGTAATCAAAAAGGGGAGCTAAATATGGCTAACACCTGTTGGACAAGCTTCTGCATTTATAAATATTTCAATCCTAAAATCGCTTCGCGTTTTTTCGTGTCAAGATTGATCAACATGACACGACCCGAATTCAAACGAAATCGGATTTTCTGTCACGAGCACTTCGTGTTGAGTCGTGCGTGTTCGTGTCACGAACGCGACACGCACACATCTCTATTTCCAACCATTATTTTTTCAATCCGTCACAAACTGGGAAAAAAGGCCAATCTAGCAGCGGAAAAATAATATCTCCCAAAAGAATAGTCTGATCCACAAAAAATGTATAAATGACTCATAGGGAAGGATGTAGGGTACAACGTGTATTAAAAGGTAGGTAGCTATTTCCAACACAGTGGGAGCTATATGTTGTTATATAAGACCAATTTTACCGATAAAACTCCTTAGTCGTCGGAAAGCTTATATCTTTCAAACTAATAGTCTGATCCACAAAAAACGTATGCCTGGAAAGACTGTACGCTATAAGATCTTTAATTAATTAGCTATTAGGGAATTATTTTTGAAGCGGACAACCCAAAAAAAAATGTTTTACCTAAATTATTTGATATTTGGCATAACTATATTTCTAGTAGGTATAAACGTGTATGCAAAAATTTGTTTTTGTATGATGTATATTTGTCAAGTTATGGGTTGCGCAAGTGTTGCCGTTTTTTAAAAACTTTTTTTTATATTATTGTTTCGAACTAGAAAAAAAATTAAATAAAACAAATTAAAATATTTGATTCTTATAGGAATTCGTCTGATCTTTTGAAAAATTTATTTATCTAAAAAAAATTTTTTCATGATCAAAACCGGAAATAACCAATTGAAATTAAAATTTTTCTAACTTCGACATGCTTTATTTTTTATATTTTTTTTACCAAAATTAGCCAAGGGTGTCCTCAATGTAATGTAAAAGTTTGATAATGGGTTCTCCAAAAGTTTAAAATTTATGCAAATTTCTTTACATGAACCCCACCTTTTGGTCATTGTTGTAGAGAATCGTAATAAGATATCGTGTAAACGTTACGTTGTAAGTATTAGATGTGTTCAGTAATTTTATGTAAAACTCCACGGGAAATAATTGCATGGCACATTTTAGCCCTCCAGCGCTTCGCTGTATGGTTCTTTTTTGACCCCTTCTTAAATAGAGACAATAACCTTGCCCTCGGGACGCGATAGAGGGCTGCAGCATCCTACTAAAAAAATTTGTCATAAAATTTTATTACAATTCTTTAAAGCAAAGAAATTGCTAAGCTCAACTGGAACGCCAGAAATCAGTAAACACTTCAAATGTGCTTGAGGGTTAATTTCGTATTTCTTCACAATTAGTTTTTAATGATTTCTGGCGTTCCACTTGAGCTTAAAAATTTATTGTCTGTTAAGATTTATAATAAAATTTTATGAGAAATCTTTTAGTAGGATATTTTAGCCTGCTATCTCACCGTTGAAGGGGAGCTTTTTGCCCCTTATTAAGAAAGGGTCAAAAAAGACCCATACAGCGAAGCGATACATGGATAAAAGGTTCAATGAAATTATTTCCTGTGGAGTTTTACATGAAAGTACTGAACACATCTAATACTAAAAACGTAAAGTTTGCACGATATCTTATACACACAGAAAAATTTCCATTTAAAATCGTCGAAAACCAGGTTAACTTAACATTTTTCGGTAGTGATTTTGCTTCATAGGTGTTTCATGTTAAATTAACATGATTTACAATAATCTTGAAAGAAAATGTTTCCTTTTGAATTAACTATATTTCATGTTGATTTAATATTCCAGTACAGTTAAATCAAAATGAAGTTGATACTGAAATAATACGAAAAATCATATTGAATCAAAGTAATTTCGAGTTGAAACAACGTGAATTTGATATTGGAACAACACGAAGAATCATGTTGAATTAAAGTTATATCAAGCTGAAACAACATGACTTTAATGTAGCTATTTTATTAATTATTTTACTTACGTGATAGTCATCAGAAAACTTTTCGTTGTAGCTGACTGTCCCAGCCAAGATTTGAACTCGTGCCACCTGCATGATAGTCCACGCGCTAACCACTGCAGCCACAACAGCTTCAAACTTCTCTTTACTTATACACTAAATACATTCCATCGTATGTAAAATGCATTTCATTTTAATTCAACATGATTTAAATGATTATTTAACATAAAACTTATTTGAAATTAAAGCTATAGTCATGTCGATTGAAAATGAAATTTTTTATAACAAAATTGTTTTAACGGTGATTTAAGATTAGATTAATTATTTTCCGTTTAAAATTAATATGAAACAATGGTAATTTTAAACCAGCAGCAGTACATTTTCGCTGGTAATTCGTTTTTTGTCGTCTACATAGACGACACATGTAAGAATAAACAACAACAAGTCACACAACTAAGCAGAACAGTGAATTGTAGCAATGAACAAAGCAAGTAAACACTAACACACACAAACGACAAATTATTTCTTGTAAATTTAATATGATTTGCAATCAAAATTGCGGCATGTGGATTTTACATTCCTTTTTTTTCTGTGTGTAGTTATGATCGATCTGAACATCTTTTGTGAACATATCAATACAATCTGAACGTGTCTAGACACTATATGATTTGCAATCAAAATTGCGGCATGTACATTCCTTTTTTTTCTGTGTGTACCGATTCTCTACAGCAATCACCAAAAAGGTGGGGTTCATGTGAAGAAATTTGCATAACTTTTAAACTTTTCGAGAGGCCATTATCAAACTTTTATAGTATATTGAGGACACCCAAGGCTAATTTTGGCAAAAAAATAAAAATAAATAAAACATTTCGAAGTTAGAAAAATTTTCATTTCAATTGGTCTTTTCCGGTTTTGATCATGAAAAGAAACTTTTTTTAATTAAATATTTTTTTGAAAAGATGAGACGATTACTATAAGAATCACTTATTTTAATTTTTTTTACATATTTTTTTTCTAGTTCGAAACAATAATTAAAACTTTTTTTCAAAAACGGCCACACTTTCACACCCCATAACTCGACAAATAAACATCATATAAAAAAAGTTGGATTACACATTTAAACCTACTACAGGGTCCGCCATCTAACGTTTTTTTTCAACTAGTGCTTATTTCGTGAATGGTAACACTTAGCTCATGTCTGATTTGACAGATAATTAGTTTTATCTTTCCGCTGAACGACCATCAACTGACCATCCAATGCGTTTTCGCTTCGCTAAGTGGGCCTGCGATCGACTTACAGAAGATGCCGATTTTGCCAAAAAAAATCATCTTTTCAGATGAAGCTCATTTTGATCTTGGCGGGTATGTAAACAAGCAAAATTGTCGCATTTGGGGCACAGAAAACGCGCACGCATACATTGAAAAGCCGACGCACCCAAAACGAGTCACTTTTTGGTGCGGATTTTGGTCCAGAGGCATAATTGGGCCATTTTTCTTCGAAAATGAGCAAGGAGTGGCCGTTGCAGTCAATGGCGATTGTTATCGGGCCATGTTGAACGAATTTTTGTTCACAAAAATTGAAGAGGAGGAAATTGGCAACATTTGGTTTCAACAGGACGGTGCTACGTGCCACACAGCCGAAGCTACACTCGATGTTTTGCGTCCTGTTTTTGAAGATCGCATTATCAGCCGCAGAGCTGATGTCGTTTGGCCACCTCGGAGCTGCGATTTGACACCGTTAGACTATTATTTGTGGGGTGCCGTCAAAGATAAGTGTTACGCCGACAAGCCAGAGACAATTGACGCTCTAAAGGACAATATTCGTGAAGCCATTGGCGAAATACAGCTGCACACAATCGATAATGTGCTTAAAAATTGGGCCGATCGTGTAGGCTACTGCATGGCCAGCCGAGGCAGCCATTTGAATGAAATTATTTTTCATTATTAACCGGAAGGATTGTACTTTCAAATAAAAAAAAAGAAATTTGAGAATATATTCAGTATTTTTTTTTATAGCATTTACAAAAAAAAAACTTATCTGGCGGACCCTTTAGAACAATAGTTATGCCAAATATCAAAGAATTTTGGACAAAAAAATTCTGGGGTGTCCGCTTCAAAAATAATGCTTAAAAATTGTTTGCACAGTGGGCGCCAAATGCATCAAAAAATGAAATTCAAAGTGTATTCAAATTTAAAAATGTATTAAAAATTTATCTTAAAACTGAAAATGACTAATTTATTGGTATTATAAATTAATAACAAGTGCTTTCGGAAGCAAATTACAATAAAATCATATTGAAGTACAAACAAGTATAAAATTTTGAAAACGAAGTATGTTTAGAAAAACTGATGTAAAAGTCCTATACGGAAGTCTCCGCAGATAATTTTTGGAATATTATTACTCTATAATATATACACTCTAAAACACTTTTGTTGAAAACTAGGTCGATAATAGTCGGCAACACTTTACAGATTATTATCGACCTAAAATTACACACGCATTATTTTTCAACAAATAGTTTTTATTAAAAACTGCGATTGGTTGCGTGCAGGTTTGAGCCGCGACCTCCTGACTGTTAGTCTGACGTATCTAGCACTTAGCTATAGCCGTATTATACTATATGTTACATTTTTTCCACTTGGACTAAATATGTTTACTTTAAAAGGTTTTTTCTTTGATAAAATAACTACAAAATCGATGTAATTTTAGACAAGGAGAAATTTTCAGCACAAATTTAGACAATATATGATCGTAAATTTGAAGTAATGTTTTAGAGTGTGTGTTAAGATTCCTTAAAATTCTCAGGTTCTCTCGGGAATACTTTTTTTGTATCTCTAAAAAGATTTAAAAAGTAAAAAAATGTTTTTTTTGTATTTACGCTTGTAAACCTTAACTGAAAGAGCAAATATATAAAGTAAAGCCGTTTAAAATGTGTTTAAAAGGCCATATTTTCCGAACCAGGCAACATAGTGATAAATAAAGTTGATTTTTATATAAGCTGATTTGTCCGTTTTGGTGCTGCGCTTAATTTTTTTTTTTTTCATATTCGATAATTTATTTTTATTTTTCCGCCGCTAGATTGGTCTTTTTGCCCCCTGTGCGTCATACTGGGGATTTCAAATACAGGCAAACTAACAACTATTACAGATAAGAACCTTGTACGTTGATTAGCTGAACAAGAGTTATAAAATTCAAAATAACGAGAGACAAAAATAATTTATTGACTTATATATTTACAAAGCAGGTGCTGGATCCAAATTGAAAATTTAACGACAATTAATTCAAATCTGCAGCAGAACATAACAACATATACATTTTCTTTTTTACTTATTTTTTTCTGTTGGACACCCTTTAAACATCAAAAAACATTTATTGAAAATGTATGTTGAACAAGCTTATGTTTAAGAGTTATTAATCTTACGGTGGTTATAGTTATGTGTATATATTTTTTATGTATTTTATTTATTTATTTTCGCTGACCTGTCTGTGAATACGACTGATTGTGTCCCACAAGTGCCGTTCAACACTAAAACAATAGTTCATTTATCGCCGAGATAAAACAAATAAATGTTTTTTTTTTCCTTTAACAAGAAAAAGAAACATCAAAATATATTCAGTTTTTCTATAAGTTAAAAAAGGCAATATATTCAAAAATTCACCTACTGAAATTTTTAATAATTTCAGTATATTGAACAGTTTGGATCGTAAGTATGGAGCGTGATGCAGGTTGGAAATAATTAACGTTACATTTTCACTTGTTCCTTATTTTCAATTCTTTCTAAATAAAATCTTACCCTACGTCTTCACGAGCCATCGACTTGAACATGACGCCGGCAGAGTAACTGTAAAAAATTCGTCAACATCTTTATTGTGGTGAATACGTGTGATGTCCATGTTCGGCCTTATCAATGTATTTTGTGGTAGTGCAAAAGATATGGAATATTTACCAATTTTGTTCTGTCTTTTTTCTTTCTATTGAAAATGGTTATTGACGGCGCATCTCATGGCGAACATTGATGACCAGCCATATGTTCGGTCATCGGTATGAGACTTGAAGAAATTCAAATTTTATTTTTTACGACCACTCTAGCATCCGCGGAACAAGCTTGAGCTTTTGAGGGGGGTGGGAACTTCTAAGTAAAACATACTATTTTTTGAAAAGTCTTTTAAGAACTCTACAGAAATCTATTCATTTTGGGGGAGGGGGGCAATTAGGGGGGCTATGCAAGAATCTTTATTCAGCGAAGCCGCTTTTCGATATACCTAGAGGAAAAAACCCTTAAGCCCGGCCGTAGGCCGGCTGTGCAAGAATCTTTATTCAGCGAAGCCACTTTTCGATATAGCTAGAGGAAAAAATCCTTAAGCCCGGCCGAAGGCTGGCTATGCAGAATTCTTTACTGAGCGAAGCCGCTTTTCGATATACTTAGAGGAAAAAGCTTTTAAGACCGGCCGAAGGCCGGCTATGCAGAAATCTTTATTCAGCGAAACCGCTTTTCGATATACCTAGAGGAAAACCCCTTAAGCCCGGCCGAAGGCCGGCTACGCAGAATTCTTTACTGAGCGAAGCCGCTTTTCGATATACCTAGAGGAAAAAGCTCTTAAGCCCGGCCGAAGGCCGGCTATGCAGGAATCTTTATTCAGCGAAGCCGCTTTTCGATATACCTAGAGGAAAAAATCCTTAAGCCCGGCCGAAGGCCGGCTACGCAGAATTCTCTACTGAGCGAAGCCGCTTTTCGATATACCTAGAGGAAAAAACCCTTAAGCCCGGCCGAAGGCTGGCTATGCAGAAATATTTACTAGGCGAAGCCGCTTTTCGATATACATAGAGGAAAAACCTTTAAGCACGGCCGAAGGCCGGCTATGCAAGAATCTTTATTCAGCGAAACCGCTTTTCGATATACCTTGAGCAAAAAAACCCCAAGCCCAGCCAAAGGCCGACTATGCAAAAGTATTTCCGAAGCTCGTTTTCCGACACTAGAGTCTCTCCGCGCCGGAGAGACTCTAGTGTCTCACACAAATAAGGTGATTGATTGGATTGGAGACTCAGTGAATAGGTACTGAAATATACAGTTTTTACATCTTCAAGCTTTTACGGTAAAGCTTTTACGGGAAGTTTTTACAGTAAAACTTTCAATCTCCACCTATAGGTTATTTAATTACATATATATGGAGTGTTCTTATGTTTCAAGTCTTACAATTTTATTATTCATTGAAGTAAAGTTATGAGGGGATAAAAACATTGGCCTAAACTTGACTTGGCGCACTACTGTGCGCCTTAATATACGCATAAAGACATGTTTATTTTTCCTCACTTATTCGCTTAATCCTATAGAACAAAAGATTTACCCAGACGCGTTTTCTATGGCTTCAATCTCTTACGAAGATGCAATTTGAATACATTTTAGGTAATTTTCCCCAGCCAGTATTCATAGTCAAACGCGAAATTCACAGGATAGCACCGAAAAGAAAGTCATCTCTCATGCAAGCCAATTAGTAATTATATCATATCTCGAGAATTATATCAGAGAAAGACCGTACTTTTGGTAGGAGGCCAGTGTGAATAGTCACTCAAAAAATTGGTGGGATAGGAGCAGGGAGAAGAGTAATTTCACAAGCAAAATAATATTGAGAGTTAAAAAAAATCTAAGTGGAGGTACCTCTCCCCCTCCTAGTCGTATTTTTTGGCGACCATCACGTTTGTATTTAAAAACATCCTCTTAAAAAGCAGTTGCACTATTCGATTTTTTTTTATTGAATATTTGAGCATATACTGCTCTTATATCTTGATGCTACCTCCATATTAACCTCTTCTACACAGTTTTTCCGATTTAAATATAATTTTGTGTTTTCTTAATATAAGAAATCACTTTCTTAAATGTTATATATAAAAGAATGGCTAAAATTGATAAAAATTAAAATGGCTAACAGCTTCGTTACCTTCTCTTCTGGCTTAGCGCGATGAAATATTGCTCCATTTAGCCTGAAAATTGCTAAATTGGCAACACTGCACGGTACACGAATATTATGTACGTATACGTTATAACTTACCTGCAAGAAAAATAAATTTTTTATGTTAAAATTATGTTAGCAATTATTATTAAAAACTATTTTTAATTTGGCTTATTCACAGAAAATATTTTTGGTTTGTAAAGGGTCCAGGGTAAGGAATTTTGTGAACAGTTTATAAATAAAAAATATTTTTTATGAAAAAGGCAGTGAATACGAGTACACATACATATGATATAAATAGTATAAATAAAAACCGATTGGTTTGTAAAAGTTGGGTGAAAAATGAGGCCTATAGCCACCAGATTGGTGGAGTAGCACACTCTCCACTAGCCTGTAGTCGCATTCATACAACAGCTTAGACATTTTAATGGTGAAAGAATGATCACATCGATGCAATTGTTACTCTAGTTGTATTTAATAGTCGTAATGGGGGAAAGTCTAGGTTTGTGTGGGTTGCACAAGTTGCCAGTCAAAACAAGCCTACTTCGGTTCTGGTGGGTCTCGTTATGTTATATGATACGGCGAAGTAAAGAAATATAAGTTCGTCTTCATATCTCGATTTGATTCAGTGCTAAAGCAACCCGAAAATCGGATAAAATAGTTTATCCATCTAATGTCGCACGCCGATGTCTACTAAATCTTGCAGCAGCGGACTGCCCAGTGAAGCCACCCTTTTCTGACAGAGAGTGGAGCAAAGACAGAGGAAATGCTCAACATTCTCTTCCTTATCCTCCTCCTTCTTATGAACCTTTCTACAAAAGTCATTGGTAGATTTAATATAATAAAACAATGTCCTGTAACTATCGCATTTTTTTGTTGTTTATTTTTATTTATTGTATCTTCAATAAAATTGAACTAACAATAAGTAATCAAATCTTAGCTCTAAAATTTTAATTTTTCAGTTCAGCGGTGAGTTCTTAGTTTGTCTTTTACGGCTCTCGTGTTCGGCTGAGAGCAAGAGTGTCCCTCCTTCTCAGCCGAGCGTGGCCTCTAAAGTTAATGATGTCGCGGGCTAGGGGATTTGGATGCAACTCAAGTTTTTTATGCATATTTTGTCACAAGTTTTGAAAACACAGTCTTAACCGTCGGGACGTCTACATCTCTATGAATTCGCAGGTTTTTGGCATACCAGCTGGCTACTGTAATCATAAGGAGAATTTTATTTTATCGCCCTTGAATTTTGTCTACATTAGTTGCCGTGGCAGTGCCCCATAACTGGATGCCGTAAAATCATATTGATTTTAGAATAGAGTTGTATAAAAGAATTTTTAATTTTTAAGTTCAAACTTTTTCGTTTTAAAGATAATTTTAATGTCGAACTTTGATTTTTCTTTTTTACTGAATAGTGTAAATTCTTCTCCAGTTATGCTACTAGATTTCGTGCAAGTGCCTTCATTTTTGACATAACGGTATATCTCGAAAGCTAGAGCTAGTAAAAAATGGAATGCAGATTCGCGTTAAGCGACTCAAATAATGGAAGAACAACTTCAGATTCTAGTGAACGAAAAGGTTTACCCAAAATTTTAAAATTTATTGGCTTTTTTGTTATTTTAATAGAAATGTGCTATTCGATATGTTGCTGTTTATTTTGTGCGATTTTATGCGATTTAGATAAAAGTCGATAAGTCAATAGCTGTTGAAAGATTCATACTTAAATTAATTCGCACGTAAATTAATCTCAAGCGGTGTCAATAGTACGGTAAACCCGGTTTTTCTGAAATCAAGTATAGAAAGATTGATTAACCCTCTGCGACTGACGTCGTAGTCTAGCAGACACCAGTAAACAGAAAACATTGTTTTACGCCATAATTACACAAATATCAATTCTGTTGTTTTCAGTACCTTCTCATTACGTATTCATGTGTACGTTAGCGCAAAGAAAGCAATTGAAGCGAGAGCACGCGTTGATGTGAGGATACAAGTGTCTACAACTCTACCACGTCAGTATTGAGTTTGGCCTGACAAAATACGTTATAGCTTCTTATTGAACCATTGACATTATGGTTTTTTTCTCTATATTAATTAGCTAATGTATAACCTAAAATTAATGTTAAACTCTTCACCAAAAAAATAACATATGCATTTTTTTTTTTTTGTTTTTGTATGGATGTAAGTTTTTTAAGGCTAATTTATGCCATGCCAATAATTTTGATTTTAATAAGATTTGTAGTTTTGTTTTCAACAAAATATATCAATAAATAACAAACTACTACATTAAACTAAAATTAAATATATTTTCAGTGGGCTTACAAACGGAACTTGGAAAATATAAGCATTCGAAATATTGTCTAGTGTACTACCACGTCAGTGGAATTGTGATAATGAAGTCACGGTAGTCGCAGAGGGTTAAGTCGAAGTATTCAAGTACAAAATACTTAATTTTAGCCTGATTAGCCTTTATTCATGTAAAAAATTCTTATTTCAAGTACGAATATGTTTATAAACTTTATACACAGTCGTACTCGCACTGTGTTGGTGTTTGTTTTCCTGATGATAGCCACAAATCACTGTTGTGCTCTTTTTGTTTGTTATTTTCATTGCTCGGGCATAGCCTAAAATTAGCTGACAAACGTCGTACTACATGTAGATTCAACACCGCTGTAGATTCAATCCCGCCGCGTACTTGAATCAAGCCCGAAACAGGCTAAATGTTACTTATTTAATTCTGGAACAGATCAGACTTGAGAATTTATATTTTTGCTACTTATATAAATTTAATATTTTTATTACTTGCTTTAATTTAAAATTTATTTCTCTTGTATTCCTAGTATTGAACTTAGCTCATCATGTTTGTAAGCCAATGCCTTATATCACTCAGCTAACTAAGTATAGAAAAAACGGCAACTAAAATCCAGTATAAGCCAGCAGTATGTAATACGTCGTTTGTAGGCTATTAGTAGGCACTGAACGAACAAACAGAATAACTAACAAAAAGACAATAGCATAAGCACAACATGCAACTGAAGCTATCAACAGGCAAACAAATTCCAACACACTACGACCGTGTAAAAAGTTTATACTAATAGTAGTACATAAAATAAAAAAGTTTGGACACAATTTAAGAATACTCAAAGTAAGTAGTAAATACTTGAATTTAGTATGGCGTTTTTCTTTCTGTGTAGACACACTCTAAAACATTACTTCAAATTTACGATCATATACTGTCTAAATTTGTGTTAAAGCAAAAACCTTTCAAAGTAAACATATTTAGTCGAAATGGAAAAAATTTAATATAAAGTATAATACGGCTATGGCTGAATGGTAGATACGTCAGACTATCAGTCAGGAGGTCGCGAATCAAACCTGCACGCAGCCAATCGCTTTTTTAGAAAAAACATTTTGTTTAAAAATAATGCGTGTGTAGTTTTAGGTCGAGTAATCGGTAAAGTGTTGCCGACTACTATCGACCTAATTTTCAACAAAAGTGTTTTAGAGTACAACTACTTTTTAGAAGAAAATTTTGTATGAGACATAAAAGCAGAAGAAAGCAATTGATGAAACTTTTATGGGCGTACGACATGCAATAATCTCAACTAATTGACCTGAAAATGTTTTTACGACATTTATTTAAAAATACCCATCGATTTGGGGTATAAGACTTGAAGAAATCCATATTTGATTTTTTTACGACCACTCTAATGCACACTCTCACACACTATATTAAGGTTAGACCTGGAACCTATCACAGATTGTCTTTATTTTATCAACTGAGAATGCCATGTAAACCTGACAGTGACCTCTCATATAAAGTTTCAGAGTACATTTCGTTTATATTATTAAATATTTTCGTGGTTCGAAGCAACAAAATATTTCGGAATATTTACGAATCATTTCCTGCATACTCGTATGTTGCATGTATTTTTTTAAGTGTAGAAATAGAAAAAGCTTAAAAATATTTATAAATAGAGTGAATGTATGCAAATTATTTTGATAAGCAGTGTCTATCCAACAACAGCAACGAGAGTGGAAATTGAAGCTGATCTACTTTTATGTGAGCTTCTGAACTAGAAAAAAAAATTAATTTATGTCTGACCTGTTCTATGTTAAATTTTTATCAGTTTCAGCAATAGTTAGGCTTGTCAGCAATTTTTATACAAAATAAAGTAAAGTGAAATATTGCAGTATCAATAGTGTATGCAATACACGCATGCATACATACTACCTTGTTTTGAAAGTTGGCAGTTGTTTCTTTTAATATATATTTGCCTAAATTATAACAGAACTTCTTATATTATTTAGTGGTTAAGCTAATTCTCTCAGTCACACTGAACTCTGGTTGCATTAAATTAACTTAAAGTCGACTTATGAAGACTTTGGATTTATTTATTGAATTTATTTCTTGTTTAATTTAATTCACTTGGTAGAATTATTTGCTAAATATTAATATTAACAAAACTGGCCTTCACAAATTCGTCTTTATGTCTGTCCATTTATCTGGCAATAAAACATTTATAATCCAGCAATACCTCAATATGGCAATTGTTGTACGAAGAAGAAAAAAAATTATATATTTTTATCATACAGAAATTAAACAAACAAAAGTATTTACTTTTTTGGCTTTATCTGTCCATGAAACGAACGGCACCCGTTCGTTAAAAACGTTTTATGGGTTTGGGTTTTAATTTTTACTTTTTTATAATAAATGTTTTAATTTGCACTTTGCGCAAAATAAAAAGCAGAAACAGAAAAATGCTAAACATTTTGTTTGATTTCATACGTCATTGTTTATTTAACCGCAGGCTTAATATTATTTTAATAATATATGTTAAAAACGTTTTAACTTTTTTTTTTTTAATTTGCATCTATCTTTAAATTTAGTTGAGATTTTTTCAAGCAATTTTTTTTGCATACACAGAGAAAACTCTTCTGGTTACTATGGTAGCAACAAGCAAATCAGTTGCTGATTAAAAGAAATAAAAACCATGTTAAAAATGTGTTGCAGCATAATTGTTTATTTTCTACAGAAGTTTTTTGATTAACTGAATCATTCGATTGGCAACTAATTCGTTTGCACACAAAGAAACAGTTTCCTTTGTGTATCCATTAATTACTTTTTGTGGGTTTTGTACATTTTTTTAATTACACTGATTTGCAAAAATACATTTTTTCGACCCTTTAAATACAAATATTGTGAAATATACAAAGTTCAATTCGCTAAACTTAAATCCGTTCTCAGTTCTTTTCTATCACGCACAGGTTTGTGTAATATAAGTTCCTTATGGCGCGCCATGCAAATCAATGCTTTGAATAACAAAAATCATTGTTTTTGATAATAAAAAAAAACTGGTCACAGCTACTGGTGCTAAATATTGGCCGAGAATACTATTCAAGTGTTGCCGTCACATTCCGGGAACGTGCCCCGAAAGTCCTGAGATTTTGGGCTAAGTTTTTGGGAATCTCGAACATGGCTTGTGTGTTTGCTAAATGGTTTGTGGCCTGGATAAATGGTTCCTAGCGGGCCTCGCTGAAGGTGTCTCTTGGAATTATATTAATTCTTGTAAATGATGTAACATTTTTTGACATAACACAGCATAACATAACATAATAATGTTGCCGCTGCGGATGTTTTTTAATTTTCAGTGTTGCCATATTCTACCGGGTAAGTGCCGGGGAACTCCTGGCATTTTGAGGATTTTCGGTCTAGTTTTTTGGAATCTCCAATATGATGTGTGTCTTCGCCAAATGTTTTGTGTCTTGGCTAAGCGGTTTGTGGCAGTTATGGCTGAAGATATCTGCTAACTATCCTTACTATCCTTATCCCTAATAATATTATAAATGCGAAAGTATGTTTGTTTGTTTGTTGTGCTTTAACCGCTTAAACACAGAACCTCTTTTGATGAAATTTTTAACATAGATAGACCTAAGTCTAGAAGGACACATAGTGTATATATTTTTGCAAAAATTGGAACACGAGGGTGCGGGGGGGAGGTAAGGGGCTATTTCAGCCTCTCAGAAATTATCTGACCAATTCTAATGAAACTTAAAGCATGGATAGATCTCAGTCTGGAAGGACACAAGGGGCAATTTGTGTCTCTCTGAAGCTATTTAACCAATTTTAATTAAATTTAAAACATTATTAGATCTGAGTCTGGAAGCTCACAAACGCTATATATTTTTCCAAATATTAGCCCAGTATGTGGAAGGTGTAAGGAGCAATTACGAAGGTAAGTAAGTTCCAACCCGGTGTCCCATGACACCGTGCTTTCTTTTCCTGTGAGATTGGCTAATCGTGTTGAATCAAAGTTATTTCAAATTGAAACAACATGAATTTAATGCAGCTATTTGATTTATTATTTTACGTACGTGATGTGTATTAGCTTAAGCATCAGAAAAATTTTGTGTTGTAGTTGACTGCCCCAACCAAGATTTGCACTCGGACCACTTGCTTTGGAGTAAACGCGATAATCACTGCAACCACAACAGCTTCAAACTTTACTCCAGATATACACTAAATAAATGCCATCATAAGAAACATGAATTTCATTTTAATTCAACTTGATTTACCGTAAATTTAAATTTTGTATGTATATTTTATCATAACTGGAGAAAGGTTTGTTCGATTTAGATAAATAAAACACCAAAATTTGCAGAAAAATATTACCTTTAAGTCATAAATATTTTCAACTGCTTTTCATTTTCAAAAACTTATAACACAATTAAGATGACAACAATTTTGCAGTTTTATTATTTATCAGAAAGCTAGGTGTAAGACAAATGTCGATTTTATTCACAGTTAAGTGAACGAACTCAATTTATAAAATCATAATTTCCATAAAACAGAAAAATTTTAGTTCTTGTGTGTTGTATGAAAATAGCAGTTTTTGCCAATAAGTTCCGTTTGAATATAATCGACATTTGTCCATCGATTTTAATCATTATGGCTTATTTTATTCCTAATATACTTACCTAGCTTGCTAATAAAGCGAAAAAATGGAAAACTTTTACCATCTTAATTTGTTATGAGTTTTTGAAAACGAAAAAAGTTTAATTTTGCATGAAAGAAATTATTTTTCGCTGCTAGTTTCTGAATAGCTTCACGACAAAAAAAGCATGAACATGAACACGCTTAGGATACCGGACACTATAGGCTTGGCACTGCTAGTTCCGGCCTTATGCCACCGACAGGCTACTTTCGGTCGATTCCTAATCTTTATCGCCCGGACCCCCTCCAAAAATTATAATTTGAAAACAAAAATTTCAACTATCTTGATGACACTAAGTAAATGAAGATAAAATTTCAATTCCTGAATGAAAAAAGAAGACAATTCGTCAACAGAAAGCCACGATTGCCTGGAAGATATTTGGGTGATAATTCCCAAGAATTTAGCCGAGACACCTCACATGGCAACGACACCAACCATTAGCCAAGGATTCGTAAAAACTACAACAAAAATCTCCCCAAAATCAAACATCCCTGTATTCCCAAAAACTAGAATAAAAATATTCCCAAAATCCCAGAAGTTCCCCGGAATCCCAAACACTAGGACAAAAATTTTCCAAAATCCAAATACTTCAACGGAAAACAAAGGCCACACAGAAAACCGCGAAAATAATAAAGCTGCAACACAGCATTTTTAAGGAATATAAAAATTTCGAATATAGCGTTACGTAATATGTGAATAGCCCCCTAGTGGAAATATTAGTCAGACCATTAAAAAAAATTTTACGTGATAAAAAAAACGATATTTTTATTTAAAGGCGATTTTTTCTGCAGACCAGTGTTATAGCTTTTTTCGTACTGTTTCCATTAAATGATAACATTTTTTGCATTCCAGCTTAATTGTTGGCATTTGGATTACACATCTACAATTCTTTTGAAAGGGAACTAAATAAAATGCATTCAACATCGAAAGCTTGTGATTCAGTATTGGTTTTCCGTATTGGGCTTTTTAATATTCATATTGAGTCTTGCATTTTGTAGAGTGGTTAATTCTTTTCTTAGTAATTTAATAATTACACAGGACAACGAAAAAAGACTTTTTGAACAAAACTACATCAAGGCCAGTCAATAAGACAAATTGAAGAATATATTTCTTTTGAACATTGACACAGTTGGTCCTTAGTACATATATTTAATTTGTAAGAAAAACTCGATGGGCTTTTTTTCTTCAGCGATGAACTTAGAATTTTGTAAAAAAAAATTACTATTTGCGTCCAGCGCTGGATGTAGTTTGCATGCTTTAATCGTTTTAAAATTTCAATTTAAATTTTTCAATTATTGAAGATCAAAAATTTTATATTTGAAAATTTTTTGAGAAAAACGTCGAAGCTCTATTTTTATCAAAAATTTTGCCATTTTTCACTGTCATTTCAAAGTCTTAATTTTGCTTTCATTTCACGACTAAATGAGTTGAGCTAACTAAAAAAAAATTGTGTTGCATGTTATCAAGGATTGTGTTAAAGATCATAAAGTATTTTTGTGACAATTTGGCTATGCTACTACCGGAGATATTGACCAAATAGGGAACCAAAATTTTAAAATTCCAAGTCAAATATCTCTGAAAATATCAAAGATATCTTATAAACTTTACACCAAAATTAAATACATGAAAATCGGATAACATTTGTAAAAATTATGAGGCCGATAATATTTTTTATGCCCAGAGTAGTCAACTTTGACATCGTCTAGCTTAGCGTGTGTTTCAATAGGGTAGTTCAAATTTCAACAGTTTTAAAGCTGAGGTCCTCCTATAAGATTTTTGCAAACATAGTTTTGTAATCGAATCGTAAGTTTCAAAGATACAGATTTATTACCATTTTTTCTAATTGGAACCACTGTGCGTCGATATATTCAATTCAAAGGAAGGATTAAGTTGCTTAAATAGTTTACAACCAATTAAATACTACAATAATATGCTGCTGAATAAATTGATACTCGACTAATATTGCACACACATACTCGTATTTAAATATCACAGAAATAATAAAAAGTTCTCGAAATTGGACAACCTTCCTCTCACATGAACTACAATTTATTTCAAGCAAATTGATTAAGTGCCTTCACAAGTTCTAAATATATTAGCAAAGAAATAATAGTATTTCAAATTGCTTTATTATTTTGTCATAGATACAACTATTTCTATAGATTTCATTCAATTAAAAAAGCCAGCAAAGTCCTCTCTATAAATAAATTAAAATCATTTTTGCCTGAAACATAATATTCAAATGCAATGATGAAGCCACGTAAATTATTATAAATTAAAATAATAATCAACATTTTGTTTTCAAAAACATTTCCTTCATTAAGCATACATTTATTTATAGTTTATTTATTTGTTATTTTGCAAACTGCCTGTTTGTCTGTCTATCTGTGTATGATTTGCGACCATTTGATACTCTGCCAAATTATATATATACTATAATGAAAACCTATTGAAAGTCATCATTCTATACAAAATGTTAGGTGTGTTTAAAAATATTGAATTAAAAACACCCGCATTAAATTCTAGATGTGAATTTATTTGTATGAAACATAAATTACAAAATAAAAACGAAATAAAATTTTATGTATACTATCAATTATAGAAATCGAATATTAAAACCGTTTAAATATGAATTTGAAATTAATGATGTTTATTGAACACATTAATATTTTTTTTTCATTTTTAAATTGATGTTATTAATTACTTTTGTTGCAGTTACTTGCAAAATTATTTCCGGTAGAAGTTTATAAGAGAAATTGAAAATTCGCCAAAACTTTCAATGGTATTTATTTAAATTTATTTTGTTTGAAAGAAACAACTTTGACTTGTACTTTCTTTGTCAAAAGACGGAAGAGGAGGGAAGACTTAATGCAACCTACAGCTTACTTATACTTGGAATCAAAACCACTACAAAGCAGAAGGTGACTTCCTTAAAAAAGGTGCAAGAAATCAGAAGGTTGCTAATAATATGAACATCTTCCAAATCTGGGTTTCTATGCCCGTTTATCAGTGAGTTCCTACCGTTGTACAGTGTGGTTCCGATTGGAAATAAATCTGTATCTTTGAAATGTGCGATACGATTACAAAACGATATGTGTAAAAATCATAGCAGAGGATATAACCTATAACAATAATGGAATATGGATCACTCTGTTGAAACAAATGGCGAGCTACAGGGTGTAAAATTTGACTAGCAATGGCATCAACAATTTTGTTGGCCTCATAACTTTTAAAATAGTTTTCCGATTTGAATAAATTTATAGTTTTTGAAAAGTTTTTAAATAGATAAAGATAACACATTGAAATTTATTAAGATATCTATAATATTTTCAAAGATATTTCACAGAAAAAATTATCATCAAAAAATTTTCAAACAAAAGTTTGTCTAAAAATAAATTTCATTTTCAGTAAATGTTTTTTACACAACCAATGAATTGTTTGTTTGGCTCTTATTTAGCACGCAAGCACCAAAAACAACAAGAAAAACTGTGTCGTAAAAAAACAGCGCCGATGACGACATACACACAAATAAAAACAAGAACAATGATAGCAAAGGAGTGCGATTGTAACAAGTTTGTTTACTGAATTGTTCTGAGTGAATCAATCGTTAATGTCGTTGCATTAATTCTCATTCATTTTTTTTAGAGTCTTTAGATCATTGATGGTCAAAAATATTTTGCAGCTGTATTGCTGTGAGAATTGTGAACTACGATAAAGTAAATACGATAAAGTAAATGCAAAGATTTTCATTAAAATTTTATTACAAGAAATTATATTGGTCGTAAAAATGTATAATAATGCGGTTCACAATGAATTTACTATTTCTTTACTTGGTAAAATGGAGAATTTTTCAATACATTTTGCCACAATCCCCTTAGTTTTTTCAAAAATATATTTCTAATAAAAAGCACTTTATTTTCATCATTATCATTTATTCTACACACTGTATGTGGCAAAATACCAACAAAGCTACTATTCATGTACACTCGTCGCTCTAACGAGAGAGTATAAAAAGAAGTGAAATAAAGAGTACAAGCCATTGTTTGGTGAATTAAACAACTTTGCTTTAGATCAGGAACCGGCAAACGCATACTAATACATTTTCCTTGTATGGGTTTCATTTGTTAACTCTCGCTCTTACAAAGTTTTTGTTAGTGTATATCACACAATATCAAGAAACAAGCGATAACACAACCTACTTGTTTGAATGTTCATGCCACACTCAGGGTGACCGTTGAAAATTATTAAAAAGTGGCACAAAAAGGGGATTTTGAGGAAAAAAGTGGGACCAAAAAGGGGATTCTTCCAAAAAAAGGGGCAACTTTTTTGAAAAGGGATTCATTGAACCAAATTCTAATATTTAATGAATTTCTAGGGCGTATATGTAATGCTTTTGAAATAAAATGTATCAATTTTGATGTTTTTTCGTTCAAAAAACTGACTGCTTTTTATATAAATTTTAGACAAACAATGCAAACAAGCCTTGTTTGTATAAAATTTATGTGAAAGGCACTCATATTTTTTAAAACAATTTCCATAAAATTTTTTTTACTGAAGTTGCTTGTTTGCATATGGAAACAGCACATTAGTAAAGTATATCGAAAAGCAGTTTCGCTTAGTAAAGATTTTTGCATAGCCGGCCTTCGGTCGGCGAAGCCGCTGAGTATACTGCGAGGAGAAAATCGTTAAGAGCGGCCGAAGACCGCTTTTCAATATAACAAGAAGAAAAAATACTTAAGCCCGGTCGAAGGCCAGCTACGCGAAGAATATTTTGCAGTAAAAGAAATTTTCTTAACAATTTTAATTAATTTCCAAATATTTGTTTGAATCGACGATGTCGATTGGACATATTTTAAGCATTGTTGACGCTATTTGCAAATTTTTTTCGATTTTATTTCACTTTTTAAAATGCAATAACGTCAATTGATCTTTTATTACTTGTCACCGATTGCAGAAGTAAAAAGTGAATAGTCAACAACATGTATATTTGAATTTGTTTTCATTTTTAAAAGTGTGGACATGATGACATATTTCAAAGACCATTATGATCATAATAATAATGTCATAAAGTCCATGGCACTATTAAGTGTCACAATGTCCATGGATGTTATGCCATTTTTAGCAGTGACATAATGTCTTTGGACATTATGTCACTAGATATTGTGACATGGCACCAAAATGTTCATGAAATTAATTTTAAAAATATTTAAAGCTGCGTGATTTTCATAAACATTTTTAACAAGACGTTCTTGTTCGTGTTAGTGAATCAGGGTGTTAGTTTTTAATAATTTTAATACAATAATGAATATCTATAGATCTAAACTCTTAAACTATTTCAAAATAGGTTTTGTCATAAGACTTTACATGGTAGACTCAAAAACAAATTTTTGTCTTGAGATTTTTTTTTATAAAAACAGTTTCGTGCCGTAAAAAGCTTATATTAAAACAAGAAGCACCATTACATAAAAAGGGGCAAAAAGGGGCATAATATTACAAAAGGTGGCAGAATTAGGTCATTTTAAAAAAGGGGCACTAAAAGTGGCAAGGCAGTTGAAAAAGTGGCAAATTGCCACTTTAGTCGCAAAACGGTCACGCTGGCCACACTGATTGATTTTATTTACTTTTAGTTAATACGTATGAGTACATACGTGTGAGAGTAAAAGAGTAAAAAACCCATGTGATATGCTTTGCAGGTTCCTGCTTTAGATAAACATTCAGACTTGAACACTTTTAACAAAGTGATTTTTCATAAATGCTTAATGGATGATGATGGTGATAAATAACCCAGACAAAAATTTTGTTTGATATATTACAAAAAATCTAGTAAATATTTTTGCTTAATTAAATAAACTATTTTGTTTAATATTTCTTAGTATTTAAGAAAATTATTATTTGACATATTGTCATAATTTTATTTTAAATGAAATGTACTGGCTGGAGTCTAAGCAATTGTCTATATGCAGCATTTCGTTGGTGCTTTACCAACTCATCAGTAGACTTTCAAAATTGTGCTTAAATTCTACTGATGAGTTGGTAAAGCACCAGCGAAATGCTGCATATAGACAATTGCTTAGACTCCAGCAAATACATTTCATTTAAAATTTCTTAGTATTTTTACACTAATTGTTTTATAAAGTGAGACAAAAATATTGTTTAATTTTTTACAGAAAATCCAGTAAATCTTTTTGTTTGATTTAGTAAATTGTTTTGTTTACAATTTGCAAATATTTCTAGACAAATTGTTTTATATATTTAAAAAATTTGTTCACTAAAAAAACTAGTTTTTTTCAATGAAATTATTGAGATATTTTTGTCTATATTTACAAATTTGTGCGTCCGTTTCTAGACAAAATATTTACTATATTATTGAATTCCTTTACATAAAATGAAATTTAGTTTTTTCGTGTTTGGCTTTGAATTTTAAAATTTTGGTTTTGGCTTGACTTTCTCTCCGGTTTCGTATATATCTTCGGTAATAGTAAGCAAAAATTTTCAATTATCAATTTGGCCTATATAACATTTATGTAGAAAATTACGTTTCCAACAAATCTATCACGTAAATTTTTTCGTTCATCTGATTATTTCAGAGATAACAGCAAAAAATTAGAGTTTTAGGTAAAATTAAATCGTCACTATAGCACTTTTGTAGATTTTCTTGTTCCGAGTAAATCGAGACCAAATACAATGTAATAGAGTATTAAAACTTTTAAGAAAAACATACTATTTTTCCGTGTATTTTGTATGGAAAGTCTTTCCACGCTTTGGGAAAGTACTTAAAATTATAATTGAGGGCTTGAACTTTCAGGGTACTTTTTCGTCGCCATATCCCACCGAGCTTTTGGTCGGGACTGCAAAAAAAAAATCATAATGTATATGTTCAACATGAAAAAACATTTTAAAATTATTATTCCTTAGCTAACAAGTATCCGACTGTCATGTTCAAATGACGAATAGACAAATTCTTTCAGTTTGAATTTTCGAGTTGATATTTCGAAAAAAAACAACTTTTATTTTTGATCATTGATAATGAAGAAGGGATGATAATATGATACATAAATGTAAATATGATCAAATCGAAAGATATGATTTGCATTGCATTTGCATTAGCATTAGCTAGGCCCACAACAAATAAATATATTTTTGAAAGATACGTCCATGTTCTGTAAACCGAATCCGAGTAAACTTTTCGTTTTCCAAAATCAAAAAAATGCCTCCTTTGATGTATTTTAAATCATATACAGTAAATTAATTTCAGATATGATCTTTTAAGCTCTAAGAAATAGAAAACTCCGGAAAAGTCTGAAAATTTTTCGTTATTAGTGGATTTAATTTTTGTAAATCGAGCGTTTTTAAATCGACTTGATTTACAGAAAAGGCAGGATAAATTCTTGAGAAGATCTCGAATAAATTAATTCAATTTGATTAGATTCAACTCTAAAGTCATCCTAGAATAACATTTAGCAAAAAAGTTTATATAACCTTAACAAAACCTTGGTCTCTATTGTCTTCTCTAGTTAAAGAGTTTATTTTTTCAAATGCTTTCAATTAAGCTTATTTCTTCCAAATACTGGTAAGACAAAATGAAAGTATCTTCAAAATAAATTAGGAGATGTTTAAATTTTTATTTTAAAACCTGTTATACAAAAAAAAAATACAAATCAATATTGAAAAAAAACTTGAACTTGACTTGACTCTCTAAGCAAATGATTAAAAATAAAATTGTTTAAATGTGCGTTTGAGATAAGAATATTAGATTTAAAAGTTATATTTAACATGTTTCTTAGCAACATGTATATAAACATATGGATGGAAGAGGATCAATAAAGATGGAGCGAGAGAGAGGGAGAGAGACTGCTCTTTAGTTTAGCAGCATGCTTATTATAAACATGTTTTTTGCTTTCTAAAGAGAACTTTAAAATAGAGAGAGAGAGAGAGCGCGAGAGATAAAGAAACAGCGTTGCCAGAAGCAGAGAGGGCAATAAATTATGATTTGGGAAAATAAGTCTTACTATGGAGATAAAATTTCTCAGAGTTTTATTAATAGAAATATTAATATCATTTAAATTATGGGTGATCCATTATTAGGTACATTCAAAGAAATTTAATTATTTCGGCTTAGGTTCATTGTTAATAAATTTTTTCAATTAAATTATATTTTTGACTGCATAGAAGGCTGAACTTACCTATCGTCAGAGTTCTTTATCGCTTGGACCATACTACCATACTACTAATGACGGTAGTTTTCAGTCAGTTGAATATCATTTACTTTTAAGCAATTCATGCTAAGTCATCCTTAGAGTTGTCTTTTAGCTTTTTCTTTCGATGGTTATTGATATTCATAAGACAGAAAAAAAATATTGAATATCGATAACAAGAATAACTCAACATGGATTGATTAAAATTAAATGATATTCAACTACTTGACTGCAAGCTACTGTTATTGGCAGTGTGGTCTAAGCGGTCAAGAACTGTGATGAGAAGTCCGGGTGTTCTCGAAACATGTAAGTTCAACATTCTTTGCAGTCAAGTTTTTTTTTTGTGGAAAGATAAATATTATTATGTTATATTACACTTAGAGTACTTGAAACGCATAGATAATAGAGTCCTGCAAAAGATATTCTGTTGGCGTGTAAAGGATACTTGTTTTGTATTAAATACTTTCACAACAATAATATTGCGATTATGGATGAAACAATACCACTAAGGTATCGATAATTTTACTTAGTACTGCATCAGCTCAAAAGTATCGATACCTACTCAGTATGAAATAAAAAGCACCGATACTTACTTGTATCGGCCAAGTTTTTCATATGATTATAAGTTGTGAAAACAGAAGAAAATTCATGAAGGAAAAAGTTTGGTATTTAAATATATTAGCGTGGTCAAAAAAATTTTAATTTGGCTATGTTCAAGTCTCATTATCCAAATCGATGAGTATTTATAAAAAACTATCCTAAAAAATTTAAGGGCAATCAGTTGAGATTAAGGCGTGTCACGCGCCCACCAAAGCCTACGCAAATGCTCTTTTCAGTGTTTTATATTTCCCAACTTAATAAATATTGTTCTTGTCTGTGTAGTTTTCAATAGCTTTTGCCTTACCGAATTTTATCTAAATCGCATATTTAGCAATATGAACAGCAATATCGAAAAGAGCCCCCAGCAATTAAAATTTACAAATTTCGGTAAACTTTTTTGTTCCTTAGAACTAAAAGCTGTTTTTTTTAACCAGTAAAAAATTGCTTCAACAAATCAGGTTTTTACTATTATAGAGTGAATTTAGAGCGCACAAGCCTGCCGATATCACTGCTGATTTTTGTATGGCGAGTTCTCGGCTTGGAGTACTACAGTTTTAATACAAAAGCGCTTTTTGAAGCGCAGAAAATCATCACCACTAAAATTAAAAATATATGGAACTTTCTTGCTTAGAAAGAAACTGACATTGTGTCAGCAGTGAGAAATTAGTTTTTGTATAGTTTTTTTCATATACGTTCACTGCTCCAAAATAAGCTCTTATTTCAAAGACTGTTATTATTCGCTTTATTGAGTTAGTGCCTCAAAAAAATTTAAAATTTATTTGGGCCACCGAACGCGAATATGCACTCTATTTTTTTATCAGCTCTAGCTTTCGAGATAAACCGTTATATCAAAATTGAAGGCACTTGCACGACATATATCAGCATAACTGGCGAAGAGCTTTCCCTATTCAGTAAAAAGGATAATCAAAACCAAATATTTGAGCCAATCGAACATTGTTTCTAAATCTGCCCATTAGTTTCAGAAACATGGTAAAAGTTGGAACCTAAAAAATAAAAATATCATAAAAAATTTTAAAAACTTCTCTCACTAAATTGTGAAGTAAATCAAAAGTTGTGTACATATTTCAACGAAAAAGGACTCATTCCCTTTGGAATATAATAATCTACATGATACTTTTTAGCTTATTTATGAGTTTTTAACAAACAAAATTTTTAAATTTTTTATGAAATTTTGAAATTTTAGGCTTACGGGATATCTCCGTAACTAAGAGACAGAGTTAGAAACAATGTTCGTTCGTCTTAAAGATGATTTTGTTGTCAAGTTTGGATTTTCTTTTTTATTGAATACGGCTAACCCTTCTCCAGCTATGGTAATATAGATATATCGTGCAAGTGCCATCATTTTCCCCCTACGATACCAACGAGATTTTGTTGGAACTTTTTCTTTGCTCTAAAAGTTACCCACATCAAATTTAGATAGCCTCACTATTACAGCTCTGCAGGCATACTAAAATTAATAACTACTTTGCATGGAGGACCCGTATTCCTCCGCTGGTAGCACCAAGATTTCGTTGAAACATTCACTTTGCTCTAAAAATTTCCCTCATCGAATTAAGAAAGCCTCACTATTGTAGCTCTGCAGATGTAGGAAAATTTACAATTACTACGTATCCGTTTCCCTCTGTTATACCGCCCCAATTTTGTTTGATTTTGCACTTTATTCTAACAGTGAGCCACATAAAATTTAGGGAGTCTCACTAATGAAGTTGTGCAGATGTAGAAAATTTTATAAATGGATTTGTATGGAGAGTACCTTTTCCCCCAAAAATTTCAAACATAAATGAGCCTATTTCCAAATCGTCTGTGAGAGAGAGACACTTCCAAAATTTCAATACCACCCCCTACAGCGCCACCTGTTGAGAAGTTTTCGACTTTTCTTTTTAGGGTTCCGTACACTAAAAGTAAAAAAAAGTACCCTATTGTTTTCGCTACGCTGTCCGTCCGTTCAGAGAATATGTACAAAAATATGACCGATATAACAAGAAAGTTAAATATTAAAAGCTGTTCAAAAGCGAGCAACGAAACATGTTGAAATTTTAATGAAACATTAGGAACTCGAAATTTTCAAAGTTAGTGTATGATTATACAGACTACAGCAATAAATACTGAAAATTAATCGAAATAAAAATTTAAAAGGTATTGTATCAGTTAATTAAATTATGACTACGTGATTTCGACAATCAGCTGTATCTTGGAAAAAGAAAGCAGCAAACTTTTGAAATTTTTATAACTAGTGCAGCATTTTAAAGGCAATTGTAGGGAATGCTAAAAAACTATTTAAAAATTAAAGGGTATTCTATAAGATTATGCAATTTTGAAATTTAGTTGTATCTTCTGAGCCATAATGTAATATACAAACTAGGGATGTAACGATATGCCATTTTGCCGATCCGATACCGATTCCGATACTTAAAAATAAATATCGCCGATACCGATTCCGATACCGATACGAATATTGAAGGACAAGAGGACAATTTTTTTATTATACAAAATTACAGTGTAAGAGATTATTAATATTTAAAATTGATATTAGCCCAGTAATGGAAGTAATTTTTAAAGAACTACATTTTCTTTGCTTCTAAAGAATCTATATTAAAAATATGCAGATAATTAGTAGAAAAGCAATTTGTAATTCCTCTATAATTTTAAAATAATTTTAAAAAATACTCGCCATGCTTTTTAAAAAATCAATTTTTAAAGGACATTTATCAACAAAATATCAACTAAATAACTTAATAGCTTAATTATTAAAAGTCTTCTAAAAGTTTATATTTATTCACTTAAGTTTACATGAAAACACAGTTTTGTGTTTAAATTCGCATAAATAATAATAATAAGAAACAAGTTCTGAACTGGGTAATTTTTATCCTGTTTTTGAGGAATCATTATAGAACACCGAAAAAGAAATTTGTCCTAATATCGCTTCAAATTCGATGATTGTTAATCGAAAAAGAGAACTTCTTGCAATGACAAGCAAATGTGAAACTAATTAGAAATTATCCAAATTTGCAATATTTTGACATTTGACGTATGACGAAAACTTTAGAAATTATCACAGCTAGTGCAGCGGTTTAAAGGATACAGTAGCCAAAACGAAAAAACGCTAAAACTAACAAATCCCAAAATTAAAAAAAAATACCAAAACGAATATCGTCAAAATGGCAAAAGAGCTTAAAGGAAAAGAGCACGAAAAATCGCTGGAATGCAAAAAAATCGCCAAAACTAAAAAAATCCCCAAAAACTAAAAAATCGCAAAAAAATTTCGCCTAAAAACGAAAAAGAAAAAAAAAACACAAAAAACAACCAAAAAACGAAAAAATCGCAAAAACTAAAAAAGCCGAAGCTAAAAATATCGTCAAAAACCGAAAAATTGCTTAACGGAAAAAGTCGCCAAAAAAAATCGTCAAAGCTAAAAATATACGCCAAATCTAAAAAAATCGCGTAAAACGAAAAAAATTGCCAAAATTAAAAATATCATCAGAAAAGGGCAAAACGAAAAAATCAGCAAAACTAACAAAAATCGCCAAAAATGAAAAAGTTTGCCAAAACGAAAAAAATAATCACGCAAAACGAAAATATATCAGATATCTGTGAACCTTTGACAAAAGCGCTTAAGTCGAGTTAAGACAATTTTACAAACAGTGAGATCTATAAATGCAGAATTGTAAGGCGCGTCTTATCGTGTCATCAGCATATTTCTACGAGTTTTAGTGAGAAAAATATTAATATTTCTATAATATTACTTATCTTCATATTTGTTAATTTGTTTCTGACCAACAGCCACCTTCAAATATAAATACGAAAAAATTTCTTATCAAAATTCTGATTGAGATCGGTTGATTATATTTAATTTCAATTTTTCCTTAAATGCATACACGAAAAGTTTCATGGTGCTCTTTAATTAAATTTTGGCTCTCCTGAAAATTTTCAAAATTATACTTAAGTTGTTTTGTCAAAAGCCCACAGATATGTACATATGTATATGGTATACGTGCGGAACCCTTCGTGTTCGAATCAAAGTAGCACTTTACAAAATTTTTTTCCTAAGCCTTCGAGTAGCAATTACGAACAAGCCGGCAGAAGGAATTATACAAGTTGGTCCAGCCGTTTTCACAAGAGAATTTTAAGCGCGCGAAGCGGGCAGACACATCTATGTAGTATAATAAAATCTTTATTGTGGCAACGTTGTATTAAAATATCAATGAAATTTTTGTGTAAAACTTGATTAAACAACTTTGTAGTAAAGAAACATTCTTATTGTAGTATGATAAAATATTACAGCTTACATTAGTTATTTGTAAATATTTAGCCGACTTTGCCTTTTCTCTGAATTAGTTAAATCACTAATATACACGTACGTGTAAACATATATATTTTAATTTAGTCAATGAAATGAATAAATAACCCAACAACCTGTTCATGTTACTCTCCCATTTTAAATCAATAGGTGATGAGCGGTTCTGCTGTTGCTGCTGCTGTATACATTTGTAAGGAAACATAAGTTTTTGTTTTAAAAGACTAGAAATTTTTAAGATTGTCGTATATAAACGTGTGCTAGCGGTCACCGGCAAGCCATAAGACGCCTTCAAGTCTAGCTAGCCAGTACAAGAGAGTGGATTTTGAAGTTGTGTCAATTTTAGTTTAAAAAATTTCCAATAAAAATTTTATATTAAAGTTCGGCTTAAACTAAACCTATAAAATATTAAACAGCTAAATAATAAATTGTGTTTTTTGAAAAAAAAATTTTAAATAGAAATATTTAAAAAATATTTAAATAAAACCCAAAAAGAGCATATTTATAAGAAAATAATTTGGTTGCTTACATAAAAGAAAAGGAAATTTTGTCTTATAAATACAAGAGCTAAATTTTGTTCTAAAAATTAGTTATAAAATTGCTAAAAGTTTTGTGCTAAAAAAAATTTAAAGTGTTAAATAATATTCAACAGAAAACAAAATGTTAAAATTGAAACCACAACAAATTTTACTGCAATTGTGTCTGCTGGCAGTGTGTTTGAAGACAGCCCTGGCCTGTCATGGCAAATTATTGGGTAAGTGTGAAGTGTCATAATTAATGCAAAATTAAATTTAAAAAAATAATATATGATTAACAAAACTGCAAAATGAGCAACATGGCAAGACAAAAACCAGTATGAATTTATTAAGACTAAAATATGAGAAATGACTTATATCAGAGTCATGTGCAAAATTGGAAATTCAATAAATATTGAAAATTAGCACTTGCCGTTTTTATTTTATTGATCTTGAAATGGCAGGAAATATATATTTTTTTGTTGTCTCAAGCGTTCAAAAAATTTTTTTAAATTTCTTTAAAGCAAGTGTTTTGAAGTGTAAAAAAGGAATTTTTATATACATATAAGGCAGTTATACTGAATACTCGGCGCTAAATTATAGGAAACTGTTTATTTTATATATAAGGTTATACTTTCAGATTATGCGATTGTTTAAAATTTTTGGGTTTGCACTTAGTGTCCGCCTGTCCGTGCGTATCTTCGTCTCTTGTTGTGATTTTTTGCAAAAAACTATTTGATTTTTTCCCCTCAAATGTATACTTCCTCATTGTTAAATTTTTTGTTAAATCTTTGTTAAGTCTTTGTTAAATCTCTCGCCTCAGGGACTCAGGGCGGACGTCGATTGCCCTTCCGTCTGATGATAGAACAAAATAGATATTAAACAATATTAACAATCATAATTGAAATAATTTTAATAATACAGAAACTGGATTATAAATTGTTACACGCAAAAAAAATGCATGCTAAAATCGTCGAAAACAATTAAACATTTTTCGCCATTGATTTTACAATAACCTTTAAAAGAACATTCTTCCTTTTGTAGTCACTATATTTCATGTTGGTTTAATATTCCAGTATAGTTAAAACAAAATGAAGTTGATACTAAAATAATACGAAGAATTATATTGAATCAAAGTTATTTGAAGTTGAAACAACATGAATTTGATACCGAAATAACACGAAGAATCGTGTTGAATCAAAGTTATTTCAAGTTGAAACAACTTGAATCTGATAATTAAATAACAAGAAGAATCATGTTGAGCCAAAGTCATTTCAAGTTGAAACAACATGAATTTGCTACTAAAACAATACAAAGAATCATATTGAATCAAAGTTATTTGAAGTTGAAACAACATGAATTTGATACTGAAATAACAAAAAGAATAATGTTGAATCACAGTTATTTGAAGTTGAAACAATATAAATTTGATGCTGAAATAACCCGAAGAATCATGTTGAATCAAAGTTATTTCAAATTGAAACAACTTAAATTTGATACTTAAATAACAATAAGAATCATGTTGAACCAAAGTTATTTCAAGTTGTAACAATATGAATATAATATAGCCATTTTAACAATTATTTTAGTAACGTGATCTGTATTAGCATAGACATCAGAAAAATTAGTGTTGCAGTTGGCTGCCCCAGCCAAGATTTTAACTCGGGCTCATCTATCATCATTTGCTTGGTAGTCAAGGCACTAACCGTTGCAGCCACAACAGCCCCAAATAAACTTTAGATATACACTAAATAAATACCACCATGAGTAACCGAATTTCATTTTAATTCAACATGATTTAATTCAAGATTTAACATAAAATTATTTAAAATTAAAGTTGTAGTCATGTTGATTTAAAATGAAATGTAACGTTGATTTTTCATTGATTCACCAAAAGAGATCCAACTTTAATTTGTCATGATAAAAATTAATTTGACAGGATTTTATGTATTAATTTTAGAACAATGTTGTTTTAACAGTGAAAAATGTTAAATCAACCAGCTTTACATTTACACAGCACGAACATAAAAAACCAGCAAGAATAGCGTTGTAATGCAATGTAGCTATCAATAAAGCATATAAACACCAATACATTTAAACAATTTTAAATAAAGTCTGAATTTTTTGCAAACATTTTATTTGATTTCCAATCAACATTGCAACATGTTGATTTTATATTGGTATTTTTTCTGTGTGCTAGAAATTTAGAGCTATTTAACGATAGTAAATACTACAATTTTACTATTATAAAGCTCTGCTTTTTTAGTGTTTTTTAGGTGACCAAGGGCGGATCCAGTCTTCAGTTCAGAGGGGGTCACATAGTAGAAATTAAGTCAATTTGATTACAATAATAGATTTCAATTAAAACAACAACAAATATCATGATCTTGGATCCTCGCTTGTAAGTAGCTCAGTTGAATATGATCGCAATTCTTATATACAAACTTTTTGAGAAGTTTGCATACGAGAATTGCATCACTATAAAATTGATTTTTATCTGATGTTTATCACAACAAATCCCAGTTTACAGTTGGATTAGTTTTCTTCTTGCCCATTTTTCTTATTTAAGTAGTTGAGTCGTAGTTGTCAAATTCTTGTTATGAATTACAACTATCATCAAAGTGAGACAGACAACTGGTTTTTATCAGTTGGGTTTTGGTTTTTATTTCGACTATTGTGTTATTTTTGCTTACTTTTAAAATAATGATTTTAGGCGCCACTTGTCAACCAATATTGTTGCCATATCAATATAACAAAAAACCTCAAGAAAAATTAGTAAGGCCAAAACTAAAAATGTTTGAAATATTTTTTGATGGCTACTATGGTTTCAAAAAACAGAGATTATAGATAAGAACCGTTTTTTCGAACATTATTTCGAAGACAAATAAAATCAGTTGTGAATCATAATACAAAAAAATGGTTGAGTTGGGTCCTAACATTGAGAACTCAACCTAGTAGAGTTGTGAATCATAATAGGGGCCTAAGCCAATTTTTTTTAGTTAACAAACCAGTAACGTTAACTGCCATTTTTTTAAATATTTAGTTCTCTGCCTTTTATTTTCTTTAAAATTAATTACAATATTATTCCTTTGCAGTCTTAAATATTTGCATGACTTAAGCAAAAAACTAATATATTATACAAAATTTATAACTTCCCCTTTCAGTCATAAATACAATACAGAACGACATATTAAAATAATTTGTTCAAAACTAAACAATTAATTATGTCATACAATAATAGTCTTTGTTACTTTAAAAATATTTATACAGTAACACTTTTCAGTTAAATATAACACTTGAAGAAACACAATAGAACATCTTGATAAAAAGTAACAAGTGTTTAAAAAGAAACGTAAAACTTAATAAATCAATTAGTAAAAATAAAGAAACAAACAAACAAACAGATGAAATAGAAATGTTAACGAACTTTTGAACATGTAAAAAACTCAACTCACAAATCCACTCTCATTATTTCTTAAATAAAAAAAATAAAAACAGATACACCTTAATTGAAAATTTATCTGAACTGTATTGACCTTTAAATGGAAAGTGTACCATGCAACACCACAGGTTATGATCATTAACAACAACATACATAAAATCTTTTATTTATTATTGGTTTTTTTTTTTCAACAATAACCTACTGACAAAAATTCATTAAACAACAGCAAAACAATTTTAACCGACATTTATTACTTTTTTGTTAACACTTTTTGTTTTGGCGTTTTTATTGGTTTTTGTTTTCTTCTTTTTTGTATATTGAGACACCGTTAACAAAATTTATTGTTAAATACTTTTACAGCAACAAAAACCAATTTACATTATTATTGAAACAACAATAACATGAAAAGCAACTGAAAATAAATTATTGTCATTATTGTTGTTAAACATTTTTATTGACTCATTAATGTGGAAAGCAAAAAAAAATCATAACAAGAGAAAAACGTGCGTACTTTTGCGACCACAGTCAGGGAATTATAATTAAAGCGAATAACTACATAGCTGCAAATTAAAAGATAAGCAAGTCAGATGTACATATTCGGCTGTGACGAATCTTATATGAAACAATAAATTCTTTAGAAACTGCTTATCTGCTTGGTGGTTAATGCGCCTTTGTAGAACTAATTTTTTCATAAAACAATGTAAATTTTTCGCTGTTGAATATTTTTGAAAGTATTACCATTTTTAATATAGATTTTTTATAGAGAACGTTCGAAATTATATTTTTGATTGCTTGCAGTTTGTTTCCATAATTTTTGCTTGACTAACTCTTCCATTTATGGAACGATTTTTAGGGTTCCGTACACCAAAAGTGTAAAGGAACCCTATTGTTTTCGCTACGCTGTCCGTCTTTCCATCTGTCTGTCACAGGCTGTTTTCTCGAAAACCGTAAGAGCTACGGCCCTGAAATTGTCACAGAATATGTAAAACTTTTGCCGCTACAAATATATGACAGTTAAACATTAAAGGGTGTTCTAAGGCGAGCAACGAAACATGTTGAAATACTAATGTTATATACAGATACTTATATATAGACATTTTAAGTTTTCAAAGTTAGTGTTAATTGTCTGTAGACTACACCAATTAACAGTGATATTTAAAACAATAAAAATTAAAGGGTGTTCGATCAATTAATGTAAGTTTGCTATGTAATTTAGAAAATATACTATATCTTGAAAACTGTAAAAGGTAAAATCTTGAAATTTTCAAAAACGCTAAAACTAAAAAATTCCAAAATTAAAAAAATGTCAAATCGAAAAATAGCCACAATGAAAAAAGCGCTTAAAGGAAAAAAGCACCACAATTAAAAAAATTGCTAATATGCAAAAACACCAAAAACTAAAAAGATCGCCAAGAAACTAAAAAAACGCCAAAAAACGAAAAAAGTCGTCAAAACGAAAAACAGCACACTACAACATACAAAAATCGCTAAAACTAAAAATATCATCAAAACACGAAAAAATTACCAAAAATCGAAAAAAATCACCAGAACGAAAACAAGCGCCAAAACAAAAAAACATATACGCCAAAACTAAATAAATCGCCAGAAAGAAAAAAAAACGCCAAAACGAAAAAGTGTCAAAACAAAAAAAAATCGCTAAAACTAAAAAAATTACGAAAATCCGAAAAAAGCGTCAAAACTAAAATAAATCGCTAGAACTAAAAATATAGTCAAAAAGCGCAAAACCTTAAAAACAAAAAAAAAACACCAAAACAAAAAAAACGCCAAAACTAAAAAATGGGAAAAAGCATAAAAATTGCAAAAAACAAAAATCGCCAAAAACAAAAAAAAAATCGCCAAAACAACGAAAAAAACTTAAAAAATAAATAAACCAAAATTAAACAAAAAAATCAAAGCGAAAACATTTTTGAAATGAAAAAAGGTCAAAAACGAAAAGGGATATATGTGTATTCGTGTGCGAGCCAAAGTCACACCTTACTGAATTTATTAAATATTTTTGTAGTTATTTATTTATTTCTTTTTTATTTTATTTTATTTTATTTTATTTTTTTTTAATCTGCAACAAAATGAAATTTTTGCCATGACCTTAGTCACCACTATATTTTTTTGATGTGTTATGGTCCCCTGACTACAAAAACAGTCGAAATATAAAATTGTATGCATTCGTTTTTTTTAACTCTTTTTTTTTTAATTTGGGATTTTTCCACAGGCTACTACGCCGATTCCATCATAACTCATGAATCCAATTTTATTACAAGAAAACTCTAAGAAACTTGAAATAAAACTACCTTTAAGCAGTTCTAACATAATTTTTTTATATACTCAATCGTTTCGGAATTATTTAGACCGCAATGACGAAAAAATATATTTTTAATGCAAAATTGAAAAAAATTTTAATTTTTTAAAAAATTCGTATAAAATCCAAAATGGCTATGATTTATCATTTTGATTAACCAATCATAAAGTTACTAAAATAAGCTTTATTTTATGAAAATCGATGGATAAATATTGATTTTATTCATTATAGAGTAAAGTAAATTTATTTTTGCGAAAATTGCGAATATTTTCACTGTACAACAAAATAGTTAAGCATAAGCAGCACAGACTAGCGGTACTTTCGGAAGCCGCTACAGTTCTATCATTAGTGCACATGTTTATTTTGCTTCTCACTGCTTGTTAGGTGGCTCTGTTGAATCTGATTTCAATTCTTATATATACAACTTGTTCTTGAAAATCGAATACCAGTATAAAATCGCTCAAGTTGATGTTAATTGCACCGTTTGCCATATTAAGCCATCGACGTTGTATTATATCGTATCAAGAACGTCAAGGAAATTAAACACTTTCTGCTAACACATTTCACTTTCATTGTACTGACGACAAGTGTTCTAAGAATCATGCAAAATATTTAAGAAAATAAATACTTTTAATATTAAGCACTTATATTATTTTTTTCATTGCACTGCAAAAAATAAAAACTCAAGTTTCAATTTTGTTATGACTACAAATTGACACATTATTTGCTTATTTTTTTCGGAGACGCACCCTTTTTTCCATAAAGTGGCATAAAGAACAGCAAAACAAATTCAAACATTTATTTAAAATATTCACGTTTATTTCAATATTTTGTTAACACTTTAATTTAGTAAAACAAAATAGATATATAAATGGGACATTTTGGCGTCTATAAATTACGTTTATTTTTATCTAAATTCCTAAATAACAGCAAAATATTATTATATTTTCGAAATGATTAATTTTAATTTAAATATCGATTTTATTCTTGACACGTAACATTTTAGCAAATTCTTGCATTAATTAATATTCCATCAAAATTAAGAGAAGAGATATTCTTTGTTTTGTTATAAATTATTTGCAATTATTCAGTGGTATTTTTTAGCAGACAGGAGAAAGAGCTGCAGCAGGTCAAAAGTTTTATAGAACAGTTAGTTGTTAGTATATGATATTAAAAATATTTATTTAAATACGATTACTTTTTTAAATGTTTATTTATGTCCGCACAACATTCGTTTTCTGAGCAAAACGATATCGTGTAGCAATTAGCAATATTTGCAAAAATTTTGAGGCTGTTTTAGAGTGATTCCACGTAAAACGACCCTATGGAAGAAAAAAATTTTCTTATTTTTAATAAACATCTCTCAATTTATGTTTTTTAGAGCATGAAAAATATAGAAAAAATAAAAAATACATTATTTAATATTTTTTTAAGCAATTTGAGGCACTTTTAAATGATCATCCACGAAACATTTTGCTCCCCCTTTTTGTATGTTTAATATTTATTTCAGATTTTCTTTTCTCCTCTTTTAATAAAAACCATTATCTCTGAGAAGAATATACTTTGTTCGCTTTTTATTGAATTTAAAAATATACTCAGCTAGAGTATTCTGCTGTCTATAATAGAACGGATAGCAAATAATTTAATGTGTTATTATTTTCTTATGATTTATTTTTATATTATTTATATTAATGAAATCAATAAAAAGTTGTATGTCTTCGAATTTTTTAAATTTTCGTATTAGGTCAAACCCGCCGGTCACACCTGTCACATTTTAAAAATAGTTTTTTTTTAAGAAAATTTATTTTTTTTACAAACAGTAATACGTAATAAAGCTAAAAACACTTTGAACAGACAACTTTACCAAAATTATTGTGTACGTAAAAGTTTTACAGAATTTATGCTGAAAGTCATAATTCTTTACAACTACGATTTGTAAGGTCACACCTGTCACAGCTTTCTGACGGCCATTCTGAGCAGGAGGCGAGCTCTTTCAGTGTCTACCCGTTGAATAACGGGTCACACCCGCCTAAATGGAATTAGTCCTTATCAAAAGCTTTTTTCAAGAGTTAATAATTTAAAATGGTAATTTGTCTCTTAGCATACTTATGTATATGTTCACTATACAGCGCCGAAAGATTTCACATAATAATTTTGTATTAAAATATTGATGACAACCAGGGCTCGGACTTTCATGAAAATGTGGTGATGGATTGAGAGAGATGACTAATTATATATGCGAATCATCAAATTTTAAGTAGTTTGGCATCGGTTTGTAGTTAATAATTTTGGTGGTAAATTCATATTTTTGCATATTTTGACAATAAATGCATATTTGTGGAGTAACGAAAAATTTTTTAATGCATATTTCTCAATTTTTGGGAAAAAAATATTAATAGCGCGATTATGGATGGCAACTGAGTGAGCCTCAGTTGCGTTACCAGTTGCTGAAAATGATGCACTAATGCAACTGGCATCTGAGAGCTGTCAATTTCAGTTCCTATTTAGTGCCTTTCTGGCAAGAACTAATTTTCAATTGCCGACTAGAACGCAACTAAAGCTCGGTTGCATTAAATAATAGACCCAATTATGTGTGTTTTATGTTTTTTTCTCTTATAATAATAAAAAGCTAAACAAAATATGTTCATATCATTTTAGTTTTTTACTTTTTTCGTAGGTAAATAAATGCATAACTTTGCGCATATTTTTCATTTATAGCTGCATTCGCTAAGCGCTTATAGTCAATTTTTAGTTGCATGAAAATGCGAGCCCTGATAACAACTAATATAAATACACTTTTTTCTAATCTTTATTAAAACAAAGGCTTTTATTAAAAAGACAAGTTAAAAAAAACAACTAAAAAAGTAAAATGAAAAACAAACAAATAAAGAAATTAATATATAAATAAGAAACTTCATTAAAATTCAATATACACGGGGTTTTTTTCATTCAAATTGTATTTTAAATTATTGGTTTTTGTAGTGATTTTTTGTCTTGTGCTATTCTTGCCAAGATGCGCATTTATGCAATCAATCTTTAAATAACACTATACAACAAAAATAAAATGCCGGGGAGTACAACTATATTTTTTTGATGTGTTATAGCCCGCTAACTACAAAAACAAACGAAATTTAAAATTCTATGGATAAACTTTTTTTCATAAATTTTTTAAAATTGGCCATTTTTGAAGAGACTGATTTTATCATAACTTATAGAGAGGTTGTCCAAAATTATTACAAAAACCACTTAAAAATTTTTAATAAAATTACTTTTAAGCCGTTATAAACTTTTTTATATACTCTATGGTTTCACAATTATTCAGAACGCAATTTTTATTTTTAAAAATTTATAAAAATTCGAAAATTGTAAATAGATACCATTTTATTCTCCGACCGTAAAGCCATATGTACCACAAATAAAATAAGCTGTATTTCAGGAAAATCGATTAATAAATAATGGTTTTATTCACAATACAGTGAAATCGTAAAATACCTAAAAAATACCTTTTTTAAAAAGAAAGTTTTTCAAAAAAGTACGTTTTTAAAAAAGTACGTTTTGAAAAAAGTACGTTTTGAAAAAAGTACGCTTTTAAAAAAAGTTCGTTTTTAAAAACATTAAGTTTTCAAAAAAAGTACCTTTTAAATGCTACTTTTTTAAAAAGATACTTGTTCTCAAAATGTACTTTTTTTAACAAGGTACTTTTTTACGAAGGTACTTTTTTTAAAGATACTTTTTAGCCTAAGATACTTTTTTAAAAAGGTACTTTTTTAACAAGGTACTTTTTTAATAAGGTACTTTTTTAACAAGGTACTTTTTTAAAAAGGTATTTTTTTAAAAAGGTACTTTTTTAAAAAGATACTTTTTTAAAAAGGTAATTTTTTAAAAAGGTACTTTTTTAAAAATGTACTTTTTCAAAAGGTAATTTTTTTACAAGGTACTTTTTTTAAAAAGGTACTTCTTTAAAAAAGTACTTTTTTAAAAAGGTACTTTTTTTTTAATTTACTTTTTTAAAAAGGTACTTTTTAAAAATGGTTTTTTTTTAAACAGGTACTTTTTTAAAAAGGCACTCTTTTAAAAGGTACTTTTTTAAAAATTTACTTTTTTTACATGTACTTTTTTAAAAAGGGTACTTCTATTTAATGAGGTTTTTTAAATAGGTACTTTTTTAAAAAGGGTACTTCTATTTAAAAGGAGGTTTTTTAAATAGGTACTTTTTAATATGGTTCTTTTTTACGCAGGTACTTTTTTAAAAGGTACTTTTAAAAAAGGCACTTTTTAAAGAGGTACTTTTTTAAAAAGGTACTTTTTTAAAAAGATACAATTTTAAAAAGGTACTTTTTTTAAAAACGTATTTTTTTAAAAAGCTACTTTTTTAAAAACATACTTTTTTAAAAGGTACTTTATTAAAAGATACTTTTTTTCTAAAGATACTTCTTTGTGAAAAACCCATTTTTTGAAAATGGTAAATTTTGGAAATCTAATTTTGAGCAATGTATTTTTCTTAAAAGATACATACTGAAAAATTACATTTTTTAAAAAGTTCTTCTTGCAAAAGTTACTTTTGTAAAATAATTCTTTTTAAAAAAGGCATTTTGTGCAAAAGATTCTTTGTTAAAAGAAGTACTTATAGTAACATATAATTAATTAACATGATGTAGGATTTTGCTTCATATTGCAGTTATTACGTTTACTAGATGACAACACTTGCCAACAGCTGTTGCTTACTACTGTTTGATCTTACAAAAACTTTGCAAGAACTAACAATTGTTTTCTCAAAAAATTTTGAAAATATTTGCCTGTGAGTGGTCACACTTTGTTCACATTAGACACATTGTTGTTTGCCTCTAATAAATGTTTTATGGTCAGACTACGATAACAAAAAAATATTTGTCGTTTTTCGTCAAATGTTTTCCCAATATGACCGTAGCTTTAGTTTATTTAAATATATGCACCAAGGGCTAACTGTGTCAATTTTCAAAACTCCAGAAATTATTTCCTTCGATTTGTTTAATTTGCGCGGGTTAATATATTAATTTTCCAGTGAGAAAAGAGTTTTCAAAGAAGTCAGTAAGCTCCTGAACTTGTAATGCGGAAGTATTGTACACTCTCACCATTTCGAATTATTTTTGCATGGGGGTTTCCTTTTTTTGATGCATATTCATTCATACATTTTATTTATTATGTATAAATTCTAGACAGTTTTTAAGATCCCCCAAACTAAAGCCAGTGATATAAAACGTAAAATTTTTTGTGCTTTAGTTTTGTAGTCTTTACTCTTTAAATAATTTTTGTTTTTATTACTAAAAATATTTTTCTACAATTTCGTTTCTTTATGATTCTATTTATTGTTTATTCAGTTTTAGCGCAACATTTTTATGGGTTCTGATCATTTGACAACTGGTTTTTGTGTTTGACGTCAGTAAGAGTGTAATTCTACTAGTTATTGATTCTCCAAAGTCAATAAACTGTTTTGTATATTTTTACGATAAAAAAATAATAGCAAATATGTTATGTTAGTTAATGTTTATTGATTTTTAATGTTAACTTGGTTTTATTTTTTAGGCGAAAAATATTAAAAACATATAAAAATCATGTAATTTATATAGCCCAGGGTTATTTAGTTTAGTTTAATAACTTATGTTTAAAACGTGTGAAATTTTAATAATAATGTTGAGGAAGAGAGAGTGTGTATGTGTGGTGGGGGTCTTCTTAGCACCTTAATAGGCTGGTAAATCGTTAAGAATTTTTAGCATTTGCATGCCACGCGTACACGTTTCTCGTTTAATAGAAGGCCGAGACCAATTAGAAAACGTGATTTTTTTAATGGCTTAAGTTAAGCTCTTCTGTTTTTTTTCTAAGCTGTGCTAGGAAATTACGCATATACGTAATATACTATTATGCAAGATTCTATGTGACGTATACGCAGTGTTACCAACAATAGAAAAGGCCAAACTATCAATTAATTTGATACCAGATAAATTTTAGCTCATTCTGATTAAAAATGTAGTACACAAAGCTCTTTACTAACTAAAATAACTTTATGCTATATTTACTAAACATTATAACACATTAAAAACTTCCTTTGCTACAAAAACATTCTAATTAACAAAAAGCTATTTAACAAACTTAAAAAATATATAAAAAAAGAAAATATTTTATTTCAAAGCTATAAAAGAAACACAGTGTTCAATTTATGTCAATTTAAATTAATGCTTTTATTTATATTTCATTTCAAAACCACAAACTGAAAATTAAACCAATAAAAAAATCAAGTTCTTTTCTTCAGTCTTTCGTTTTGAACTAATAAAGCGTTTTTATAAACACACCATTGAGATGATTGCCTAGACCAGCCTAGACCAGCGTTGCCCAAACCCTATGCGCTTGGTGCTCATTTGTTTTTATAAAAGCACTTAGATATAGGCTGTGTGTTTTAATACACGCATACAGCACTCAGCAGTAGCAATACGAAATACACAAACAACTTTGTCTTATTAGTTCTTTTGTCGTTCTTCACTGTACACATGCAAGTGCAAAGCAACAACAAATAAATATATGAAATATTTTTTTTTGTATGTATTGGTTTTTACAACAAAAAATATTGAATAAAAATTAGTTTTACCATAAATGTATTGGTGTTTGCTCTTCCATAAGAAACTTTTGGGCACCCCTGTCCTAGACACTTGGCGATAAAAGACAAGAAAACCAAAATATGTTTAATTGCTTAATATTATTTTTGGGCTCTTTTCATTTTATATGGAAACAAAACATTTTTTTATTACTTGTGGTTTTCTTGTGTTCATTGTTCATTTAAAATGTTGAATAGTGTTAAGCTTGATTAACGTGACAGTAAACAATGAAAGCAAATCAAAATATTTAGCTTAAACTAATAAAAGCTTATACATCAAGTAGAGATGGATACGTGAATAGATTTTCATTCATGATCATGCATGAACGCATCATGCTCATCACTAAATTATTTCTTGGTATTATTTTCGATTTTAGTTCTACTGAAACAATCTCAGTGCATAGCACAAAAAATTTTACTTAATATCATGAATGTTCACGCATGATCAGCGCTACTCATCTCTAATATGAATTAGCTTGAAGCTCTTATTTTTTTTCATTATAAAAAAACAATAATAAGTTTATTGCAAATCGATTTCTTAATTTTATCTTAATGTTTTTCTTAATCTTTATAAACATCTTTTAAAGTTTTGTATAGCTGATTGTAACATATCGATTTTCTACAACTATCCCGGGGCTTTAAATCATCAACACGTTTTCCAGTTTAAGGCGTAACGATTTTATGACCAATTCATTTTATTTAAATAATTATGTCCACTAAACAATTTTTTTTATGGTTATACTAAATTAAGATGATATTAAAAGAAATTGGTTTTAAAGATTTAAGATGTTTCAGGTAGTAACAGCCAGATCAATGCTACATTTAGTTTTATGTTTTACAATCAGCGTAAATCAGCGTAAACTCAAACTTTATAAGATGTATTTAAGGATACAAAGTTTTTTTTTATATGAGGAAAATACGTGTGAAATTTTGGCATTACAGGCTGAGAGTGTTACATTTAATGCTTTTTAAAACGATGTTTTTGAAAAATATTTTCACAGAGCATGAATTTTGGTCATTTAGTTTGATCGTTACTGTTCTCAACCACAACAAAGTGTACTCAATCTTTACTACATAGAGGTCCAGCTGAATATAAATTAAGAGTAATATATTTATACCTGGATCAAAGGATGCTGCGACGGGTGTGACCTTTCAAATCTTAGTTTTGAAGAATTATGACTTTCAGCATAAATTCTCTAAAATTTTTACTATAACGTACAAAAAAAATAATTTTGGTATAGCTATCTGTTCAAAGTGTTTTTAGCTGTATTACGTATTTACTGTTTGACAAAAAATCAGTTTTCTTAACAAAAAACTATTTTTAAAATGTGACTAGTGCGACCGATGGGTGTGACCTAATACAAAAATTTTAAAATTCGAAGATATAAAACTTGTTATTGATTTTATTAATATAAATAATATAAAAATAAATCATACGAAAATAATAAGAAATTAAACTATTTGCTATCCGTTCTATTACAGATAGCAGAATACTCTAGCTAAGTATTTTTTTTAAATTTATTAAAAAGCGAAAAAAGTATATTCTTTTTAGAGATAAGGGCTTTTAATAATAATGAGAAAGGGAAGAAAAGAAAATCTAAAATAAATATTAAACATACGAACAGGAAGAGCTTAATGTTTCGTGGATGATCATTTAAAAGTTCCTCAAATTGCTTAAAAAATATTAAATAATGTATTTTTTATTTTTTCTATAATTGTTATGCTCTAAAAATATCAATTGAGAGATTTCTTATTTAAAAAAAAAATTTTTTTCTTAGATATTTCGTATATTCTTTTCTTTCTTGCATTCCTATTTCACTCTTTCAATCTTAGATTAAGAAAAACGAAAATAAAATCAATTGTCAAAAGGGCTTTAAGGACAGGTTCTTACGAGCAAAATAAGCCATACATGACGAAAATCGGTGAATAATTGTTGATTTTATTAGCAATAAAATGAATACATACAGACACTTAAAAGGTACTTTTGGACAAAAATGTATCTCTTGTTTGAAAAATTTAGAACAAAAGTACTTCTTAACAGCCGTATGCAATAACCAACTTGAACTTGGTCTTAAAGAGTTGTTTTATACAATTGGACAGTAAAAACCACTGTATTGGACAGTAAAAACTACTGCACTGTAACTAAATTGTATAAATTGACTAAATTGAAGAAATCAAAATTTTGTTTGACCACCACTCTAGTATATTTATATTGGGCCTTTGTTGATCTAAATGAGACGAAACGGTCTCGACTTAAGATGATATAGCGATATTTGTATTGAAACTATTAGTCAGACCATTTTAAAAAAAATCTGTACTGGATAGAAAATTTTAAAACGGACTATGATTTAGCGCATTAAGCTTTTTATATTCCAAATAATTTTGTTTAAAGGATCGGAAAAACAATTTTGCGGGCCAGTGTAATCCATATTGTATGCCGACTGCCGAAGAAAAACCAATTAGAATATATAAAAAATACTCCTTTCTTCACATAATTTCAAAACATAACTTGAGAGGGAAATATGTAAAAATATCGCTTAGAACCAAATACAGTCGACTCTTGATAACTTGAAACTCGTTAATTTGAATGTGTTGATAATTTGAACTGTTTTCCAGGAAAAAATTCAATAAATTGAAAAAATCTGTGTAATTTATTCCTCTCGGTAATTTGAAATTATTTGAATGCCACCTTGATCGCCAACAGTCTATAATTTGAATTCTCTCGGTTCTACGCTCTCTACTTTGAATTATTTTAATGTGATGTATTTTATAAAAGATACAATTTGTTTAAGTTTATATGCATTGCTTTATACATATGAGTGTCATCTTGCTCGCCGACTTTCTATCATTTGAAGATTTGGCTTTTCTACCCTCTATAATTTGAAATTATTTTTAATTTGAATCAAACTCTTATTCATTTGGATATTTTTCTACTTCCTTTTTGAGAATTTAAACTCTTGTAAATATGAACTATCGATTATTTGAACTTTATCTCTGATCCTTTGAATTTCAAATTATCGAGAGTCGGCTGTACATACAACACACAAAGGCAAGTGTTGCTCTTCTTGTTTTGTGCTGACATCCACCTCACGTTATAAGTCTTTAAGGCACGTTATAACTAAAACTTATATTGTCCCTTGATAGCTTTAAGCTGCCGATAAAATCACTAAAACCATTTAATTTCTGTTTATAATGAACAATATTTCTTACTTATTTCGCCATTTAATTTCATAAAATTGATTACAACTTGTTAAAGGTTTCTGTTACTGAATCTCATGAGAAAGAAGAAAAAAATCCCAAACATAAATGGTCTCTTTCGTAAAACTATTTAATGCTCAAACGTGAGAACATTTAAATTTCCGATCAATATAAAGCCGCTTTAAGGGTTTTTTTGTTCTTGTTTTTCAAAGAAACTTAAGATCAGCAACCAGCCAAAAGACCCGTTTCATGTTATTCTGTGTTTTACTTCTTTCTTTTTTTTTCTTTTTTTTTTTTTTTGCTCTTGTTAAGTGATTATGTCTCCTTTTTGCACAATTTAAGTGTGATTTTATTTTGTTTTCATAAACGTTTTACCGCCTCGCTGGAAACCTCAATTTAAATTTTACAGTTTAATTCTACATTGTAAGATATTGACCCTGACCATGGCAGCACGTACAGTTTGGTTTTCAGTATGAGTGCGAGTGCGCAACAATGTGTATTTATGTCATGTACATTTTAATCCAATTTTAGTTTTATTAAGAATATTTTTTTATTCAGTTTGTTATTTCTGTTCTTCTCATTTCTTATTTTTTTGTTTAAAAGTTTAATTAACATGAGTTTTTGTGGTGTTCTGTTTTAAATACGACTCCATGAATGAATAAATGAATGATTAAACATGATGCGATAGAGCTAAAGGGAACATTTAGGAACACTTAATTGTAAAAATGTTGCTATAACAGTATATTTAAGATTACAAGATTTTTTTCCTGCATGTTCTTTGAATTGAAGACAATTTAAAATAAAAAAAAGAGTTGTTAAATATCTGCCGCTATAGCTAGATATTGGGTTAAAGATTCCGTTGTAAGACCAGTGGGCTTTTGAATTTTAATTGTACATAAAGTCGACTTAATAAAAACTACACATATATTTTATAGTGACAAAAAAAGAAATTCAGTTTTTGAATAAACTAATGGCAGCAATATAAGCGGTTGGACTTCGAAATAGTTGTCGTAAAGATGTGTGTGAGATTTTAATAAAAAAAAATATAAGTTATGTCTGTAATATCTGTGGTTTTCTGGAATAAGCGCGGATGTCCATTTTTATCGATTTTGAATTATTGATGCCAAATTACATTATTGTATATGCTCTATTACATGGACGAAAAATTTCGCTAATAACATGGGCCCATTCCGAAATTTTTTTTCTAAAAACAACGTAACTTGTTAATTCATTCAAATACTTTTCAACTGCCGTTGAAAAAAAAAAACCCATACCCACATGCGTTATTACTTTCACAGAAAAATTATTACCAAAAAATTTTCAAACAAAAGTTTGTCTAAAAATAAATTGCATTTTCAGTAAATGTTCTTTACATAATCAATTAATTGTTTGTTTGACTCTTATTTATGACGAAAACACCAAAAACAACAAGAAAAAGTGTGTCCTAAAAAGCAAGTTTGTTTATTGAAGATTTTTCAGTGAATCAATTCGTTAATGTCGTTGCGTTAATTATCATTCATTCTTTTAGAGTCTATAGATAAACATTCAGACTTGAACACATTTAACAAAATGAAATTTCATAAATGCTTAATGGATGATGATGATGATGACCCAGACAAAAATTTTTTTGATATATTACAAAAAATCCAGTAAATATTTTTGTTTGATTAAGTAAACTATTTTGTTTAATATTTTTTCTATTTTTAGACTAATTGTTTTATAAATGCAGACAAAAATATTGTTTGATATTTTTCAGAAAGTCCAGTAAATCTTTTTGTTTGATTTAGTAAATTGTTTTGTTTACAATTTTTAAATATTTTTGAACAACTGCAATAAAAAGCACAATTTTTTTCAATGAAATATTTTAGATATTTTTGTCTATATTTAAAAATTTGTTTGTAGGTCCGTTCCTAGACAAAATATTTACTATTTCATAGAATTCCTTTACAGAAAATGAAATTTAGTTTTTTTCTGTGTTTGAACACATTTTACCGAATTTTTTGTGCGCAAGCACTTTTCACGTAAACAGTATTGTGTGCTTGAATTGCTTCAATATAAACAAATGTTATCGACATAAATTTTTTTTCTGAAATTTTAAATTTCTTACCACATATGTTTACATGACTGTCAAAAAAAAGTTTGATAAAGATCACCACGAGTCCGTAGTATTAAAATAAAAGTCTTTCGGCTCTCCTGAAAAAATAGGTTTTTAGACATGCGAGCTTATTCAACAAAACAACAGATATAACGTATACATCAAATTTTTAATGAAATTGGTGGACTACACTGAACGAATTTTGTCCATAGCCTCTGTGAATTTCGACATTAATCTAATGAAAAACTTTATTAAAACTCAACCAACGTCATACTTCTTTGAATTAATGAAACAAAATTCGTTAAAATAATTTTAATGAAAATTTCGTTATATTTATAAAATAATTTCATTAATCCAATGTAAGCTTTTTATTAATATAATGAACATATTTCATTATTTTGAAAAAAAGTATTTCGTTTTAATGAAATTTTTACATAATTTTAATAAAACTATTTCATTATTTTAATGAAATTCTGTCATTATTTTAATGATATTGTGTCATTATTGTAATGAAATTATTTCATTGTTTTAATGAAATTATTACATTACTTATTAGCCTCAGTAGCTTATCGCTTTTATTGACTATTTGAATTTGTAGACAATTTCATGCTACAAATAGACGTCAATGCACATCAAAAAAAAAATAAATAAAAAATTGTAATCTAGATGACCGTTAACAGTATCGAACTCAGATTCTTGATTCTCATAATTTGCTTTATAGGCAACTTCTTAACTACTTAATCCAACAGCACTGTCAAAACAATTGCTTAGTTCACAACAATTTGTATCGCCGATCTTGCATCAAATACAGTTTTTGATTATTTGTTTGTGAAGACTCCGTGTATATTGTAACGGTTTGTATTTTGTATTGATGGACAAAAAAAGAACAAGCACCATACAGATACTCTCTGAGAGTATATAAAAATACTCTCTGAGTATCGTATGAAATATGATTTTTGCAAAACATATGAAATAAAAGTGTAAAAGTGTAAAAATTACCAACAACAAATTTTATACTACTGTATTTAATACTATAATACAATCGATACAAGGATACACAAGGTTTTGTAAATTAAGTAAATGTGCCTATGAGTGTATAATAATAAGAAATAGTACAACAACAACAAACATATAAAACTATTGTTTTTTTTTGTTCGCTTTTGATTGCCAGCTGTTGAAATAAATAAGTTTATGTTTTTTCATAAAGAAAATATATATGTGATGTTTTTTTATCGGTCTTTCATAAATGCAATGAAATGCAAAACTATGAAAAATATATGACCGAAATTATGTCATTAAAGGACATAAATTTTTTCGATTTGCGATTTCTTTTCGAAGTAACTTTTATTTTTTTTTTATAGTATTCAATTTCTTTATTGAAATAATAGATTTCAAAATTTTTCCGACTAAATTCTCATTAAGATAAAACAAAAGACTTAAGTAACAAACATTGTATTAAAAATTCAAAATGAACGGACAGAATTGTACAGCAGAAGCATGCATTTAAAAGGAAGAATATTCACACCTTTTAAAAAACCAAAAATTTAAGATAAAAAAATTGTGCTCATTATTTTTAATGACTGTTCCATTTTTGACAACTGCCAGATAGAGTAAGAATATATAAATAAACACTAAGACAAAACGCTCACCAACCATCACATTATCTCTTCAGCCTAATTTAACAAGATAAATTGACATTAATTAAAATCAACACTAAAATGTACAATTTAACATGAATATTCACTTTTCATGTTTCATGTAATTTTGGATAATTGTTTAAAACAGCAAAAACCACAAATCCTCTGTAGTAAACATACTTACAAACATAAAAGCATATTTATACATTCATACATGTGTATATATGTACTAATGATATACAATACTTACTTAGTACGGAAATCAGTTAAATAGACGCCTTTGAGTCTGCTGCTAAAAGCCTCACACACGAAAACCAAGACTCGTGCTACAAAAGCAATTAAAAATTTTTAATAAGCCACCAGAAACATCAGTCTTTATGTTTTTTCTTACATATTTTTGAAACGTAAATTAATATTTCAAAAGAAGAACCGTAAAAATGGGACAGGACAGTTGATAAAAAATGAGACAGAGAATATTAAACAAACTTTTTTGGCTTTTGCAAAAATATTGATTTAAAATGCAAAAGTATTATTTAAGTTTTAAAGAGGTTTTATGTGGAAATAAACGTGAAATAATTGGCTATTTATGATATTATTTTGTGCGCTAATTAAATAATATATCAAGTTTTAGATGACTTTTTTCTTTCGCCTTTTATTATTCATGATATTTATGAATACTAAAGTGATTGCAAAAAGTTGAAAATTTGTGAACTAGTGTAATGAGCAAAATAAATCTTTGATATCTCAGAAATCATAAGCAATGTTGCGAGACAGGTTTAGGATTCTGAAAAGGGGTATTCGAAATATATACACCACATACGTAACTAAATTGTTTTTAAATATGGTCGGTGCGCCAAACGAATAATAAGCTGACGATATGTATAGCACAGCAATTCCATTTAGCCGGGTGTGACCATTTTACACACATTTTTTGTTATAAATCAAGAATATAAATTTTTTTTACTTAAAAAAACGTTGCGGCTCGCAAGGACATTAAACTTAAAGTTGTTGAATAACCCGTAGACACTGTTAGAACACGATGTCTGCTCATAATTGTCGTCAGAAAGCTGTGACGGGTGTGACCTTAGAAATCTCAGTTTTAAAGAACTATGACTTTCAGTATAAATTCTGTAAAATTTTTACTATAAGGTACACAATATTTTTGGTATAGATATCTGTTCAAAGTGTTTTTAATTGTTTTGTGTATTTACTGTTTGACAAAAATTCTTTTTCTTCAAAAAAAACCTATTTTTAAAATGGGACGGGTGTGACCGACGGGTGTGACCGACGGGTGTGACCTAGTACGAAAATTTAAAAAGCCCGAAGAAATAAAACTTTTCATTGATTTGACTAATATAAATAATATAAAGATAAGCTCATAAGAAAATAATAAGACATTAAATTATTTGCTATCCGTTCTATTATAGACAGCAGATTACTCTACCAGAATACTTTTTTAAATTCAATAAAAAGCAACAAAAAAAGTATATTCTTTTCATAGATAACGGTTTTTATTGATAATGAGAAAGGGAATAAAAGAAAATCTGAAATAAATATTAAACATACAAGAAGGGAAAGCAAAATGTTTCTTGCATGATCATTTAAAAGTGCCTCAAATTGATTAAAAAATATGAAATAGTGTAGTTTTTAATGTTTTCTATAATTACCATTCTCTAAAAAAGCATCAATTAAGAAATTATTATTAAAAATTAGAAGAAAAAAATTTCCTTGCATAGGGCCGTTTTACGTGGAATCATTCAGCACTTTTTCATCAGAAGGTTTGATGTAATAAAAATTTTCACGAAGTGGAATTTAAATTGCTGCTATGGCTACCGTATTCTCTGCACTTTCATTTAATTAATTTCTTTCCTGTTTCCATATTTAAAAAAATTATTGCAACAAAATCCATCTTTGATGGCCTTAATGATCTTAAATTTTACTTTATGGAGGGTTTAAAATAGTTCAAGAATCGCTAGATAAGAGTAAACCGAGGCTGTATTGAGACACAGTATAGAACGAGCTCAAATTTTGTTCTGTGTTTCTACAAAAAAATATTATATGATTATATGATTACATGATACGTAAGACAATGAGACTATTATGAGTATTCACAATGATAATATTCTAGACAATTTGCCTGCTGTAAAAATTTTTCCTTTAAGATTACATGGAACTTAACATTGCCGCCATATTTCCTATTAATATTAACATTAAACAACATAAAACAAAAATTAAAAATAATAAAACAATCAATTTGAGTTCATAAAAAGAAAACGTGAAACAGAGATTAATATGTACCCACAACATACGTTATTTTAAGAGATAGTTATCGGAAAAAAGAAACAACAGTTCACGAAAAAAAATGAGTTTATTGCTTAAGTCTTTCGTTTTGTAATGCTCCATTGGGCAGATGATGATGCTGCTGCTGCTGCTGCTGCTGCTGCTGCTGCCGTCACAGTTCACTGGCTGTTGCCAATGTGCCAATACTTGTTACGTTAAACGATGACTTTTTAATCTTGTCTTTTATAAAATCTTTTATTATTAATACTTTTTTTTTCTTCGTCATAAAACATGTTTCTTTAATTAATGTACTAAGTGACGTTAACAATCAAATTTTGTTGATTTTATTTCTGATGCTTACAAAAGTTTATGTAAATATATATTTTTTTTGCGGAAACTATTCGTTGAAGGTATGTTTTTTTAAAGTAATTTGTCATTTCTTGTTTAAGTTTAATGTGTTTATAAAGATTATTTATTGTTTTGTTTTTGATAAGAATCTTTGTTGATGTATGAAATGCCACCGTGATTAAATGATTTTTATAAAAATTACAATAGTTTTTAACAACTTGAAGTTGTTGCAAAAAAGTTTAAAATATTTATAAAGATAAAGTAACAGTAGAATACCGTATTTACAATATTTAAACATGTTGCTGGCGGTCATTGCCATTGTTGTCAGTGTTTACCGTATTCAAATCTAAGATTTTGGACTTTAACTACAGAATGAATAGAACGGTAAATATTTTATGTGTCAATGAAAATTGTATGTGCACTCTTTTTTTCGTTATTGTGGCTTTGTTTTCAATATCAAATCAAATTTGTTTTCAATATCAAATTGGTCCCATAATTTTTTTCGAAAATGAGAGGGAGAAATTTTCTCTCCCTATGGATGACTGTGTCATTTGTCGACCGATTTTCAAAATTCTTTTATTATATGAAAGGGTTTGATTGCAGTTTGTTCCTATAATTTTTTTCGAAAATCGGTGGACAATTTTCTCAAATTTTCAAAATTGTTTTTTTTAAAGAGATTTGCCTGCAGCTTTGTAGCATAATTTTTTCGAAAATCGGAGGGCAAATTTGGTCCACTTTGTTGTTTTGTAAAGATGATTTAATTTTCATTATAAGGCTTTATTTCAACAAAAAATAAATAAAAAAGCGCGCATTTCTATGCAAAATTAAAATAAAATCGAAAGTTCAACTTTAACCTTAAATTTTTGAAAAATCACTATACTGATTTTAATTAAACTAAAACTGGATAAAAGCTTAAGAAGTTATCTACCCACTAAAAACAGAATTACAAAAAAATCTTCATTGGTTCAAAAGTTACAGAGTTTGGCGAATGAAAAACGATTCTCAGCCACTGTGCGGTGGAGCAGTTAGTTCATAAATGTGCGATGAATTAAGAGCCAGGGATCAAGACCATCATTAGAAGAAAAAATAAAATTACAAAAAATAAAAGTAAAATAGAAAGAAGTAAAAGTAAGAAAATCATAAATATGCATAAATATGTATAGTTGTTTCAATCATTCCATTGATGACAGCTGATGTAAAGGTTGACATCAAAACGATGAAAAGTATCATGGTCTTGAAAACGAAGACATTTGACATAGCATTAATATCAAATTACAACAGCGTTATGATGGCTTTTCTATCAGTGTAGCAGTAAATAGACAACCTGCTTAATAATACTCATTCTATATTTTACTAGGCTAGTCGATCACAATTTTTTAACATACGTTATGGCTGGCCTGTTAGGCTTTGGAATAAATTCTGGGTGGCTCTCAGGTGTAGGAATACAAAGTGCTTCGTAAGAATGTGTAGTCCTCTGGGCATAACAATGGTCCAGTTAATATAACCTAATCTTGTGGGCTTTGTTTAAACTATACTACATTACCTATTAAACAATAACAAAAAAGCCATATCACTAGAGAGGTAATATATAAACCACTCGATGTAAATGGAAAAAATTATGTAATAGTGAAACCGCTTCAAAAAAAAATACCATTTATACTCTCTCTTTAAAGGCTGTGCATAAATTTATATACAATGAAATTATAGCTGTTTCTGTGTAATAACTTCTAACTTATACAATATTTTTTTTCAACAAACCATATCGGAGTTTCTTTGTTTTTTTTTTACACAAAATTTGGAATTTCTAAGAAATTTGAATACCAGCATCCATCCGTATGCCTAAAAATTATTACAATAATAACTAATAAAAAATTCAAATTAGACAGACACAATTTTTAATATACAATTTAAAAGAAAAGAAAAAAAAACTTTTTTTTCAAACCACAAAAACGATAAAGTATCAAAAACGAAATCATCAAAAAACGTGAAATAAAAATAGAAATGACAAAGTCTCACACAAAAAGTTTAAATAAAAATATATACATAATTAATAAAAAATAAACTAGTTTGTAGCTAAATGACTAACAAAATGTGATATTGAAAAAATGTTAAATGCAAAATTTACCCCATATTTTAGAGTTTTTAATTAATTAAATTATTTTTCTTTTTATTATTATAATTTGTTATAAAGCTGCCGGCATTACAGAAGAAGAAAAAGATATTATATTAAAGGAACACAATAGATTAAGGCAAACAGTGGCTACTGGCCTCTATCCGGGCCAACCAGGTGCTGAAAATATGCGTGAAATAGTATGGGATGATGAGTTGGCACAAAGGGCTCAACAATGGGCGGAAAATTGTCAATTTAGGCATGATCCTTATAGGACAATAAGTAAGTTTATTTTTCATTTTTTATTTGGCAAAAAAACGTGTTTTTAATGTTACTTTCTCTTTTGTTCCTACAAAGATCGTTTTACTATGGGGCAAAATTTGGCAATTATCTGGAGTACTGCTCCCTTAGAGCCCGATGATGGTGATTTTCCTTCACGCATTAAAAGCTGGTTTAATGAAGTCCAAAAGTATTCATTTGGTGATGCCTGGTCACCAAAAACCGGTCATTATTCACAGGTTAGTATGACTTAATAATTATTTTTATTTAACAACCAAAAAAAAAAACGTTTTCTTTTGTTTTCAAATTACAGTTGGTTTGGGGTGAAACGAGTTTAGTTGGTTGCGGTTATTCTGAATACAAAGACACCTCTAAATATAATAAATTATACGTTTGCAATTATGGACCTGGGTAAGAATAATTATCGATATTTAAAAAAAAAGTCTTACAACTTAAGAAAAAAGGTTAATAAGACTGAATTTATACGACGAAATATTTCGTGAAATTTTCTTCATAAAACTTTATTTATTTCCTTTTTGCAACTGCGGAAAAGCAAATGGGTTGAAAAAATTTACAAAAACTATGTTAAATTTCATTTCATACCACTTTTTCCAAACTTTTTCCCTGCCAATTCTATTGGCATATAAAGAAAGTTTCATGCCAAAAATATCATGAAATAAATATCGTATAAATTTAGTATAAGAATTAACAACAACTAACATATGAGCTGCTGCTGTGTCGCATCGCCCAGATCGGTATTAGCTTTATAGTGCATTTAAATTGCCTCGAAATCTAGTAGATTTGATTTCAAATCTTTATCGAAACTTATATCGTTTACACTAAGCTTTTTTGAAGATTTTTAAAGTTTCTTATCCAAGACAAAATCCTTTGACTGAAATTTATCCCAATAAGTGCAAACTTAGCCAATTCACACACCTTTTATACAAAACGTTTGTACATCGTAGTATTTACATAGCTAATTCACAAACCTTTTATATAAAAATGTTGTGCAGGTTAGTAAAAACAAATACTGGATTTTTAGTAGATTTCATCTAAATCTACTGCCAAAATAGATTTCGTTTTGTATAGAAATCAATTAAAAAACGACTAGATTTTGCTCGAAATCTCGTAAGTCTTAGATTTCGTGACAATGTAACCCGACTAGAAATTTTCCCAATACTCATATTGGGGTCCGATTGGGAATTCATGTGGCACACCCAAAAGGGTTATCCCATTTGTGATTTGATCGGGAACTTGTTGGGACAGCCCATCTACAAATTAATGCCTTAACATAAGTTCTTCCCAAATGGGAAACTATTGGGAACTTGTTGGGAAAATCTAACACAGATCTTTAATCATATCTTTTGCTCATCTTCAAAAGATATGATTGCTACATACTTTTATCCCTTGGATACCTTCAGCAATTTGCATTCAATATTAGAGTTTAATATTTTCCCGATTTGAGCAAATTTTTGCAAGGTTTTGATATTTCCCCACAGGAAACCAATCGGGTCCCAAATACGTTTCTGCGTTACATCGGAATTGGGATCCCAGTTAGATCCCAAATGTGTTTGCATTAAAATTTCTAGTCGGGAAATGCTCTATTAGTTAGATCCGAAAATATACGTTTACAGAATTTGCCAGTTTTTATCCCCTTAACATTTTCCAATTTCCAAAAATCCCTTCTTATCTTAGTAGATCTATACATCGGGAGAGGAGACTACATACAAAATTTCAAGTACCCAGCTTCAATCGTTTGGGCTGGGAGATGATGAATTAGTCAGTCAGGGAATCAGTCACTCAATAACAAATAGGTTCACTAAAATGCCTATAATTTATGAAACATTATATATGGGTGATTCTCATTATAAATGTACATTTTGTGTTTGTATTTTTTTTTAACAATGTAACTAATAAAAAATATGAGAGGGTATGATTCATATTACAGTTTTCGGCTTCTTCAATGGATCCTGAAATAAAATTATATTTTACGATTTTTTAACATTTTTATGTTACGACGTATCTAATACATTTTCCGAAAATATAACAACCCCCCGTGTGGTAGAGGAAAAATTAGTTCAAAGCAAATCAGAAATTTTTAAACAGATAACGTTCTCTATATCGTTTCCAACCTTCAGCTGCTGTTAACTTTTTTTGAAGTCCTAAAACTTATAGATAAATTATATTTAAAAAATTTTAAATCTAAAAATTTAAGTTTTAAAATTTTTATTACGTATGCTCACTATATTTTCACTTCAGTCAACAGTGCTCATGTGAATATGATCACAGTTCTTTTTTATATGGCTGATTCTCATTATAAACGTACATTTTGTGTTTTTTTCTTGTTTGCCAATGTAACTAAATGTAATATAATAAGCTAGAATTCATATTAAAGTTTTGGCCTCATTCAATGGATCCTGAAATAATATTAGATTTTTGATTTTCTTTTCATTTTTGTGTATTGGGCGTTACAATTGCGTAAAAATCATCCCGTTACATTTTCGTAAAAATCATCCCCGGAACAATAGCAAGTTCCGGGATGATTTTTACGAAAAAAATTTCACCGCAAAAAATGCGTTAGCGTTTGAAAGCACTACACATTAACTCTCAAAAAACAAAAAATTATAATAATCGCACAACGAAATTAAAAGTTATGACCACTTTTACAATTTTGACTTGACGCTCAAAACATTTTTATATGAATTCAATATATTTTTCACACACTTTGTTTTGAATTCAATACAATTCAAATGTATAATCTTCGATGTCTGTTAACCTCTATAACCTCTATAACCTCTTCATTCACTAAAAAATTTCAATTATATTAAAGATATATGGATAACACTCAATACATTTTTTTTTATACAAACGATGATTGATTGGTGAAACGGTTTGCAATATAATAATATTTAACAAAATTCACAAAACTTTTAAATACTTAGAACTACAAATCTACGCTGTTATTTTAGTGTATGCTGTTATTTTAGTGTATGTTGGAACAACAACGATTTCTTAAAAAAAAAATTTTAATTTTTAGTATTTTTCAAAAATTTTATGTGTAAAATAAGAGAAAAATTCATAGTTTCTTAATTTGGCAAATCAACAGCATGTATTACGGACACGTTATTTTGTATGAAGAGAGTAGAAACAGTATTTTCGTTGTTCGGTTTTTAGACATAATGGACAGTCTTACACAAAAAAAAATTATGCAGATTTATTTATAATATACTAGCTATAACCGGCGTGCTTCGCTACCCTATTGTTGTGCACATATAGAAACATTTATTAACTCTTTTAAAAATAACCATAGAATTAGTTAGTTTTTTGGCAATCTTTTTAGTTTTGGCGAATTTTTGCGTTTTAGCGAATTTTTTTTGTTGCGATTTTTCGTTTTGAATTTTTTAATTCTGGAATTTTTTAGCTTTAGAGTTTTTTAAAATTTTCAGAGTTTGCCTCTTACGGCTTCCAAGATACAGCAAACTGTTTAAGCTACATAGTCAAAATTACATTAACTTTCAGAACACCCTTTAATTTTTGTTGTGTTAAATATTCTACAGACTACAGCAATTAACACTAAGTTTGAAAATTTCGAGAGTCTATATAAAAGTGTCTGTGTATTACATTACATTAGTATTTCAACATTTTTCGTTGCTCGCTGTAGATCACCCTTTAATGCTTAGCCCGTACTTCTACGGCTCTCGAGAAAACAGCCTGTGACAGACAGAAAGACAGACGGACTGACGGACAGCGTATCGAAAACAATAAGATTAATTTGCACTTTTGGTGTACAGAGCCCTAAAAAGAACCTTTTCTAATAAGTAACTTTTCAAAAAGTAACCATTTTCAAAAGAGTACCATTTCCAAAAAGAACCCTTTCAAAACGTACCATTCCTTAAAACTACATTTTCAAAAAAGTAGGTTTTCGAAAAAGTACCTTTACTTTAAAATATAAACCGTTAACAAAAAAGTACCAAAATTATATTTTTACCCTTTTTCGACCCCTAAATGTAACTAAATGAAACTTCAAAAAAATACAAAACACCTATTTACCCATTTTTCTATCTTATTATGACGCTTTTAGAATTTTATGTCTACCTTATTTAGATTCGGAGATATAAGAACACCGAGTTTACCCGTATTTACCCCTTTTAATCCCGTTAGAATTTAAGTTTTCAAAAATTCGTTCATAGAGAATATTTACAAACACATGCATTCAGTATGTGTATCAATCTGCATAAAAAATAGTTGTATGGAAAAAAGTACTAAAAGGGGCTACCAATTTTACCCATTATATATTCAAATTTGAAAAAATACAAAACTGTTTTTGAGAGCTTTTTAATGAGATAAGAATGAATTTCAAGTTTAGTTTCCAACTTTATTACTTTAGGATATAAACTGTTAACATAAAAAGTACCAAAATTATATTTTCACCATTTTTCGGCCCCTAAATGTACAGCTTTTAAAAAGTTTCAGTTTCCGCTCATTTTTCTATATTATTATGATGCTTTTAGAATTCTATGTCTACCTTACTTAGATTTGAAGTTATAAAGTTACCGATTTTACCCGTTTTTACCCCTTTTAATCCCCTTAGAATTAAACTTTTCAAAAATCCTTCCTTAGTCAAAATATACAAACATATTCACTCACTATGTATATCAATTTGCATAAAAAATAGTTGTATGGCAAAAAAGTACCAAAAAGAGCAACCAATTTTACCCTTTATATATTCGAATTTAAAAAAAGTACCAAAACATATTTGAGGGCTTCGTAAGGATAGAAGAATGCATTTTAAATTTACTTTCTATCTTCATTACTTTAGGAGATAAACGGTTAACAAAAAAAGTACCAAAATTATATTCTTACCCTTAATCGGCCCCTAAATGTACAAATCTGAAGAAAGTACCAAATACCTGTCCACTCATTTTTTTATCTTATTATGATGGTTTTGGACTTTTATGTCTACCTTACTTCGATTCGGAGATATAAGGTTACCGGTTTTACCCGCTTTTACCCCCTTAGCATTTGAATTTGCCAAAACTTCGTCTTAGTGGATCTATACATCTAGAGGGGAGCCCACATACGAAATTTCAACTTTCTAGCTTTAGTGGTTTGGGCTGGGCCGATGATGAATCAGTCAGTCAGTCAGTCAGTCAGTCAGTCGCTCAATAACGTTACTCTTTTATTTATATAGATTAAAACATGCTAAAGCAGTTTTCATTTTCAATTTTATACGTTTATATTATAAAATATTTTACTGTTACTTTAACGGACACGAAAGAAGTATTCGAAATGAGAATTGGTGTTGACATCACCTTTCATGTCAAATTTCCAGAAAGAAAATCGGTTCACACATTACAGAGTATATCAATCACTAATACAGAGTATTTTATTTTTATATATTTGTATAGATTAATTGCAAAATGAAATTTTTCTTCTTCATTATTTTTAGTGGCAACGTTGTTGGCTATAAACCTTATGAAGTTGGTCAACCATCGTGTGCATCATATGGCATGAGACCATCATCACGTTATCAAGGCTTATGTGCTGCGCCCGAAGGATCAACGCTATTTAGCAACAATGCAATTGAAACGTATGAATACAACACCAACAATAATAACAAAGTAACTAACAACTTTAAAACATACAACACATTTAACACCAGACAACAAACAACCAAATTCACTACACAATACAAATACAATAATCACAACAATAACAATAATAATAACAACAATAATAATAATAATAATAATAATGAAAAAGCACTCTCTAATGAATATGAACATCATCAACAGGCCATATCAACATCCTTCAACCTACAGCAAACACAACATCAACAACAACAAACATCGTCAGCAGCAGCGAAAAAAGTATCAATCTACGGCGGTTACTCGTTCGGCTCAAACGCTTACGGTGGCTCACAGGCATTTACAACAGAGGCATCGCAACAGCTATACAATAAATACCGGAATAAGCTTGAGTCCTATAAGCCATCACCAGAGGAATTTAAGAGATCCGTATTCAAACATACTGTATTACGGACATCAGTAGCTCAAGAGCAACAACAACAACAGTTGGAGCAACAGTTCGAGCAACAGCAACAACAAGAACAACAACAAGAGAATGTTTATAATACAACACCGAAACCAGCTACACGAGGTTGGAGTTTATTAACATGGCGTGGTTGAGTGTGTGTGTGTGTGCGTGTGTTACTTGCTCTTCATTATATTTCAACAACATTTCAATTCCCTCCCTCCCACCCATTTAACTGTTCTTAAAAATATTTTAGACTTAATTTGCATCATTATATTCAAAACAAGATTTTTAAGAATTTAAATTGACTGGTGACCTATTCAAATCTAAATTACTACTGTGTAGTACAGAGTAGGAAGCTTTAAACTAACTAATCATCATTTCTATAACTATTAAAAATTTATTTAAGGACCATTAAAACTAGCCACCATCATGAACGAACTCATTAAGAAAAGAATTGCTCAATTTGCAACCTGTTGTCGAAGTTGCAGATCGTATAAATGTTATTGAAAATATCCCCATAAACATGTTTCTAAGCACATGTAAATGTAGAATTACTATCAACATACGATATACGACTACAACACATACAGCCGGTTGTAAATTGGCCAAATATCTGAGAAATTTAATTGTTAATTTACTGTCAGCATTTTAAGTTTTCCAATTTCTTACAACTAAATTTAGTTTAAAAATAAGATAAACAAGAAAATTACTTAAATGCCATTATTTAGTTATTGATAACCTTTAAGTTATAGCCAATTATTGACACTTTCAAGCCACTCTTAGTACCCAAAATTTGCCATATTATTTCATCCAAGTATAGAATTATTTCTAAGAAAATTCAGTTCATGAATGTAATAAATTCCTCTTCTTTAGTTTCTAAGTAGTTCCCATTTTTATTGAGTATTGCAAAATTATTTTATAATTATTTTATAAAAAGTTCATAAACATTCAAATTTTTATTTCTTATAAAAAAGCACGTACACTCCATCAATATTTTTCCTTACTTTCAGTTTCCTTGATCAATTGCATTACACTTACATTTAAACTGTTTTAAATTTAAAAGCCATAAAAAACAATTTAATTAATTAAAACAACATTTAAACTCTTTAAAGAAACTGTTTAATTCACTGTATCAACTGAATGTTTGTATCAAATATTTGTTATACAAAAGAAAAAATTATATAAATAAATTTGAAAAGAAATCGATGTAGAAAATTTTTTGTAATTTACTTAAAAGAAAAAAATATATGCTTTACATTTCATTTAACATTTTCATTATTTAAATTGTATCTGTTTAAAAAAAACAGCTTCCTATTTGTAGTTGTTCATCTATAAATAAATAACATAAAATGCACTTGTATAATTTTGTGTTCATTTCTATGATTTAAAAAGTTTAATGTAAAAACAAAAATATTTAATATATGTAATAAAACAAAAAAATTATCAAAATTTTATATAAAAAATGTTTTTCTTGTACGTAAAATATTTAAATAGTGAGAAATGGTAAAAAAAAATTATCAGAAGAATTTCTGCTGAGCATTAAAATATTACAGTGATAGTCCATTTTAAGTTACACGAGCCAGACCACATGAAAATATATACCAGTTGATAGTGTTAACTTATGGCTCACTTAACTAATATCGCTATAGCTACATAACAATAGCTGTGCAAGAATTGTTTCACAGCGCACAGTCGGACAGAATCAAAATATTTTGGTAACAAATCAGCGATTTCTAAAGCGGCCTTCAGACTATTAGATTTAGTATTAATACTTGTCAAAAACTCAAATCTTAAGTAAAAATCCAACAGTGTGAAAACAAATTGTTATGATTTGTCAAATAATACGTAAAGAAACTTGACAGTATTATGGTATTCGTCATTTTTAGAAAATTTTCTAAGCAATCACATTTTTCATTTTATCAGGGTTGTCTATTGCACAAACAAGCATAGGAATAACAAAACCAGTTGTGTATTTCTTTGCCGGCATAAATAAAGAAAAAGAAGAATGAAAAAAATGTGGTTTATTGCAAATGATTTATGTTACGTTTTATTTGGAATGTGATAGTGTAGAAACAAAATGTAATGAGAAAATTTTCTTTAAGATTTTTTGACAGTCAGACTGATTTTGATTTGATTTTCGTCTTACAAAATCTAATAAAAATCTCAAAGTTTGTATTACAATGTGAAAGCGCCTTAAATATATAACCCGGTCAGTATAGAATTTGACATGAAGTTAGCAGAGGAGTAGGTATTACCATTCCATTAAGAAAGATGAACCTCCCATATTGCTCAGAACCGTATTTACACTCTAAAACACTTTTGTTGAAAATTAGGTCGATAATAGTCGGCAACACTTTATCGATTATGAACGACCTAAAATTAGATACGCACTATTTTTGAACAAAATGTTTTTACTAAAAAAAAAGCGATTGGCTGCGTGCAGGTTTGAAACCACGACCTACTGACTGATAGTCTGACGTATCTACCATTGAGCCATAGCCGTATTACACTTTATGTTAATTTTTTTCCACTTGGACTAAATATATTTAATTTGAAAGGTTTTTTCTTTAATAAAAATAATTACACAATCGATGTAATTTTAGACAAGGAGAAATTTTCAACAAAAATTTAGACAATATATGGTCCTAAATTTGAAGTAATGTTTTAGAGTGTATGAAATTCAAAAATAGGTCACTTCGGCACATAAAATTATTTGTTTCTCGCCCGATTCCAAAACTTGTCTGTATTCTTATAACCATTATAATAGTCCAAGAGCTAGTGAAAAGTTTTCTGACGATCTGCTTGTGAGGGTGAACATTTTTTTTGTGAAGATTTTTAGCATTTTAAGAAGGACAGACTTGGGCAGTAATGATTACATTTTGTAATTGATTACACACTCAATAACAAATTTTTTTTAATTGTAATTGAAAGTTTTCAATTACATTTACTTTTTGCTGTAATTCAAAATGAAAAAAATACAATTACATTTAAAAGTAATTGCGGTGGAAAAAATCTCAATTACACAATTACAAGTAATTGTGATTGAAAAAATCAATTATAATTACATGTAATTGGAATTGAAAAAAACCAATTACAATTACCTGTTATTGGAAAAATACTATCTTAATTAAGTAATTGTAGAAAATGTATGTAATAAAACCTTTTTTTACTAAATACAAAAATATTAAATTACAATTAATAATAAATATAAAAATTATAACAACTATCCCATTTGTATAATTAAATAATGGGTTACATATCGTTAGCTTAAATACAGAACGCCCTAACTATCGAAATATTAGGAAAAGATCTAACAATATATATTTTTTAAATTTTAAGGCCTTTATCCGATCGGCATAATCATTGTATTGTGTGAAATAATAGAGAGATATCTGTACAAAAGTGAACACTTTATTTTATTCATATGAGCCGTTCCCGGAATTTTTGGCAATAAACGAAAAAACTAAAAAAAAGCCCAAAAACATTAATAAACAATAAGAAAAATATATTAATATAATTTTCGTGTTCAGCGAACTCAAATTAGCTCAGAAAAATTTTTATGCAGGATATAAAACAGACTTAAAAATTCGAAAATTAGCTTCATTATTTCATCTTAAGTTTGTCTGAAATCTGACTTAGTACACAGAAAAAAATAGACAAGAATTATATTCAATAAGACCATGTTATTAAAAAAAATATGAATTTCAATAACATTTATCTTTAACATAATAAAATATTTCGTTGTAAGTATTTCTTTTCCATGCCGGTTATTTCTTTTCTTTTTATACATAAGTACTTAAAACAAGTTGTATCCCATAAAAAAATAAATGGAATATGGCTCAGCTAGAGAGTGTATGCTTTACGTCCGGAAAGCCCGGGTTCGTATTCCAGCCATGTCAACATTTTTTAAATTTATATGTATATTTTTATTTTGAAATAATTTTGTTATCAATATAGGGGAATTCTTTATCACAGGAAATTTGAAAAAAAAAAATTATTGAATACCGGGATTTTTGTTAGCAAAAACGAAACTTATTTTTTTCTGTGTATGTATATAAATAGTGGGTATTTTGAGTGTAATAAGTTATAACAGCTATATGAATCTACAATCCTTCATCATATGATGTTTTACAAATTGATCGATTTGATCTCATCTTGATGCTGCGGTAGAGTGCTAAAACTAGGTCCCAATATTTTTTCAATTACAATTACAAGTAATTGTAATTACAGGTTTTCAATTATAGTTACACTTTGTAATTGTAATTAAAATTTTTTCAACTACAATTACATTTTTGTAATTGTAATTGAAAAATTGTAATTACATTTACATGTAATTGTAACTGAAATATATGTAATTGAAATTGCCCAAGTCTGAAGCAGGATAAGCACAGTATGGCAGGTATCCGATAGTAAATTCATTGCACCAGATGCACTTCAGCGAGCAAGAAAGTTGAAAAAAAAACTTTACGTGTAAGGCAATATTTTTGTATGCTTTAGTACATTCATTGAGAAGGTGCTAACAACAAATGGCATAATGTTTCATTAGGCTCTAAGGCCCGCCAGACTGCTCGAAAGATGCACCATATGTGAGTAAAATTAGTTTTTGCTCTATAAACCTCCAATTTTATGAAGCTTTAATAAAATTTTGATAAAGTAATAGGTTCATAAAACTTAATTTTGGTGCGCCTAAATTCGAATATGAAATTATATTTTTACTACCTGAAACAGTTTTTGCTAAGGCCCGCCAGACTGCTCGAAAGATACACCATATGTGAGTAAAATTAGCGTTTGCTCTGTAAAGCTAAAATTTTATGGAGCTTTAATCAAATTTATGTAAAGTAAGCGGTTCAAAAAACTTACTTTTGGTCCGCTTAAATTGCAATATGAAACTATTTTTTTATCGCGTGAAACCGTTTTCGAGATATCTGCGAAAAACTTATTTTTTGCAATTTTATTCTGCTGTTGACAAATGTCTCAAGAGCGCTACAAGTTTTACATTAGCCCAATTCACAATCTTGTGCAAATGGTCTTGCATCGTTGCATTTGCAAAATTGTATAGTAAATTGATATTCACCACTAACAATTCTTAAATGGTGAGTATCAATATACTAGTTTTTGGGAATGCGGGGAACGCCTGGGATTTTGGGGAAATTTTTATCTAAGTTTGTAGAATCCTTGGATCAGGTTTGTAGCTCGGCTAATGTTTGGTGCCTCTGCTGGATGAAGGTATCTCGGAAAAGTTCTTGAGAAGTATCGCCTAAGTATCTTCCAGGCGATAGTTGTTATTTGTCGAAGGGCAATAAAGATGAGTGGCTTCTGACATAGCGACCGAACGTGGCCGGTCGTAGGTTGTCAGCCGACATGAACTACCAAAGGTTGCCAGCCAATGGCATAAGCCCGAAAGTATCAGTCCGAAGACGCACAGTGGTTCCAATTAAAAAGAAACGGTAATAAATTTGTATTTTTGAAACTTGCGATCTGATTACAAAACGGTATATGTAAAAATTATACAAGAGAACATAAGCTTTAAGAGTGTTGAAATTTGGGCCACCCTGTTGAAATAACGTTGAGCTGCAGTGTGTCAAAGTTGTCTACCTCGGGCATGAAAAACATTGTATGCCTCATAGCTTTTACAAATATTATCAGATTTTAACAAATTTAAACCTGGTGTAAAGTTTATAAATTGATAAAGAAAGTGCAGTTTATTTCCATAAAATATCTTTAATATTATCAAAGATATTTGCTTTTGAATGGTGAAATTTTGGTTTTTGGTCTCGACTTTGTTTTCTATTTCGTCAATAGCTCCGGTATGATATTACCAAAATTTTCAACAAAAAAAAAATATGTAATCATTTTTAACCCCTAAGAAATTTATCATCCCACATATTGTCCTAATATTATTTTAAATGAAATTTATTCGCTTGTGTTTAAGCATTGTCTATATGCAACATTTCATTGGTGCTTTACCAAATCGTCAGTAGACTGTTCAAAATTGTGTTTGAAGTCTACTGACGATTTGCTAAAGCACCAATGAAATGTTGCATATAGACAATGCTTAAACACCAGCGAATAAATTTCATTTAAAATAAAATTAGGACAATATGTCGGATGATAAATTTCTTAGGGGTTTACTTTGAATTGTATTTTTCATTTTTCCTTAAAATACTTTTCTTGTTATCCAATGGATTTCTAATTGTATAAAGGTGTAGAAAAATAAAATAGATTCATATCGAATAAAAAATTATTTGCTGGGTTTTGTATAAGTTCCAAACCTGATATGCTTATTTTTGAAAATCATTTATTTGTAAATTCTCAAATGGTTTTTAAAAGTTTGTGCATAAGATATAGGGTTTGAACTGTTCAAAATTGTGTTTGAAGTCTACTGACGATTTGGTAAAGCACCAATGAAATGTGTCATATAGACAATGCTTAAACACCAGCGAATAAATTTCATTTAAAATAAAATTAGGACAATATGTCGGATGATAAATTTCTTAGGGGTTTACTTTAAATTTTATTTTTCATTTTTCCTTAAAATACTTTTCTTGTTATCCAATGGATTTCTAATTGTATAAAGGTGTAGAAAAATAAAATAAATTCATATCGAATAAAAAATTATTGGCTGGGTTTTGTCTTAGGGGTTTACTTTGAATTTTATTTTTCATGTTGCCTTAAAATACTTTTCTTGTTATCCAATGGATTTCTAATTGTATAAAGGTGTAGAAAAATAAAATAGATTCATATCGAATAAAAAATTATTTGCTGGGTTTAGTATAAGTTCCAAACCTGATATGCTTATTTTTGAAAATCATTTATTTGTAAATTCTCAAATGGTTTTTATAAGTTTGTGCATAAGATAAAGGGTTTGAACCGTTCAAAATTGTGTTTGAAGTCTACTGACGATTTGGTAAAGCACCAATGATATGTTGCATATAGACAATGCTTAAACACCAGCGAATAAATTTCATTTAAAATAAAATTAGGACAATATGTCGGATAATAAATTTCTTAGGGGTTTACTTTGAATTTTATTTTTCATTTTGCCTTAAAATACTTTTCTTGTTATCCAATGGATTTCTAATTGTATAAAGGTGTAGAAAAATAAAATAGATTCATATCGAATAAAAAATTATTTACTGAGTTTTGTATAAGTTCAGAACTTGATATACTTATTTTTGAAAATCATTTATTTGTAAGTTCTCAAATGGTTTTTAAAAGTTTGTGCATAAGATAAAGGGTTTGAACTGTTCAAAATTGTGTTTGGAAGTCTACTGTCGAGTTGGTAAAGCACCAATGAAATGTTGCATATAGACAATGCTTAAACTCCAGCGAATAAATTTCATTTAAAATAATTTTTAACACAATCCTTGATAACACGCCGAAAAAATTTTTTGATTTATCTCAATTCCTGTAGTCGTTAAGAGAAATCTAATTCAAAGTTCTTATTTTCTATTTATTATTTCATATATTCTTTAAAATCTATTTAAAAAAAGTCTTATTTATTGTAACCCAATGGGCGACTAATTGTATAAAGGTATAACAAGTGTTTAGTAATCTTATGTAAAAGACCACGTGAAACATTTTAACCCTCTAAATATTCACTTTATGGGTCTTTTTGAACGTTTCTTAAAAAAGGAGCGAATATTCCCCTTCAGAGTCGATATAACCAACACTTTTGTAGAACATTTCATCCACTCACTTCCCATTTTTATGTGTATTTTTTTACGAGTTGTTAAAAAAGAGTCAAAAATGACTGTTATGTGGGTGTAGTTAGAGGGTTAATATAATCCACAAAAATATTTGACCTAATATTTTCTACAATGTTGCTGAGCATACCCTACACCTCAGATGTAAAGAACACATAGTTTCATGTACCGATATGCTGCACGATCAGGCCAAAGAGGGAAAAATTTAACCCCTCTAAAATAAAATTCCGATGTGATCGTGCAAAACGCGGACACACGTGATTTTCTTTTATTCTCCTCTATCAGAATCGGTTTACCGAATCCCGTAATTATGAATAGGCCGAAAGCAAAAGGACCTTTTATTTGCTGTTGCATTCAACAGTATAACTAAATAGTACAATCTGCAAAAATGTTACTGCGGATTTGAACAAATGTAATAATATAACTGCATTTTTCAAAATACATTTTTATTTAATTTTCGAAACAGAAAACGATGCATTTAAAATTTCTACTAGAGTCTCTAATTAGCATTGTCTATCTAACCTTAAAGCATGTCAAATCAAATGTTTAAAAATCTATATTATATTCGAAATTCACGTTTTAATTTGCATACATGCATAATTTAAAATAAAATAGAAGTAAAATTTCAAACCATCATATATACGGATGAACGTGTCTAAATACTTATTTTCTTTTGACAAAAAAAAAACAAACCAAATTAAACCAAAATGCTTAAATTTGACAATTCGTATTTATTAAAATCTCTAGTGGAAACTAAAAATAGATATTACGCCAAGTTATAAAATTTTGATACCCTACTGTATGTAGCTAAATTATTACTTGCACAAAAGCCTGGCCATTCATTGGCTGTTTTCATATGCAAATATTTAATGAATAAATAAATTTTTAAAATAAATATAAAATAGTTATTAATTTAAAGAAATAAATTAAAAATATAAATCTAAAATAGTTAAGAATTTAATGAAAGAATATTTCTTTATTTATGCACTGAAACAAACATTAGAAGAAACTAATAATTCTTCAAAATATAAATAAATAAAATACTGTTGGCTAAATTTGAAATTCTCTTAAAATAATAGTGGTTGTGCGGCGAGTTCATAAATTATTTTCATTGACTATTTTATTTAAAATCGACACAGGTCTCTTTTACGAGTTTAAGCAATTTGTTAGCACAAAACTATGTATTTAAAATATAATAGATATTTTAAATAATAGTGTCCGTGCATTGACATTGACTATAAGAGCTGGAGTTATAAATAAATAAATACGAAGCATAAAAGTACAATACATGATTAATAAAAAGCCATACACATCAAAAAATAGACAAGAATTATGTTCAATAAAACTATGCTTTTGAAAAAAATATGATTTTCAATTTCGCAATAAAAAGTGTTTGATAAAAAAGTTATTCAAAAATTGCAAATCTATATAAATGAAAGAGTAACGTTATTGAGTGACTGGCTGACAGACTGACTTACTGATTCATCATCGCCAAGCCGAAACCACTAAAGCTAGAAAGTTGAAATTTCGTATGTGGGCTCCCCTCAGGATGTATAGATCCACTAAGACGAGGTTTTGGGAAATTCAAACGCTTCACCCCTTAGCGTTTGGGTAAAAACAGGTAAATTCGGTAACATTATATATCCGCATCTAACTAAAGTAGACATAAATTTCCAAAAACAGCATAATAAGATTGAAAAATCAGCGGACGGGTGTTTGGTACTTTTTTGAAATTTTTACATTTAGGGGACGAAAAAGGTTAAAAATATAATGTTGGTACTTTTTTTGTTAACCGTTTATCTCCTACAGTAATGAAGATAGAAATTAAATTTAAAATGCATTCTTCTATCCTTACGAAGCCCTCAAATATGTTTTGGTACTTTTTTGTAATTCGAATATATAAAGGGTAAAATTGGTTGCTCTTTTTGATACTTTTTTCCATACAACTATTTTTTATGCAAATTGATATACATACTGATTGAATATGTTTGTATATTTTGACTAAGAAAGGATTTTTAAAAATTTTAATTATATGGGGATTAAAAGGGGTAAAAACGGGTAAAATCGGTAACCTTATATCTTCGAATCTAAGTAAGGTAGACATAAAATTCTAGAAGCGTCGTAACAAGATAGAAAAATGAGCGGACAGGTAGGTAGGTGTCTGAAACTTTTTTAAAATCTGTACATTTAGCGGCCGAAAAAGGGTGAAAATATAATTTTGATACTTTTTTTGTTAACAGTTTATCTCCTAAAGTAATAAAGTTAGAAAGTAAACTTGAAATTCATTCTTCTCTCTTTAAAAAGCCCTCAAAAACAGTTTTGTATTTTTTCAAATTTGAATATATAATGGGTAAATTGGTAGCCCTTTTTGGTACTTTTTTCCATACAACTATTTTTTATGCACATTGATACACATACTGAATGCATATGTTTGTATATATTCTCTAAGAACGAATTTTTGACAACTTAAATTCTAACGCGATTAAAAGGGGTAAAAACGGGTAAACTCGGTGTTCTTATATCTCCGAATTTAAGTAAGGTAGACATAAAATTCCAAAAGCGTCATAATAAGGTAGAAAAATGAGTGGATAGGTGTTATGTACTCTTTTTGAAATCTGTACATTTAGGGGCAAAAAAGGTAAAAAATATAATTTTGGTACTTTTTTTGTTAACGGTTTACATATTTTAAAGTAAAGGTACTTTTTTGAAAGCCTACTTTTTTGAAAATGAAGTTTTAAGAAATGGTCCTTTTTGAAAAATGTTTTTTGGAATGGGTACTTTTTTAAAAAGGTACTCTTTTGAAAATACTTACTTTTTGAAAAGTTACTTTTTGGAAAAAGTTCTTTTTAGGACTCTGTGCACCAAAAGTGTAAATTAAGTTTATTGTTTTCGATACGCTGTCCGTCACAGGCTGTTTTCTCGAGAGCCGTAAGAGCTATGGGCTAAAGATTAAAGGGTGTTCTAAAGCGAGCAACGAAATATGTTGAAATACTAATGTAATATACAGACACTTTTATATAGACTCTCGAAATTTTCAAAGTCAGTGTTAATTGATGTAGTCTGTAGAATATTTAACACAACAAAAATTAAAGGGTGTTCTGAAATGAAAGTTAATGTAATTTTGACTATGTAGTTTAACCAGTTTGCTGTATCTTGGAAACCGTAAGAGGCATACTCTTGAAATTTTAAAAAACTCTAAGACTAAAAAACTCCAGATTTAAATAAGTCAAAACGAAAAATCGCCAAAATGAAAAAAATCGCTAATACGCAAAAATTCGCCAAAACTAAAAGGATCGCCAAAAAAACTAACCAATTTTATGGTTATTTTTAAATGAGTTAATTAATTTTTCTATATCTGCACAACAATGGGGCAGCGAAGCACGCCGGGTACAGCTAGTATTTAATAAAGAGAGTCGTTAAATCAAATACATAATTCGTTGCATGTAATTCATTCCCATGCCGGTTATTTCTTTCATACATACAAACAAGTTTTATTGTATTAAGAAATAGTTCGGATATGGCTCAGCTGTTGAGAGCATGCTTTATGTCCGAAGAGCTTTGGTTCAAATAAATTTGAAATAAATTTGTTGTCGAAGATCCCCCAAGTTTTAATAAAAAAAACTTACTTAAACATTAAATAAAGTTTATTGAAAATATTATAAGTTATTGATAAAACGTTTTATTTATTGAAATATATCGATTATTAATTAAAAATTTTAAAATTTTTTTAAAATTGTAGTTATCAATATAGCGAATTTCTTTATCACAGGAAATTTGAAAAAAAATTTAATTGAATACCGTGATTTGTGTTATAAAGATCGACACTTATTTTTTTCTGTGTATAAGCCAACACAAACTCATTTGGGTTGAGGTGAATGTAAGTAAAACGGTACACAACACGGAAATGCACAGAACAACATGTACACACTTGTATTTATCTACCTAAGTATGTAAATATGCCATTATTTGCATTTAGCAATTTTAAAATATATATGTAAGCAATGTGTTAATATTATATAAACTGATAGATTTAATGCCAGAACGAACTGTTGGCATAACTCGCCCATGAACCAACCAACCGTGACACATGTGTATGAGTATCAATACTGCCTTTCGATTATAGCAGTATCGTCGTAACCAAAAGGGATACACGACAACGGAAATTAAATTGCAAACTATTTAAACAGGTAAGCGGAAAAACAAAAGGGGTTGTAATCGATATTCGGCATGAATGATTTTTGCTTATCTCTTGTGGATGTGACACGAACTTGCCTTCAAAATCGTTTGATTCAAGTCCGCTAAAATTTTTCTTGTTGGCTTTTCTAAGTAGTTGGTCTTTGTCAAGAAGCCAAAAATCTATCGATATCATTAAAATCGACATAGCCCACACTATCGTTCAAATATTTACGAATCTATGTTACGTGACCATTAAAATTTGGTTCACTTTAATTCCTGCGATCATGCAAGTTTTCGATTGACATTTAAAAAATGGTATACATGGGTATTTCAAATAAAAGAGAAGTGGCATCAATACTACTTGTGCTGTATGATTTATTCCATTTATTATTGCAAAAACCGTAATAGGAACGGCTCAGATACTAGAAAGGCAATATGATATTAAATATGTACTGCCAGACGAAAAAGTCACCTCGAACTAGAAATTACAAATAAATAAGTTTTTAAAGATAATTTTTCTACTGTTTTATAAAGCAATTATAGGAAAACATTATATTGTTAATTCTAGATTGTCCGTCATATAAAATCTTACTGAATTCGGTGCTATAAAATTTTTCTCAAAAAAAGTCTTCAAATAAAAAAATCGTTAAAGCTTCGGGTCGATAAATCGGCAATCTGGCAGCTGTATTTTTATGTTTACATATTTCAGGAGAATATACTAAATAAATGTTTAAACTTTTTTAAAGGAAAAAGCTAAAAGTATTGATTACATGTGCAGAAATTACAATAAATCTATTATTATATTCATCCTCGCCAGCTGATGAGGAAGAAATGTTAAACTTATATGTCTGCTGTTTAAAAGAGGGCAATCCACTTTTTCATATTTTGTGTTTTGTTCTCTTCCAAAATAAATAGCATTATTGTAGGGTTGACAAGACATTTTATATATGCACCTTCCAACAAGGTGATATTTTTATGTAGAAAATAAAAACACCATTAGTTTTTTTCGTTTTTTTTGCGATTTTTCAGTTTTGGTGCTTTTTTATTTTGGTGATTTTTTTGCGCTTTTTTTTTGGTTTTTTTTTTGCCGGTTGCTTCAACGTTTTTTCGCTTTTTGCCGATATTTTTTAGTTTTAGTTTCTTTAAGTTTTGGGTTTTTTCAGTTTTTTGCGCTTTTTTCGGTTTGGGGATTTTTTTTCGGTTTTTGGTGATTTTTTCGCTGTAGCGAATTATTTTTTTGCAGTTTTTTCGTTTTGACCATTTTTTCGGTTTTTAGCGATATTTTTTTAGTTTTCTGTTTTGGCGCTTTTTTTGTTTTGGTAATTTTTTCAATTTTTGGCAATTTCTTTTTTCTTTGGCGATTTTTTACTTTTGGTGCTTTTTCCTTTAAGCGCTTTTTCATTTTTGGCGAGTTTTTGTTTTAAAATTTATTTAATTTTGGAATTTTTTAGTTTAAGAGTTTTTTTAATTTCAAGAGTTTGCCTCTTACGGTTGCGAAGATACAGCAACCGTCGACGAAGTAAAAGGACTAATAAAATGGCTACACAGCTTAAACAACTCAATGCCTCTACTTGAAACACTCCTCAACAAAAAAAGGCGCAATAGCAGGGTTGTAAATTAATCAAGCTTTCTATCTCTCTCTTACTTCACCACCTGTTCTCTCTACAATATCCCTTGCCAAAAGAAAGTAACACATTAATTAATTAACTGGTAGGCATTAATTGCCTGATTGTGTTACTTTTCCAAAAAAAAAAAAAATATTGTCTAAAATTACATTAACTGATAGAATACCCTTTAATTTTAATTGTTTTAAATATCAGTTTTAATTGCTGTAGTCTATTATACAGACTACACCAATTAGCACTAACTTTGAAAATTATAAGTGTCTATATATTACATTAGTATTTCAACACGTTTCGTTGCTCGTTTTAGAACATCCTTTAATTTTTAGCTGTCATATATTTGTTGTTGTAGCAGCCAAAGTTTTACATATTCAGTGAAAATTTCAGGTCAGTAGCTCTTACGGTTCTCCAGAGAACAGCCTCTGACATGTATCTGCGTTTGGAAAATATACATCTAGGATTCATTTTAGTTAATGCCGGCTAATCCCCCTTTTTTGCATATAGTTTAAGTGACTCTTCATAGGAAATCTTTTAAGCATTACGTTTAAGATATTAGAACTGTTTAGCATTTTTATGCAAACACCAAGAGCAACATTTTTGTGCAACAATTTAGACCTCCAACTCTTCCTTTTGTGGGTATTTTTGTACTAATTGAGAGGCTTAAAAGCAAAGGGATACAAGTGCAAAAAACACAATTCTGAGTAACTAAGCTTCAAAGTTTTTGGTTCGTATGCATTTCATGCCTAATATTTTTGGTTTCTAGTACATAGCGTTTTTTTTTTAGATCATCCCACAGGTCTGAATTTCTTTATAGTGATAGATATTACTATTATGTGTTGATTTTTGCATATAACTCAATTTCCCCAGTTTTGGTAATTGTACTCCTTTGGTTTTAACCCCTCAATTGTGAATGGTACACAGAAAAAACTAAATTTCATTTTCTGTAATTGAATTCAATGAAATAGTATATATTTTGTCTAGGAACGGACCTACAAACAAATTTGTAAATATAGACAAAAATATCTCAACAATTTCATTAAAAAAAAAATCGTGTTTTTTTCAGTGAACAAATTGTTTAAATCTATAAAACAATTTGTCTAAAAATATTTACAAATTGTAAATACATAAAACAATTTAATAAATCAAACAAAAAAATTTACTGGATTTTTTGAAAAATATCAATCAATATTTTTTTATGGATTTATAAAAGAATTAGTCTAAAAATGCTAACAAATATTAAACAAAATATTTACTGGATTTTATTTAAAATTTCAAACAAAATTTTTGTCTCGGCCATCATAATCCATTAAGCATTTATAAAATTTCACTTTGTTAAATGTGTTCAAGTCTGAATGTTTATCTAAAGACTTCAGTAAACAAACTTGGTACAATCGCATTCCTTTTGCTAACATTGTTGTTGTTGTTATTTGTGTGTATGTGATCATCGGGGTGTTTTTTTAAGTCACAGTTTTTCTTGTTGTTTTTGGTATTTGCGTCCTAAATAAGAGTCAAACAAACAGTTCATTGATTATGTAAAGAACATTTACTGAAAATGAAATTTATTTTTAGACAAACTTTTGTTTGAAAAATTTTTGGTGATAATTTTTGCTGTGTACGAAATTAAACCTTAAACACATTTTAATTTTTGAGTTATTTCTGACATTTAAGTTGAGCCTGGAGCTTAGGAGTCTTTGAAACCTGTAGTAGAGCTTAATGGCAAATATTTTTGTAGCACATTTTAGGCCACTATATCGCCGTTGAACGGACTTTTTTACACCAGCCAGATTAATTATATTAAATATATCTAATATAATTTGTAGAGAAATTTGAAATACTCGATGGGAATTTTCTTTAAGGATTAATTTATAATTTCGCAGACAAATTTACAATTTTCGTTGAATGCTTAATGTAGCGTGCGTACTTTAATAGATATAAAATTTCAACTGCAATCAGTTCTAACTATAGACATTTTTTTTTTTTTGAAATATTAAAAATAAAAATTTTAGTTTTGAAAACTTTTGGAGAAAAATGTCGAACAATTAAGCTCTATTTATATCAAAATTTTGCCATTTTTAATTTCATTTCAAAGTCTTGACTTTGATTATGTTATGGAATTCACACGAAAACTTTGCAGCTTGGTTTTTTTTTGGAGTTGATGCTCGAAAGAAGTAAAAATACGTTTAATCGAGTAACGACTGCAAAAGATATTGCCAAAGAAAGTAATTTGCTTTTGGATATGGTGTCCCACTAAACGCCGGTTTGACCATAAACTTAAAAAAATCAAGCTAAAAAGTGTTCGTCTAAAAAATTTTCATATTGCAGCCACTGTGCGTCAAGTACTTGCCTTGTTGCTAGCCACTGTGCACACTTATGACATTTGTTGTTGTTTATTTAGATGTTCGGTCTGTATACACGTAAATAGCCGACAATTTTCGGCTTACAAGCAAAAATTGCATGTCAATCATTTAAGTTCATAGTCGACTGTGGTTGTGGTGATAATTGTGAATTTCTATTAATTTGATCAACCCAATATATAATCCATTAATACAAGTGTGAAAAAAAATTTCCAAAACCACTCTTTTGTAGCCTGAAAAATCTACAATTTTAAAAGACTACTCATTATTGTTGATATATTTTAAATTCTGCAAACCAAATAATTTACACAACCACACGTTCTATTTCAGTTATTAAAAACTGTTGACGAAAAACTCAATTTACAAATATAGGGGGTATGTGTATATTTCGGAAAAAAATTAATTTAGGGCTTGCAAATACACAAATACACATATACACATGCATAATATTCTAGCAAAATAAAATTTGATTAAATATCTATTGGAGAGGCATGTGGATTTTCGTAAATTTAAATTTTATGTAAACAAAGTATTAAATAATATTTTAAATTAATGTTTATTGGTTCTGGAAAAAATAGGACATAATCGATTGGCCAAACAGAAACATATATTGACATAAAAGATACTTAATGCAGGACATTTAATCAAGTAAAAGCGGATTAAATATTTGGCTTATTTATTACAGAGTTTTATAATAATAAAAAATACAATTTATGGATATGAATATGTGCTTGTGTTTTAAAAAATGATATAAAAGAAAAAATTTCAGCTGTAACCGACAAGGCTCCAAAGAGAGGTAGCAAGATAACATACTGAAAAGAATTGGGAGCGGGGACAAGAATTTGTTTAATAGAGCTAAAGCACAATATTATTTGTAATAAGTAACAGATACAGATAAAGTTATTATGTAGTAATTACTGGGAATAAATATATATTAGTTTTGGTGTCATCTGTATGACAAGGGAAACCGGAAAATTCTCCAAAAAATGTGTTTTATGCGCATTAAATATGCATCAAAAACTTAAAAAGGTTCTCCCAGCTGTAAAACTTTATCATTTCGTTTATAACACTATAACACAGACCAACAAGAGGAACATTTGTCTGTAAGCTCGAACGTTTTGTAGCCAATTTGTATACACTTGGTACTGAGCCTCAATGCCTATAAATTACTTTTCTTGAATTGACTCTATATCTCGAGATTTTGTGTTATATAGGAAAAAGAGGATGCTGCATCACCTAATTTGCATATCCTCGAGAACTAGTTCTTCGATTAAATTCAAAAAACGGAGCAGGATCGGAAAAAAACCTTAAAATTGATGCATTATTAATTTTTTAACAGTCTTATAGTTTCGAAGATATTCAGAAAGTTTTATCTAAAATATACATTTTTTCAAAAAATTTTGAAAAAAATATATTTTTAAAAGACTCATTAAAACTTTAAACTGAAGAAAGTTTTAAATGAGTTATGAATTTTTAGTCGAAGTGTTTGGTTTTTATCCACAGTTATTTAATTAGTTTGGCTTAAGTTCATTTTCAATTTAATCTTTCGATGAAATTAATTTTTATTTAAGATAGAAATTCTAAAGCATGTAAATATTGAACATTTGAATAAAAATGTTTTGAGGTACGGAAGGTTGAACTGACAGCTGTATCGAGACTACCACAGTCTACTCATCAGAGTCCTTTACCCACACTACCAGCGACGGCAGCAACAACACCGTAGCGAAAATCCTACTAATTTTAGTAAGCTTAATTAACAGACTGTCGCCACCTCGCGACGAGTCGCACTTATTAATGAACTTTTGCTAAAAGTTCGGAACTTCACTAACTGTCTTTTCTTAGCATGTTCAACTATTTTTAAGCTTTTTTCATTTCGGTCATAGATATTTTCAATGCTGGGAGTTTTTGAATGTCTATTTTGCCCAAGTTTTTTGGAACAGTACACATTTATGTTTTAGCTAAGTGCCTTAAGAGTTTCGCTTTCAGTTCAAAAATAAAAATTACATAAAAATAAAAATTACTTAATTATACACAAACAAATTTGAACTAACTAAATACAGTGAAAGCTTGATGGTCCGGACCTCGCTAATCATTCTTATTTGCCAATCCGGACATCATTTTTTATTGCACTGTACACTCTATAATCTGGATTGATTGCAACTTTTTAGTCCGGATTGCAACTAAACTGTTGTTTAATTTTAAATTCTATACATTTCTCGTAACTATACTAGCATAAAAATTTTCAAAAAATATTTCACGTACAGACACGGTTCTTTTACAGTTTTATTGTATGCATATATTATTATATTGGAACCTTTAATGAATCGATCCTGTCTTGTATCAAAAAAAATGTATTGAACGTTACTCATAATTACATATCACTTAAAATGACATGTATATTAAAAAATAGCTAAATTAAAATATATTAAAAGAAACTAGTATGGTCAACGGACGACACAATCGTCCGTATTCTAGATATAAATAATTTTTACGTAATTTTATTTTGAACTAAATAGGTATAAGTCCGAAAATTTTATTATTTCGGCTTTTTAGTTCAATATTTGCATTAATGTAAATTCAAATTATTTTTATGAAGAGTGGAGTGTTATAATATGACAAAAATTAGTTAAATAGCTGACATTTCCTTGTAAAAAGCATCCATCTTCATAAGTGTTAAAAGTGAACAAGAAGGCTGATGAGACGGTGTAGCGGCCTATCGAAATCGGTAGTACTGATCCGTTCTGCTAATTTGATTTGAATTGGCATATCTACTCTTAATAAAAGTAATTTGAATTTACATTAATTCAAATATTGAACTAAAAAGCCGAAATAATAAAAATTCTAGACTTATAAATAATTTCATTAAGGTTCACATATAGTTATTCAACGTAATAAGAATTTCTTTAAAATAGCCACTTAATATATAAAGCAACTATGTATAATTACTTAATGATACATAGTAACTTTAATACACTGAAATTAAATAAATTCACTAAAGTGCGATTTTGACAACAAACGCAGGCTTTCTTCCAGCGTTGTCAACTCAGTGCTTTTCGCGCCGTTTTTAGTGCTTTTTCAACTCTTCGACGCGAAAAATTTTTGAGTTAGTGCTCGGTGCTTTTCTAATCTTATTTTTGGTGCTTTTATTTTATGACGGCGGCACTAAACCCAAAATTCAAAATTAGTTTCTTTATCTACAATTTTTTTTTCAAGTGTAAAATTCTTTGTTAATGCAACTATTTCTTGACCATGTTTTTGCAGTCATGCAGAAAACTGAAAAAAGTGGATTCGAGTGTTGTTTCATATTTTATCTTTTAAGAGCGTCAAAACCCATAAAAAACGAATTCTTATACGTATTTCTTTTGCATGGCACTTCAGATTTAAAAAAAATATCAGTTTTCAACGAAATTTGACATACATATGCATTAGGGTGATGACTTTTTGGAAATATGCAAGCTCCAGTTTCAAAATCGTGCAGGGCACGGAAAAATAATAAGAACTGCGATCACACTTTTTCGCGATCATGAAAAAAGTTCACGCACCAAACGCATTGAAGTTTTGTATATACATTTTTTTATTAAAGAAAACATATCTTAAAGTTATTTTTTTACTTAAAATGGCGGGTAACGATTTTGTAAGTACGATTATATAAAAAAAATAAAGATTGAGTTATTTCGATTAAAATGTCACTTTTTTTAATAAAAGAAAAAAATTGTGTATACAAAACTTCAATGCATTTGGACCGTGAAATTTTTACACAATCGCGAAAAAGTGAGATCGCTGTTTTTACTTATTTTCCATCCCCAACACGATTTTGGAACTGGAGGATGTCGCCGAAAAATAGTCATCACCCTAATACACATATGTATATTCTACTCTTACGTGAGCATCACGTGGCGTAAGAACTATTCCGATACTTTTTATGGTTTCTTTTTATAGCCGTCTCTGCCATTTTTTGAGAAATGTTCGTCATATTCCAGATTAAATAACTTTAAAGCGCGTTATCGGATATTAATAAATTTGGTGCCATTCGAAAGGTTTCAGTCTCCTCTTAATAAGTAATGATTAAATAGGGCATAGCTTCCCGATACAAGATCCTCTAACATGCCAAATATCCTGGAAAAAGTATTTGTAATTTTCTTTATTTTTTACAGAGTACAACTGAAAGGCCTTTATTGTAAAAAGTCTTTAATTAGGGATGAAAATAGATTCAAAAGTTAAAGTTTTTTCTTTATGATAACCCGATAATTTCTATGAAAACATGTAGCAATAACTTTGATGATCATATCTAATCAATTAATATCGGATATGATATATTAAGCTCTAAATAACATTAAATTAAAAAAAAAATTAGAAACACCCGAAGAAAATAGATGATAACTTCAAAACGGCTGGACCAATTTTCTTTAAACATAGGTTAAAGGATTTGGATCAAGCCACCCTTCAAACAAAATTTACTAAATTAAAAATCGATCTAGCCGTTTGGGAGCTACGGTGTCAAAGACACACAGATTCAACAGGATACATGTAGAAAAGATTTGATATCCTCTAAACGATGGACCGATGTTCTTCAAACATAGCTAAGAACACTCTCGATCAAGTCACCTTTCAAACAGAAAAACCAAAATCAAAATCGGTCAGCCGTCAGCGGTCGGGTGCTAAAAATAGAAAACTACAAAAAGTCTAAAAAACTTTTGTTTTAGTGGACTTAATTTTTTAATTAATTCGTTTTAAATCAGCTCTATTTACAGAATAGGCAAGTATATAACATTTTTTTTTTAAATAGAACTAAAAAATTAAAATGTAGTGCTTTTTTCCAAGAATTACGCGTTTTTTACTTGTTTCAGAGCTTTTTGAAATCTAAAAGTTGACAACGCTGCTTCCTTCCATTCGAATACCATATTCATAATTCCTTTTTTTCGTTTTGGCGATTTTTGTTTGTTTTGGGGACTTTTTTCATTTTGATTTTTTTGTTGTTGTTGTTGTTTTTAGCTTTTTCCCTTTAACGATTTTTTTCTTTTTTAGCAATTTATTTTTGGTTTTTGCAATTTTTTTCGTTTTGTCGATTTTTTAATTTAACTAATTTTTTAGTTTGAGTTTTTTTTTGTTTTGGTGCTTTCTTCGTTTAAGCGTTTTTTCCGTTCCTTGATTTTTTTTAGTTTTAGCTTTTTTGGCGACTTTTTTAATTTTGGCGATTTTTTACTTATTGTGGATTTTTTGTTTTAGTTTTTTTTTCGTTTTTGAGATTTTTGTAATTTTAGTTATTTTTTGGTTATGACGGTTATTTGTGTTTGGTGCTTTTTTTTTTTGTTTCAGCGCTTTATTACATTCTGGCGATTTTTTTAATGCTGTTTACTTTTTTCGTTTTGGTGTAATTTTTTTCATTGAGATCTCTTTTGTTTACTGATCTTTCAAATTTTTAACGATTTTTCAGTTGTTTCGTTTTGGTATTTTTTTTTTGTTTTAGCGATTTTTTAATTCTGACGAATTTTCTAATGGTCTCTACTTACATACTTAGTTTTGGTATTTTTTTCGTTAAGGTGCCTTTTTGTTTTAGCGATCTTTTAATTTTTAGCGATTTTTTAGCTTTTGACAATTTTTTTTGTTTTGGCAATTTTTTTAATTTTTGCGATTTTTTTTGTTTTGATGTCTTTTTTTTTTTTTGGTTTTAGAACGTTTTTCATTCTGGCGATTTTTTTAATGTTGTTTATAGTTTTGGTGTTTTCCCTTCTAACTGGTTTTTGTTTTTTGCGATCTTTTAATTTTTGACTATTCTTTTAGCTTGTGCGTTTTTGGTTTGTTTGGCAATTTTTTTAGTTTACGTGCTTTTTAGGTTTACGCGCTTTTAATTTTTTTCGTTCTAGCGATTTTTTGGTGATTTACTTTTCGGCTTGTTCGTTCATTACTTGAAGCTATATTTTTAATTATTAGTTTTGTTTGTTTCAATTGTCTATTTATTGTGGTTCATAAGATGAATCTTAATTTCAAAATCACATTAATTTCCTATTAGAATACCCTTAAATTTTTTAATTGCTTAGCATTCGTTACTGTTGCCTTTAAAATACTGCACTAACTTGAAAATTTCAAGAGTTTGCCTTGTTTTTTCCTTGTTTATGTTGATTGAACTTTATCATTTATAGAAATAATGATTATTATTAGTCAGTTTTATTTTATGATAAGCAAATACATGTATACACACCATCATGTGCTCATTTATATCCTGAAGGAAATGTCGATAGTAAACCTGTACTGATTCACTATAGACTTTGTACCCAGTACTACTGAATAATTTACCACATGCAATGTTCTGTGCTATAGACATTAACATGCGCTTGTCATTGAAATTGCAGTAGTGACCTTGGAACTATTAACTTATTATATGCTAGGTTGTTCTTATAGGACCACATTGAGACATTGGCCCCAGACATTCAGTAGTGCATTTTAATGATTCTAGTAAACACATAGGAAACTGTTTACTATGTAAAGCAATTATATTAGATTTTTTTATGAAAACCTTTAGTTTTGTAGCTGTCAAAAACTTCTCTTCCCATTAAAGGCGAAATAAAAAGTTTAGACGATTCGTTGACAATGTCTCCAAAAAGTCATCCAACTTTTTGACAAAAGTGATGACTTGGAGACACTTGGCCCCTCGCTTTCTTCAGGGTACATGCCTTTTACATAAACCAGTGCTGACCATTTTCTCAATTTCGTATACTCGCGAGTATAGGGTATTTTTACCATCAACACACGTACACTGTGTGTGAGACACACAGCCTATACCCAGCGGTAAAACTTATGAGACATTCACTAAACAGGCCTTCCAAGACCTGAATTTAAGATCCAAAAGCAATTATTTTCTGCCTTCTCAGGCAGGCCTTCTAGAAGGCCTCTACACTGGCTTCTTTTGGAAGGAGTATTCTATTTTTAGATTTTTCGTTTTGTTTAATTAAAAATGTTCTTTAGAAATAACAGACATTCTCGTATTCTCTTTTCGCAAATAATTTGTATATAACCCTGAAATTTACGTACACTCTAAAACACTTTTGTTGAAAATTAGGTCGATAATAGTCGGCAACACCTTAAAGATTATTATCGACCTAAAATTACACACGCATTATTTATGAACAAAATGTTTTTACTAAAAAAAGCGATTGGCAGCGTGCAGGTCTGAACCGCGACCTCCTGACTGATAGTCTGACGTAACTACCACTCAGCCATAGCCATATTATACGTTATGTTACATTTTTTCCACTTGGACTAAATATGTTTAATTTGAAAGGTTTTTCCTTTAATAAAATAACTACAAAATCGATGTAATTTTAGACAAGGAGAAATTTTCAACACACATTTAGACAATATATGATCGTAAATTTGAAGTAATGTTTAAGAGTGTACAAGAGGCATAATACATGCTACTATTATGCCGTTTATGTTGTAGCTACTACATCATGTTCAATTCGTTCCAAATAAATACATGAAATTTAGCCTCCCTCATATGTTTAAAAAATTACTTTGGAAGAAAAGGAGTTTGAAATAAATAAAATATCACGATAATCAAAAATATAGAAGCCGCTATAAAAATACCCAGATTAAAAAATGTACCTTCATTTCATTTTAACAGACCTTACCACCCCCATTACTCAGCAGGCCTTCTATCAGGCCTGCTGAGTAATGGGTCGAGGAAGGCCTTGGTCCGCAATGACATCGCGTGTAAAAAGGAAAGGAGTATGTAATGGGAGTGGAAGTACTACAGACTGCTAAATAAGGCCTTATAGAAGGCCTCTTTACTCCTTATATTTAGCCGCGAAGCACATACACAATCAAAGAATAAGATGGTGTATGTATGGCCACCACTGACATAAACATACCTCTCTAAATTTATGTATGTATGTATGCATATTAGGGGCATTCATATTATTTATAGAAAAATCATACGGAGGAAACGTAATCTACGGACAATTCTAAAAAAGTTTTGCTAAGAAACCGTAGGTTGGAAATGAATTCCTAGCCCAAGCAAAGCGATATAAAGTTTTTGTATTAGTTAAAACAAATAATACAAACAAACCGGGGGGCAAATTACGGCGTTCGATATCGATCGAAATTTCAATACAATTGCAGTAAAAATTTCGATCGATATGCCGGAATTTGTCCCCAGTTCTGCTTGTATCTTCCGATTTTTATAAAATTTGCTACGAATGGAAATTCATAGCATGCATCTTTTTTTTTTTGTTTCGCGAAATATAGCGACTTGAAAATAGAAAATTATATATTTAAGGGCCATTATTACAACTAGGCAATAGTTAAAGGCAGGATTTTGTCGGACGCATAAAAGGTTTACCTTTATTAAAATTTCACTTTAAATGAAAGTGAGCGATAAGTTAAAGTCAGGTGCATCCTACCTGGTAGGTTAAAGTAAATTTGTAATAATGATAAACTGTTTATTCGTCCGATAAAAGTCTGCTTTTAGCTATTGTTAAGTTGTAATAATGGCCCTAAGCCTACTTACTCTAGATGTTCCATTGTGCTGTCAAATCAAAGTACACAAAATGGACTTTAAAATGACATTTGCTATGATTTCATTTCACAACCTTCAGAGGACAAATTTTACTGTCTCTAAAATTTTACCTCTTGCCCTTTCTGACTTTTGCGAAATTTGGTATGTAGTTTAGAGCGAAATCTTGTACTTTCTGGTTCGAGATATATAGCGACTTTAAAATGGGAAGATTCAAAAAAAATTTACTAAACCGACTTAAAAAATTATGTATATAACTACTAATACTACTTGCCTACTTACCCTAGATGTTACTTTAATGTGTCATATTAAAGGGCACAAAGTGGACTTTACTATGACATGTAATATAATTTTATGTTGCAATATTCAGAGATCAAATTATAGAGACATAAATTCTGTAAAAATTTACCTCTGAAGATTGAAAAATAAAATCATATCATATGTCATTTCGCAGTCCATTTTATGCCCTTTAATATGACACCTTAATGCAACATCTAGTGTAAGTAGGTTTAAATATATTCATAAATTTTGTAAAGTCGGTTTAATAAATTTTTGTTAAAATTTTTCATTTTCAAGTCACTATATTTCACGAACTAGAAGGTATAATGATCCAAGATTTTGCACTAATACTAGTTACGGCATCATTCGCATCAAATTTTATAAAAATCGGAAATGGCAAATAAACTTGTTTGTTGGTTTTATTAGTTTCAACCTAAATATAAAATTTCAAGTCGATTTGCGCGCGCTTGAAATTTATTTCCGACCTATGGTTTCTGGACCAAAAATTTCTTATAATTAATTGTAGATTGCGATATACGATTTAGGGCGTTCTTTTTCCCCATACAAATTGACCCACTCTAATGTATATGCATATACATACATGAATAGTCTAATTACACTTGAGGCTATAATTTACTTAATAATTGTTTTTTCTCCTGTTGTTATTGCTACGAATGCTAATAGTGTTATTGATACTATAGTAATAAATAAGTTATCAATAGTTTACACTCAACCACAAATCTGAACATTATGATTTCTAAATATATTAATCAATAATATTTTATTGCATTTTGTGAAAAGTGGCTAATGCTTAACGTGACCAGAAGGTTTTTTGTCAAAAGCGGGATAAGAACGGTTGAAAAGCAGGATTCTGAAGAAAATATGACCAAAAAAGCGGGATTTTATAATATATCTTGTGGAAAGCGGGATGTTGTAAATACACTGATGATAATATATGATTTTTTATAAATGTATGCAACTACACAGTTCCATATCGTTAGCTGAAATGCCAAATAGCGTAACTAACAAAAAAATTCAAGTCGCATTGCCAATTATTAATTATTACATCGAAGCACTTGTCCCTACAAATTTTCACACTGTTATCATAAAAATCAATCGCATTAAAAACGAAAATGAAGAGACTTTTTACTTCAGTCAGTTATTTAGTATTTTTTCTCTCCTATAAGATTAAAAATAGTTTGAATTTAGATTAATTCGTATATTGAACTAAAAAACCGAAAATAATAAATTTCAGACTTATACCTATTCAGTTCAAAAATAAAATTACGTCAAAAATAATTATTAAAATGCGACGGCCCGCGCAAAAAGTTATATGCATGTTTACTTCTTGATTGGCTGTCTGGAACTAACGATGTCGAAGTAAAACCTGAGCGATCGAAAACCATTTTCTGGAAATCTAGTCAATTCGGGTTCAACAATATCGACAGCTTTGATTTGCGCTTGCACTTACGTGTAGCAATGTTTCTCTCGTAAGTATTAAAATGTTACAATAATGCCATATTGTAAATTTCTAGTTTATTTGACGATTTTCATTAAAACACTGAAAATACTACTAAATTTTTTGAAGAAAAATACAACCAAACATAACGACAAGAGAGCCCATTGTAAGGTACTGGCAGTTGTACAGGAAATTTTTATAATTTTCTAATATAAATTCTAGTTTTGTTTTACAGGTGCGAATACCTTATTTGATGGGCCTTACACAGTAGAGAAAACAGAAGTTTTGAATGTGTTAGTGGCTTATATTTTGTTTAAAAAAATCATGAGTAAAGGGTTTGTAACTGTTCAAAATTGTGTTTGAAGTCTACTGATGATTTGGTAAAGCACCAATGAAATGTTGCATATAGACAATGCTCAAACACCAGCAAATAAATTTCATTTAAAATAAAATAATGACATTATGTCGAATAATAAATTTCTTAAAGGTTTACTTTGAATTTTATTTTTCATTTTGCCTAATAAATACTTTTCTTGTTATCCGATGGATTTCTAATTGTATAAAGGTGTAGAAAAATAAAATAGATTCATATCGAATAAAAAATTATTTGCTGGGTTTTGTATAAGTTCCAAACCTGATATGCTTATTTTTGAAAATCATTTATTTGTAAATTTCTCAAATGGTTTTTAAAAGTTTGTGCATAAGATAAAGGGTTTGTAACTGTTCAAAATTGTGTTTGAAGTCTACTGATGATTTGGTAAAGCACCAATGAAATGTTGCATATAGACAATGCTTAAACACCAGCAAATAAATTTCATTTAAAGTATTTTAATAAAGAAATATATTACGAGTTCTAAGAATTTAATCGACTTTTATGCAAAATTTTTTACCAGTCGCAAGCAACACAGTAAGTGATTGATTTTGACATTACGTTCGTATTGCTTCGACATTGTTGAATCGGATATCGTATGAAACCACTTACGTTTTGTTTCTACTTGTCGTTTGAGTCAACGTTCGTATTGAAACATATTTATGACTTTGTTCATGAACGCAAATCAGAGTTCTTTCGTTTTGAATGCGCATGAACATCTTCTTTCGACATCGTTGAACCGGCAGTAGTGCAGACAAATAAATAACTGAGACAGTTTAAGCATGTATAACAAAAACAAACAAACAGCTTTGATCAAAGCGAAAAAAGAGTGTGTGAGTGTTGGAATAAATAAGATATTGGAGATTTCGGCTAACTAAATTGAGTTAAAATAAAAAATAAATGCAAGAATTTATATGAAAAGTCTTGTATTCTATTTCGTAACAAAAATTTAGTTAAATAGCTAACGTTTGCTTATAAAAAGTATCCATCTTCATAAGTGGTAAAAGTGAACAAGAACGCTAATGAGACGGTGTGGCGGCCTGTCGCAATTAGGAGTACTGATCCGTTCTAATAATCTGGGCTCAAATCGTCACATCCGTAAATGTACAACTCGTCACGTAAAAACGCAATTTTTGGATTATGACATACGTGAACGTACTGTAATCCCATACAGTTTATACGATTGATGTGTCACGTAATTCATTTTAGTACGATTGCCGATACGATCACGGATGTGACGATTTGAGCCCTGATTTCAATACTCGAACACTCCACTCTTAATAAAATACTCGTAACTTGAATTTACATTAATTCAAATATTGAACTAAAAAGCCGAACATAATAAATTTGAGTCTTATTTTATTTTAAGTATATACATATGTGACTTTATGGTTAGTTAATCAAAATCGTAGGTTTTTGCCATTATCGACTTTTTACAAATTTAAAAAAAAAATTAAAACTTTTCCAATTTTGCCTCAAAAATATATTTTCCATCACTGCGGTCTGAATAATTCCAAAACTATTTGGTTTGTAAAAAATAAATATTCAAGCAGGTTAAAGGTAATTTTGTTTAAAGTTTTTCTAATGGGCCTTGTAATCAAAGTTGACAACCCTTTCCCAAGTTATGATAAAATCTGTGGAGCAGCCTCTCCAAAGCTCGATTTTTGGCAAAAATCAGGTAATTTCACTTTATGTTAAGTAAAGCTAATTTTGAAATCAAATTTATTATTGGGCTAAGGATCGTAAGGTTATTTTCAGGAAAAAATTAACATCAGCTTAATTTTTTCAACGTAGATAAATTAAGTTGATGTTAATTTTTGCCTCGTTCCTTGGAATATTAATCACGCCCAATTTTTTCTGAATATAACGTTACGAACCTTAGAAAAAAATGTAAAAAAAAATTATCCATAGAATATAAAATGTCGACTGTTTTTTGTAGTTAAGGCAACATAAAACATCAAAAAATGTGCTCCTTAGAATTATCTTGTTGCATAGCTTAGTTAATTAGAAAACGACAAAGACATTTAGTGGGGCAGAACACAGAATTGCTCTGGAAAAGCGACTTAATAGAACATAAAACTTACTACTCATATCCTGATTAATACCTTTCAGTTATTTCTCACAACTAGTAATCACCTAAAAAGTGGAATAAACGAACTCATGGATACTGAGGAGCTCCACTTGTGGCATCCAAAACAGAACGTTGTTCCGTTTTGATTTAACTTTGTCAGCACTAATATGCTTTTTTCAGTATTCCTTTCGCAATAAAAATAGTCTGAATTGCCCAGTTTAATAACTTTTAGTTATTTAATTTTATTGTAAATTATTGATTACTAATTATTTATTGCACATCATTTCTATTTTGTTCTACACTGTAAAAATTAGTTTATATTTATTAAACAAATATAGTATCGGCTGGTTCTCATCATAAATTAATATGATGATTACTAGTTATGATAATTTAAATAGACTTAAGGATTTATAAATATATTAATTTATCTCGTTGGGACATAAAATTGTAATTTTGTATTGTGCGTTTACTGGTATTTGTAATTTATTATAAATAGAAAACAAAAACTTTCTTCTTTAATGACTGATCAGGTGTTTATTACCAAATAGGATTAAAATGTATACATACTGATATTTAGTTGTTTTTATTTTGCGTATTTGTTACTATATTTGCCGTGTGTTTGTATGTAGGTGTCTTTAGCTTTAATACTTATGTGTAATTTATTGTTCAGTTTTCTTGTATGAGTTGGTTTATTTGTGTTTTGTATTGGGTTTTACCCAGCAGCTAAAGTTACAACTAGTAACGCTTTGGGACAGTCATATTACTAGTTGTAATGATAGTAGTCAGAAACCGACGGTCATATTACTAGTTGTAACAAGACTAGTAACGTTACTGGTCAAAAAAGTACAATCATTTTACTAGTTGTATCGAGACTAGTAACGATACTAGTCAAAAAAGGACAATTATATTTCTAGTTGTATCGAGACTAGTACCGATACTAGCCAAAAAGGGACAAAATTTTCAGGTATACGATTTTATATAAAACATATTTTTAGCTATTAAAAAAATAATTTGAATGTGGCTCAGTGGGTAAAGTACTTGCCTTAAAGTATGAGGAATGTGTGTTCGTACCCCGGTTGAGCCAAAGTTTTTTTAAGAGTTACAAAACTCTTAATAAAAAAACTAGTAAGCGCACTAGTTTACTATAACTAGGACTCCAACTGAGATATAAGTGTATACAAATGAACTATTTGGTCTTCTATGACAACCTAATGTTAAAATCGATGGTTCGATATATGAAAAAAGGATAGATAGGCAAATAGTCTGAAGCAAAAAGCAACTAGTATAGTTCCCACTACATACCAGTTTCTTTGTCTGCAGGGTAATTTATACAATACATTTATGTTTATTTGTTTCTATGCGAAATTTATTTGTTTGTTTATCTGTAGTTTCCGTTATTACCTCATTAAATTTTATAATACCTGCATTAGTATTATAATTACTAATTAAAGTCGAAAAATATTTATTGTTTGTATAGATGTGTGTGTGTGTGTAGTCAGGACTTTACAAAATACCCAGCAAACAATTTCTACCGATTTCGGTCCGCAGTCAGCCAGAAAGTCTGCACAAGCCGAATTCGTATCTGAAGTCCGTCAGAAAACGTACCATAAATCATATGATTGGTTGACAAGAAACCGGACCTCTTTGTCTGAGGAAATTCCAAAAAATATGCTGAAAAGTCTAAGAGAATTCTGTTCGAGTTCTGACGAAACATCAAAACATTAGAAAATTTTTCGATTTATCTGATACTTTTTACACCCTATCATATTAATGTCGGAGAAAATTCTGTGTTTTAAACAAATTTTTAAGAAAAAGGCAAATACTTTTTTTTATTCATACTACCGATTGTTTTTCTGCTTATGGCAGATCATCAGAAAACATTTACCCATGTTTTATAAGTTTAAAAACCAAATATTTGTGCTCATAATTTAAAGAGATAAATGAGAATTATTACGAAAGCTTAAATCAGACATTGTGCAGAAGTAACTGCTAAAAGTCGTAAGACGTACATCAGACTATTCTGTTAAATGTCTTAAAGGAAATTAAATTGCATTCGGATAATTACAGACTATTCTGATAATAATGGGATAATGTTTCAGAAAATTTGCAGAAACATTATACCAGAAAACTACTGACTTAAAATTCTCAATGCATGTTCTTCTGCATCAAGAAAACATTTACCCATATGTTATAAGTTTAAAAACTCAAATATTTGTGCATATAATCTCAAGAGATAAATGAGAATTATTACGAAAACTAAAATCAGACAATGTGCAGAAGTCGTAAGATGTAGGTTGGAATATGCCCAGACTATTCTGTTAAATGTCTTAGGGCAATTATTATCACTCAGCAATAAGATAGTTACTGGCACGATTAGCAAAAGTGATCTTCTAATCGGCTAATATTTCAGAAAGTGTGCAGAAACGTCGTACCAGAAAACAGCCGACTACTGTGCCAAATGTGTGAGGGAATTTCAGACAACTCGGTTGATTGTCTGGTAAAGTCTCAGAATTTTTCTGACGTTAGACATGTCGGTACAAAATGTTACCTGGGTGTATGTTTATGTCTGTAGTAATTAAAACAGACACTCAGTCATTACCATTCATACATATGAACTTCTTCAATGGGAGTTTACACATTAAACGAACCTTTAAGTTAAAGTGAGCAGGGGTATTGGTAAATTAGCGAATGTGCTAATGTTGCATATTATTTTAAACGGAAAAACTTAATTATTTATTTAATTAACTACAATAATTCATGCTGTTTAAATACATTTCTGTGCTCAAAGGGGTGTCTACGTTAAAACGCATTTGTTCATTAACGATTTACTTACAAGCTGGAATATCACATACAACATCGATAACTGGCATAATAATCATTTAAAATAAAAAAAAAGCAAACATCTATGTTGATAAAATATTTAAATATTGTGAGGTATAAGTGTAAAGCTTTAGGAAAACCAAACAAATATGTTTTAAATAAAGTTATTTGTAAATATTTTTTTAATGTCGTCTCTGTTTCAAATATACATGGCTAATTCTCATTTTGAGTGTATGTTTTGGGCTTTATATTTTATTATTTTAACTTTACCAATTTAATTAATAGAATTATGAGAAGGTAAGATCCGCCTCATTCAATGAATCCTAAAATATTTTTTTCGGTTATAATTATTTATTGTATCTTCAATAAAATTGAACTAACAATAAGTAATCAAATCTTAACTCTAAAATTTAAATTTTTTTAAGCCCAACCAATGCCAGACAAAAATATTTGTTTCAGCGGTTGGTTCTGTTGTTGTCTACGTCTCTCATGGTCGGCTGAGAGCAAGAGTGTCCCTTCTTCTCAGCCGAGTGTGGCCTCTAAAGTTAATGATGTTTCGGGCGAGGGGATTTGGGTGCAACTGAAGTTTTTTGATGTATCTTGTCACGTGCTTAGAAAACACTGTCTTAACCAGTGGCACATCTAAATCTTTATAAATTCGCTTGTTTCTGACATACCATGGGGCTGCTGTAATCGTACTGAGTATTTTATTTTGTCGCCTTTGAAGTTTTTCTGCATTTGATGCTGAGGCAGTGCCCCATAACTGGATACCGTAGGACCATATTGGTTTTAGAATGGAGTTGTATAGAAGACTTTTACAATATAAGCTTAAAGTAGAGTTCCTACCAATGAGCCAATTCATTTGAGCTGCTTTTAATTTCATTTTGGGTCACCTTTGCATTTATGTGGGACTTCCATGTTAGACGACGATCAAGATGAACACCGAGATATTTTACTTCAGTGTTTTGAGGTATAGTTTCGTTATTTATTTGTATAGGTGGACAGGTTTCTTTGCACAATGTAAAAGTAATGTGTAGACATTTTTGTTCGTTAATTTTTATCCGCCATTGTTTTAGCCATTGTTCCAACTGGGGTATATAATCTAGCAAATTGCGGGTGGCTTCTTGATGGCTTTTGTGAACACTTAGAAAAGCTGTATCATCAGCGAATGTTGATATGTGTATGTTACTGCTTACCGGCAAGTCAGAGGCATATATCAGATATAATACAGGACCGAGGATGCTGCCTTGAGGAATTCCGGCTTCAATAGGTTGCGGAGGGCTTTGAAAAATACCAACAATTTAAATTTAACAACAATTTTTCACTCAGTTAAGTAGCTTTCTAAAAGTTTAAGGATGTTTTCGGGTAGGTTTTGCTTTAGTTTATGTATTGAACCTTCGTGCCATACTTTATCAAATGCCTGAGAAACATCGATGAAGAGCGCAGAACAATATTTCTTTTCCTGGAAGGTTTTTCTAATCACGTTCACGAGTCTATGTGTTAGTTCAATCGTGCTATGTTGTCTCCTAAAACCGAATTGGTGGTCTGGAATGCATCCAGTACGATTCATTATGGGTGTTGGCTTACTCATAAGTAGCTTTTCAAATAACTTTGACATGTTAGATAATAGGCTTATAGGCCTATAGGATTCCACATTCGTATGATTTTTGCCTGGCTTAGGTATCATGGTAATTAGCGAAACCTTCCATTCTGCGGGATAGCATTTGAGGCGCAAAATACTGTTAAAGATAAATAGAATTATCCATTTTGCAGTATAGGGTAGCTCTAAGAGCATTTTATTGCTTGTTTTATCAGCGCCTGGAGCTTTTTTCGAATTTAAGCCTCCAATACAGTGTTCAATCTCACGAATATTGAACCTCAAAGTAACATCTGGTATAGCGAGTAACATCTGCAAGTGGTTTCCAAAAAGAGTACCTTTTTCAGCGTCAGTTCCTGCCTAGTCTCCATTCGAAGCTCGCAATGGCGGCCTATGTATCACTGGTCTTTTGAGGCCTCGGGCTGCTCTCCATAGCGAATAGTCTGCTTGAGGTGTTGCGTCGAGCCCATTCAGAAATTTTTGAAAGGAAGCGGTTTTTTTATATTCTAGTAGCGTTTTCAGCTGTTTAGTACATTCCTTCAGCCTAGATTTTAGGTGTGGGGATCTGCAGCGATCCTAAAATATAACATTATTCGATTTTTTTGTTAAACACTTTTGCGTATTGAGCTTTACATTTGATTTCACGGTTGTTCTGCGAATGATTTTGGAGAAAAAATACACCACCAAAAGTGAGATAGGGATTAAAAGTACTACATATCTACTCTCTAAAAAAAATGTTTTAATAATCGCAGGACAATATTAAAAGTTATGACCATTTCTTCCACTTTGACTTGGGTTCACATGGAAAAGTAATTTATTAGTACCTTTTAAAATAATAATTTACAAAAACTTATAAGCAGGCCAACTTTTCTTTCAAATAAGGCCAGTAGCTTATATAAGAAATCAAATAACAGAAGGCCAATTTTAATTAAATCGACTGACAATATTGAGAGTTATGACAATTTGAAATAATTATTCGTACCAAAATACGACTCACCTAAGACATTCTTCGAAAATATAACAATCCACAGTCCGGTAGTATCAAATTACATATTTTGAAAGCAAATCAGAAATTGTTTAACGGATAATGATTAAGACTCATCAGAGTTTTTTTTTCAATTTTCATATTAAAAACTGTGTATTTTCAATTTATAAGATATATTTCCATAAAATATTTTTAAGCACTTCAAATATAATTTTTTTTTGTTTAACTGACAAAGAAAGAATTGTGACTATTGGTTGATCCGATATCTTGAAAATACTGAACCAAAAATTTTAAAAATTGAGAAATTTTAATTTTCAAACCATCATTATACCTTGCTAACTATAAAATATAATGATTTTTTTCGAACCTTGTAAGGGCTGTAAATTTTGCGTAGTCGCAGTGCCCAAATTTTATACTTTATAGCTCCTCTCCCGAGCAATCTAGTACGCTCATTTTCTTACATGAAATAGAAATTATGCTGTGCTATGTCGATATAAAATTTTATACTAATCGAATTTTCTGTTTAGAAATGCCTGATTTATTTCCGAAATATTTCTACTTCGCTATGCGATATAATTACGTGGAGATGAAAATAGAACATCGATACTTGTATTTTTGTCACCCACGTTGATAAATTTTTTTTGCAATTTTACTAAGCAAAAATAAATTATTGAAAATAATTTCTATGAACTGATTGCATCCAGTGAAGCACACTGCATCCTGGCTATTTTAACAGCCTGTTGAACAGAAAAATTCCTTCTTTCTTAAGCGGCTGCTAGACAGACTAATATTAAGCTTCAATATATGTGTTTGTGTTCGTTTGTTATGAAAATCAAAAGCATTTTGATATTCTTCAATATTTCCCCTCCGTATATGTGTAAAAATTTTTTGTAAACAAACGCACACAAACACACATATTGAAGCTAAATATACCCAGCGGTAAATTGCAGGAGTAATGAGGTCTTCTGGACGGCCTGTTGAGCAGACATAAGGCCTGCCAATCCGCATTCCATACTCATTTCATATTTACCCATGCTGCCATTGCGGCGCAGGCCTTCCACAGTCACTTCCCAATGTAGGGATTCTTATAGGCCTCTTCTGGCATGCCATTTTGAAGGCTATCTAAGGAAGGTCTGCTAAAAAGTAAATGCAGGTACACTTTTTTTCTATTTCAGTATTTTCATAGCGGCTTCCTTCGATTAGATTAATATGTTTTCTTATTTCTATGCACACACGAAATTCATAGGAATACATTCTACGAATACATTTGAGTACTCTAACACAAATTACATGCGAAAAAAGAATAAGAGAATATTTGTTACATCCAAAGCACTTTTTTTAGTTTTTAATCTAAAATAGAATACTCCGTTCATCTTCTCTGCTTAGAGAAGGGAATGTGGAATGTGTGTCAAAAGAAAAATAAAAAAAGTACTCTTTCCACCTTCCCTTCTACAAGAGGCCAGTTTGCATGTGTATCGGTCTTGCAGACCTCCAAGAAGGCCTGAAATTTGCAGGCCAGTTGACTTTTACTACTCGGATTGATCTGTCTAGCAGCCGCTTTAATCTATGTAGGTACCTTTGACACACGCCACAAACATCATTTAATAACGCACTTAAATATGTGTGAATTTAGGTATGTATGTGTGTCTGTGCTAGGGAAGGGCAAAAAATATCGATATATCGATATTTTCTTAAAAATATATCGATATATATCGTCGATATTTTTAATTTCGATATATCGATATTTTTTCCAAATATATTGACAGTATCAAATTCGATATTTTTTTAGCTTTGGTTTTGTTTTTCGTGCAATTTTTAAAAACATTTCGACACAGTCTTCATCAAATAGAATATTACTAACAAAATCTTTTGTTTTATTTATAATATTTTGTCTATTCGAAAAATTGTCATTCTTTGAGTGTAATTTTGTTGATGTATGTTCCATGAAATATTGGTGGAACAGTAAGGATCTTGGAAATTAACTCTTTCCAGCTTAATTATTTATAAGAAAGATATTTTTTTTGTTTTACTTTTAAAAATAATTTTGGGACTACGTATGAATTATCATTATTGAAAATATATCGATATTTCGATATATCGATATTTTTTATTCGATATATATCGATGCTGATCGATATTTAAAAATACATCGATATCGATATATATCGATATATTTTTTTACTTGCCCCTAGTCGGCGCATACCCAGTTAGTCACGTCTTTAAGACATCAGCAATAATCGGTGCACGACAGCCGGAACAAATCATCGATGAACTTTTCGAGCAAGTGTTGCGAAAATTCTGTACGATTCAATGGGCGACAATGTCGCTCAGATTATCGTTCACATAACACAAAGTGACTACGTGGGCGACTTTGTAGACTATTTCGGCAGCAATGACTATATAAGTGACAATGCCGTTTGTCTTCTTGTCAATGATTAAATAAACGACAGTGTCGCCTATTTTGTCTTCAATGATTACATACGCCACAATGTCGTTTACGATTACATAGGGACAATGCCACCTACTTAATTATTTAATGTTTTTGCGTACTTGTTTTTTCCGTTTCAGTTTAATGATTGACTGACTTAGCTGGGATTCGAACTGAGGCTGCGTTTTTATAAGTTTTCGCGCTTACCATCCTGCTGCTGCACCACATAAAACATCGACAACAAGAGGCCAAGATATTCATTTGCTTGATTGAAGACAAAATGTAAGACATTGCCGCTCATATTGTCATCAACAAAGTAAGATTGAGAACAGCAATTAAGACATTGTCACTCATCTTGTCCTCCACAATGTTAATGGAGACAAAATGTAAGGAATTTTCGCTCATATTGTCCTCAACAAAGTTGGATTGAGGACAGCAATTAAGACATTGTCACTCATCTTGTCCTCCACAATGTTAATGGAGACAAAATGTAAGCAATGTTCGCTCATATTGTCCTCAACATCAAAACGAAAGTCATTGTCGCTCATATTGTCGTTAGAAGTGTTTACTAGAGGACAACTTGCAGGAATTTGTCGCTCAGATTGTCGTTAACGACGACTTCCTTTAAATTGTCGATTAGAAAACCAATCGACAAAGGACAATTCGTATAAGAATCCTAGATGACGATATCGTGTAAGGCAGTCTGGCCAAATAACTGGTACAAGCCGAATAACTAGTACAATCAAAGTAAAAAACAGAAAAGAGTTTTAGACCTCCATATGAAAAGTTCAAAGATAGCTATAATTATTAATTATAACTGTTTTTAAATATTTTAAATACCGCATTGAATTTAAGTAAATATAAATACGTATTTGTACGATTACCGACATCCCTGATAAGTTCCATTACTCTAACTTTTTTATTTAAAACACAAACACGCACAAATGAATAGACCTTGTTTTTTTATTTAGTTCTCCCACATCTCTGACCCGTCCGTTTCGCTTACTTTCTCATTGAACATAACAGATAATAAATTATATGGTTCCCTGCATTGCCTGCATGAGCATAAACATGAATTGCTACGTCTTTCATGTCAGACAATAACAGTGTTTATTAATGTTTAAATACAGATACAACAAAAGAGTGATGGAGTAGGAAGAATGTACTCGCCCACCGGTAAATTACAGGAGTAAAGAGGCCTTCTAGAAGGCCTTTTTAGAAGTCATAAGGCCTGCCAATCAGCATTCCATACTCATTTCATTTTTACCCATTTTTTATTTCGAACTATGTATTTTTTTTTTCATCCAAAGTAGTTTTTTATACATTAAATTGGATATGATGTAGTTCCGGCGGAATAATGATAAGTTAATCAGCTCCGATATAATACCAGCATGTGTGATGTCTCTGGTATGTAAGTGTCAGCCTTACATGCGAAAAAAGAATACGAGAACGTTTGTTATGTCTAGGGCTGTACAATTTAGCCGGCCAAGCCGGCTAAAAAGGTTAGCTAAAAAATTAGCCGGTTAACCGGCTTAGCTGGCTTAGCCGAATTAGCTGATTTAGCCAGCTTAGCTGATTTAGCCGGCTTAGCTGGTTTAGCCGGCTTAACCAGCTTAGCTGGAATAACCAGCTTGGCTGTTATAGCCGGCTTAGCTGGTTTAGCTGGCTTACTCAGCTAAATTAGCTAAATTAGCTAAACAGCTAATTTTGTTTCTGTTGTTTGACGATTTATAATTAATAATATAACATAATATATGACCGGCAGAACATGACCGTCCGAAGTTGACCGACCGAATGTGATTCGCCATATACTATCGGCAGGTGACCAGCCAAAGGTGAGAGACCGAAGCCGACAGGCCTAAGTAGGCCTTGTGAAGGCGGCGGGTGGTAGGCTGAAGGCGATAGGAGCTTCGTTCCTACCCGGTGCCCTGTAGTACCGTACGTACTTAGAGCTCCGTACACCAAAAGTGTCACGGAACCCTATTGTTTTCCTTACGCTGCCCGTCTGACTGTCTGTCACTTGCTGTTTTCTCGAGAACCGTAAGAGCTACGGACCTAAAATTTTCACAGTAAAACTTTTGCCGCTAGAACAAACAAAAATCTCTAAAACCAAAAAATTACCAAAACTAAAAAAAAAATTCGCCAAAACTAAAAAAAGCACCTAAAATTAAAAAAATTGCCAAAACCGAAAAAATTCGCCAAAACAAAAAAGCCCCAAAGCTGCAAAAAATCGCCAAAAGAGAAAAGAATCGCAAAAGCCGGAAAATGTGCCAAAACTGAAAAAAGCTCCAAAACTGAAAAAATCACCAAAAGTGAAAAAAATGGCCAAAACGGAAAAAACGTCAAAGCTGAAAAAGATCGGATCAAATAAAAAAATGCTAAAACTGAAAAAATCGACAAAAACCGAACAAAGCGCCAAAACCGAAAAATCGCCAAAACTGAAAAAATCGTCAAAACTGAATAAACCTTTAAAAACCGAAAAAATCGTCAAAACCGGAAAAAATCGCAAAAACAGAAATATATCGATTTTTGGCGATTTTTTTTATTTTAAGCGATTTTTTTCAGTTTTGGCGATTTTTTTGGTTTTGGTGATTTTTTCAGTTTTGGCGATTTTTTTTCATTTTTGGCGATTTTTTGCATTTAAGGCGTTTTTTTGCTTTGACGATTTTTTTCGGTTTTGGCGACTTTTTTTCACTTCTGGCGATTTTTTAGTTTTGGAGCTTTTTCAGTTTTGGCGATTTATTTAGTGTTGCGATTTTCTTAGCTTAGGCGATTTTTTCAGTTTTGGCGTTTTTTTTTTTTGTTTTGCCGATATTTTTTGCATTTGCCGATATTTTTCAGTTTTGGAGCTTTTTTTGGTTTTTTTGACAATTTTTTTTTTTGTTTTGGCGATTTTTTTCAGTTTTGACGTTTTTTTTGGATTATTTTTCGTTTTTTGATGATATTTTTGCATAAGCTGACCGGTTAACCGGCTAATTTTCTTAGCTAACCTTTTCAGCCGGCTTGGTCGGCTAAATTGTACAACCCTAGTTATATCCAAAACAATTTATTTACTTTTTTATTTATATAAACAATACTCCTTTCATCTTCCCTGCTGAAAGAAGGGAATGTTGGTTGAATGTCTATCGAACGAAAAATCAAAAAAACAATAAAGTACTACTTTTACCTTTCCTTGTACAAGAGGGCAGTTTGCATATGCATCGGTCTTGCAGGCCTGTTGCCTTTTACCGCTGGGCGTAGATGAATATTATGAAGGTGTTAGTGGGTGAGGCGAAGTTTTAATTCCAGCATATACAAATATGGTTATGAATATAAACTGCACGTATTCATGGGGTTTGTTGGTGGTGTTGGGGTGGTGTTTTGTTTCCATGTTTTCTTGTAAATATACGTATAATGTGTTAAATTACACTTTTCTGTGATCGCCTTTACACGCCTAAAAGTATGCAACACACGCAAAATATTTTAATGATACATTGTCATCAGAAGATTGCAAATTACATACATATGCGCACATGCAATCACACAAACACATATATGTATCTTTTAAAGGGATTTCAGTATGCCCATTGTTGTGTATAAAGAGATTACGTCTACGTTTGGGTAGTTTTTATACATGCAAACATACATAATTACCATTATTTTAGAAAGAAAACATATCCTGCGTTTACTTCAATAACGTCATATTTCAAAAAATGGTTTTAAAGGAAACGAATTTTAAAATTTTCAATTATGCTCACCTTAATTGGAAAAATGGTATAATACTCTTTTCTCAAGTGGTGATCGGCGATACAACGAGCAATTAATTGATTTTTATGGCTGTTAATTTCGAATGTAAATATAAACAAATTACGATTTATAACAGATTAAAATGAGCTCGTGCATAGCAAAAAAAAAAACCAAAAACTACACTGTGCAACAAAAAAAAAATACCAAGAGATACCACTATATTTTTTCGATGTATTATAGTCCTCTACCTCTAACAGCCGAAATTTTTAATTCTTGCATAATTTTTTTTTTCTAAAATTTGGAATTTTCGAAGAGGCTGCACCACTGATTTTGTCATAACTTGGAAAGAAATTGTCCTCCAATTTTATTACAAAAATCACTAAAAAGCTTTAAAAAATTATTTAAGTCGTTGACACATTATTATTCAGACCACAATAATGAAAAATATATACATATATTTTTTTAAACAAAATGGAAATTTTTTATTTTTTTTTAAATGTATAAAATATCGAAAATGGCAAAAAGTTACCACTTTTATTCTTTAGCAAAACAGCCACATACACTGCAAATAAAATATTAAATGATTTCCTTAAAATCGATGGATATAGGTATATTGATTTTATTCACAGTAAAGTGCCAAAATTTCGAATATTTACACTTTACAACATATTAATGTTTTAAATACCAAAAATTCTAATGGCTGAATCTGATACAGGCCACGAAAAAAATATATACTTGAACCGGCGCTTTGAAAGTTTGCATCTTGGTTATAGCATTTTAGTTTTAGCATACGGTCTGTGAGACTTATAGTAATTTAGTTTTTTTCTAATGAACGAGGAACGCGAAAGTATTGTAATTTCTGTTAGCTTCATCATTCTCAATAAACTTCAATTTAGTGCCGTTACAAAGTTTGTGCCAATAAGGCGGGTGTGCGTACATAGCAATAATTGGTCTGCGAGACCGACGTGGGTATTGGCGTAACACTTTTTTGTACACACAGAAAAAAGAAGGAATGTGAAATCCACATGCCGCAATTTTGATTGCAAATCATATTAAATTTACAAGAAATAATATGTCGTTTGTGTGTGTTAGTATTTATTTGCTTTGTTCATTGCTACAATTCACTGTTCTGCTTAGTTGTGTGACTTGTTGTTGTTTATTCTTACAAAAAACGAATTACCAGCGAAAATTTACTGCTGCTGGTTTAAAATTACCATTCAGGTATGTGATGGAAATCGATTCCAAAAACGAAGCAATTTTGAAAGGAGTTTTTATATAATATTTCTTTATTCAAAGCAATTTTATCACATATACTATAAAAGTATCTCTCTATTACAAAATAGTAGTATCACAAAAATTATAAAAATTTGATGAAAAGTGCTTTAAAAGGGACTTTCAAAAGTGCTTCGTTTTCAAAATCGATTTTCATCACATACCTGATTGTTTCATCTTAGTTTTAAACCGAAAATTATTAATCTAACCGTAAATCACCTTTAAAACAATTTTGTTATAAACGTTAAGTTTCATTTGCAATCGACATGACTATAACTTTAATTTCAAATAAGTTTTATGTTAAATAATCATATAAGTCATGTTGAATTAAAATAAAATGCATTTTACATACGATGGTATTTATTTAGTGTATAAGTAAACAAAAGTTTGAAGCTGTTGTGGCTGCAGTGGTTAGCGCGTGGACTATCATGCAGGTGACACGAGTTCAAATCTTGGCTGGGGCAGGCAGCTACAACGCAAAGTTTTCTGATGACTATCACGTATGTAAAATAATTAATAAAATAGCTACATTAAAATCATTTTGTTTCAACTCGATATAACTTTAACTCAACATGATTCTTCGCGTTGTTTCAATATCAAATTCACGTTGTTTCAACTTGAAATAACTTTGATTCAACATAATTCTTTGTGTTGTTCCAATATCAAATTCACATTGTTTCAACTCGAAATTGCTTTGATTCAACATGATTCTTCGTGTTGTTCCAATATCAAATTCCTAAATAAATAAGGGTAAAAAAAATCCGCTTCAGCGGCATTATAGCGGACAGAGCTGTTCAACAAAAATGTTCCTCGTGGTGTTTTATATAAAAAAAAGTTACAGACATCTTATACCTTAAACGTAAGCCTTACAGATATTTTGTGCCGGGTCTGTATAACTATATGCAAAATGGAGAGGGGGAATTTACTCACCCTAAAATATATCCCAGAAGTAAACTTTAAAAACGCCGATACACATATGAATTTCTTTGGTGGCCTCTATTTTGTATAGCGTAAATATTCGAAATTTTTGCGAAAATTTGGTGACTTCAATTTATTCTAAAAAAAATCAATATTTATTCAATCGAATTTCATGAAATAAAACCTATTTTATTTGAAGCATATGTACACTCTAAAACACTTTTGTTGAAAATTAGGTCGATTTTAGTAGGCAACACTTTACCGATTATTATCGAACTAAAATTACACACGCATTATTTTTGAACAAAATATTTTTACTAAAAAAGCGGCTGGCTGCGTGCAGGCTTGAACCGCGACGTCCTGACGGATAGTCTGACGTATCTACCATTCAGCCATAGCCGTATTATACTTTAATTTAAATTCTTTCCACTTGAACTAAATATGTTTATTCTGAAAGGTTTTTTCTTTAATGAAATAACTACAAAATCGATGTAATTTCAGACAAGCAGAAATTTTCAACAGAAGCTTAGACTATATATGATCGTAAATTTGAAGTAATGTGGTGTTAGGAAAAAAATGTAATCCAATTTGGCAGTGTACCTTTCCGAATTCGACCTATTTTGCAGAAAAGTTTGGAAGTCATATGATCTAAGATCCGTAAACTTGGATTCAAACACAAATACCACTTGCGGAGACTCTTATGTGCAGAGCTAGAACTTTCATGCAACTAAAAGTTGATTTTAAGCGCTTAACAAATGCACATAAAAATTAAAAATATGCGTAAAAATATGCATTTACCTACGAGCAAAGTACCAAAACTCAGATAATATGAAAATTTGTCTTTAACTTTTTTATTATTACTAGAGAAAAAACATAAAACAAACATAATTGTGTTTATTATTTGATGCAACCGAACTTTAGTTGCGGTGCCATTCGCCAACTGGAAATTAATGGTTGCCAGAACGGCACTAAATAGCAACTGAAATTTTCAGCAACTTGCAACCCCACTGATGCCCCGTTGCTATACATAATCGGCCTATTAATATTTTTCTCAAAAATTGAGAAATATGCATTACAAAAATTTTGTAACTCTAAAAATATGCATTTATTATCAATATATGCAAAAATAGGCACTTTGTACCAAAATATGCAAAAATATGCAACAACAAATCGATGCCAAGCTACTAACAATTTTATCATTCGCATAGGTAATTAGACAATACCTCCTTGTTTATCACCACAAAAAACATGCATTTGCATGAAAGTTCGAGCCCTGTGTATACATTTATTTGCCAAAGCATTTTATTGTTCTTAAACCAAATGTCGACCTTATGAACAAAACAATGAAAAATTACATTTTTGGCGATTTCTTAGAACTTTTTCAGAAGCAAATTTTAGTTTTGTTACATTCGTGGATATTTGCTACCTAAATTCCTATGTAACTGCAAAATTTTATTCCAAAATATTTGAGTATTATCTTTTTGTGAATATGTCTATAAACATAAATAGGGTGACGAATATCAAAATGCAATAATGAAATAAAAGGAAAAAAAGCCAACGAAGTTTTTGATCCAACTATTTAAACTTAAACTGTTCTTAAATAAAACTCTGTGTATGTAAAGCCAATGTTGTTCTTTGAAGTGTTTGTTTATCATATCAATATTGTGTTGCAATGAACACATTAATCAATGTTTTGCTAGGTGTAACTAACAACTTACGAGTTGAAACTGAAATGTGTTTCTGACACATGCATCAGGTTTTTCCTTCCGTAATCAAGTCAAAGAAGGATGGTTGTTTATATTTTGTTTTTTTATTTGTCTTTGCGCATGAAGACAGCAGTGTCATGTTTGGTTACAACCTCTAAAAGAAAAGGAAACCATTGTTGCAAATTTAAAGGTTGTTAAATCCGTAAAATATTTTAATTTAACATACTCGTATCTCAATACCTTCGATTTCTCATCGATTTATTACAATGCAGACTAATGATAGCACAGTAGAGTTCAGTTGAGATGAAAACCGAAAGGGAAGTTTCTAAATACTTTAGTTAAAAAAAAATCATGTTATACAAGAGGTGAAATATATATGATAACTAAGGTTTCCAATTTGTATTAACAGGCTTGGTGACTTGTGATGACAAGTTTTACTTGTCATATCTATGTATATGTCGGAAAGACAATACAACACAGGAAAATGTTTAAAATGGTTTTAATTACAAAAATAATTCAAAGAATCAAAGTGGTTTTTAATTTTGCGGATGATTTGTTACGGATTAGATATTTCATAATAAAAATTTTGTAAAAAGCGTAACAAGCGATGTAAAATTTAATGAATTTTCTTCAGAAGGCTAACTCTAGTGGACATTATGGGAAAAATAATGATAAGTAGGGACATTCCACTATACACAAACGATGCTTCACGTAGAGCCCTAACATGCAGAAAAGGTGGCGTTTCCACATTCATTTAGAAACTTTGGCAAAATGCATTTTTAAATTGTAATTTTATAAAGATTTCTTAAGAGGATTATTTATCATTATTATTATTGATGCTTCATGTAGTGCCCCAACATGCATGTTTGCCCTAACGTGCCATGTTTGGGCATATCTTTCCTTGTAGCTCATTTGGATCATATGAAAATTGTAGCCTAAGATCCACACTTTTGAAAATATAAGTCGCATTGTTCAATTGTATTTGTGAATTTTTTTACATAACTTAATTAAATGTGTGACTATCTCTGAGAGGTGTTGGCCATGTTTGGGCACATCTTTACTTGTGCCTCATTTGGACCATATGAGAATTATAGCCTATGATCCACACTATTCGAAAATATAAGTCACATTGTTCAATTGTATTTGTGAATTTGTTTACATAACTTTCAAAATTGAACTTAGTTAAATTTTTGATTATCTCTGCGAGATTTTGGACATGTTTGGGCACATCTATCCTTATAGCTCATTTGGACCATATGAAAATTATATCCTAGGATCCACTCTATTCGAAAATATAAGTCGCATTGGTCAATTGTATTTTTGAATTTTTTTACAAAACTTTCAAAAATAAACTTAAGTAAATTTTTGACTATCTCTGAGAGATGTTGGCCATGTTTGCGCATAAATTTACTTGTAGCTCATTTGGACCATATGAAAATTGTAGCCTAGGATCCACACTATTCGAAAATATAAGTCGCATTGTTCAATTGTATTTGTGAATTTTTTTACAAAACTTTTAACAATTGTATTTGTAAAATAAGAGAAGCAAATGAAAGTATTCCATGATACAATAATAGAAGGTAGTCCAATTCTCTCTTTTCGGCGCCATATTAACGTTCTGACATTTAATCGAATTATGAAAATTCATGCTCCATATTAATTTATGAAATCCAATTTTTTTTCTTTCTTCCGGTTTAATTAAAAATTAAAATAATGAATAAGATATAGAAAAAAATTTTATTCTGGTATGTGATGAAAATCGATCGATTCAAATCGGCGCCGATTTCAAAAAACCAATTCTGCTGAAAGATTACTAATTAAGGTTTTTTATTGTTTTGTACCGAAAAACAAAATTCGAATAAAATATTCCAAGCCTTGGAAACATTAAAAAGGGTAAATAAGTCATCTTTCAGTAGAATTTGTTTTTGAAATCGGCGCCGATTTCAAATCGAACGATTTCTATCACATACCACATTATTTTTCACCCCCCACTAAAAAAGGCGTGTTATAAGTTCGTAGTGTGTGTCTGTGTATCTGTGTGGATGTACGAACCGTCCTACAGACCAAACAGCTGGACCGATTTTGATTTAGTTTTTTCTGTTTGAAAGGTGATTTGATCTAGAGTGTTCTTAGCTATGTTGGTCCAGCTAAATTGGTTTCAGCCGTTTAGAAGATATCATCTATTTTCTTCGGGGGTTTTTTAAATTTTTAATTTAATGTTATTATTAAATTGTGTTCAATTAATATATATAAATTTAAATAAAGATGAGTTGCCTTTTTCGGGAATGCATTAACACAAAACACTTTTGTAAGGATTTCAGTGTAAACTTTCAACTTTCCAACAATTCTTTATGTTCGGGAAAAGTGGCTTAGTTTCTGCAAGTGCAGAGCACTTAAGGTTGTTTTTTTTTCAAAGAAAAGTTGAAGTTTTTTTTGCTTTTCTTTTACTTAATTCAGAGCTACTTACGTTCTACGCAAAAATATAAAGAATTAAAAATAAAAAACACTTTTTTTGGGAAAAATCAGCTTAAATGCTTGGCGACGGTGCGATAAAAATTGAATTTTTCTAGAAATGCCCATATGCAATTATCTTAGACTTTTCTTCTTGAAACTTTTTTATTTGCTTATGGCAAGTGTGGAGATTCAAATGACGTAAAAGAACTTTACAAAAACGATCTGAAATATCATTTCGTACCAATTTGTCTACAAAAATTGCTTTAGGTTTTACGAGTATTTTTTATACATAGCTTAAACTATTTTGTTAATGTGGCAAGGTTTTGATTTAATATTTCTAAAAAACAAACTTCAAAAATCAGCTTAAAAGTCAAACAATTTTAAAATGAAAATACCTTGTATTTTTGTATCATGAAGTATTCTAAAACATTGGTTGGCGTTTCATAGCACAATTGTGCTTAGAGCATTTACACGTCTACTTACCCTCTTTTCATTTAGTCGTCGATGAGATGGCGACGAATGCACATGAGACGGATGCTTACAAATTTATTAATAATTTTTTTCCAAGAATTTTTATTCATCAAACACTCGTGTTTCATTTCAAATTTATGATGATATGCGAAAAATATTTCATCACATTTAAAACACATTTTGTTACTACGAAACTTTCATTAGAGTATAAATGTGTACGATTTTTATTAATACTGTGCAAAAATCTGCTTCAAAGTATGACGTTTCTATATATTGTGTATCTAAAAACAGCAACACTCTTTTTATTGAGTCAAACAATGAATGTATTTTGCCAATTTAACCTATTTTAAAATGTTTTGTTTTATTTCGAATGCGTAAAATATTACCGAAGGATATAGTATATAGTATCATATTTCAAACGATTGACTTTGTATTTTGTGGGAAGCTCTGTCGCCTCACTAATACTAATAAGCAACAATACAAACACCTTTGGAGCTGTGCCTGTCACTGTTCTAAAACCATTTTAAAATTAGTCTCGTTTTTGGAAAAATCATAGTTTCTTAATGTTGAAAATCAACATCATACATTACGGACACGCCATTTTGTATGAAGAGAGGAAAAACAGTATTTTTTTTTGTTTTTAACACATAATTGGCAGTGTTACACAAAAAGACTTATGTACATTTATTTATAATGTATTAGATTATGCTAAGGCAGTTTTCATTTTAAAATTTATGCGTTTATTTTATGAAATATTTTCCTATAAAAACACTTGAAACGAGAATGAGCCATATATATCAATAGCCCTTTTTTGACAGATCACGTGTGAGTCGTGTCATGCTGTCATGTTATTTTTGTTTTGTATTGTTTGGCATTTCATAATAGAAAGACTTACGCCAGAACAACGTTTACAAATCATTCAACTTTATTACGAAAATTCACGTTCTGTGAGGAATGTGTTTCGTGCACTTCGCTCAACTTATGGTCAACATAATCGGCCTACTGAGCGTACTATTCGCAACACCATCACCCATTTTGAGACCCAGCATTCATTATTGGATAATATTCGACCGAATAGACCACGTCCAGCATGCTGTGAAGAAAATATAGTGGCCGTAGCTAAGAGTGTGCACGAAGACCGTGGAGAGTCGGTTCGGCGCCGTTTGCATCAACTCGGACTGACGTATGGAACGACTTGGCGCATTTTACGTCGAGATTTTAAATTGAAAGCCTACAAAATACAGCCTGTGCAACAACTGAAGCCGCTCGACCTTCCCAAGCGACAACGCTTCGCTCTATGGGCTTTTGAAAAGTTCCAAGAAGATCCGACGTTTTCGAGGCAAATTTTTTTTTAGCGATGAGGCCCATTTCTGGCTCAATGGGTATGTAAACAAACAAAATTGCCGCATTTGGGACGAAAACCAACCTGAAGAGATTCAAGAACTGCCACTTCATCCAGAAAAAACAACGGTTTGGTGTGGTTTGTGGGCGGGTGGAATCATCGGTCCATATTTCTTTAAAAATGATGCCGGTGCGAGCGTAACCGTCAATGGCGACCATTATCGTGCCATGATATCCGACTATTTGATGCCTGAAATTGAAGCTCGTGAGAGAACATTTCGGATAGCACATAATTTCACGTTTTGGACCGGTCGATTGGCCACAAAGATCGTGTGATATCACACCGTTAGACTTTTTCCTGTGGAGATATGTAAAGTCTAAAGTTTATGCGGACAAACCCGCTTCGATTCAGGCCTTGGAGGAAAACATCACGCGTGTCATTCGCCAGTTACCAGTCGAAAGCTCGAACGAGTCTTCGACTCAACGGATGGACCATCTGCGACGTAGCAACGGCCAACATTTGATAGACATAACCTTCAAAAAATAAATGCCAAAGAAAGTTCTTTCAAATGATAATAAGCATTCTCCATTAAATTTGAGTTTTCTGTGCTTTTTTCTTTAAAAAAGTAGGGAGCCTCGAAATGGATCACGCGTTATATATAAAGAAACTAAAGACTCCCCGTGGAGTGCTCCCTTATAGCGAGATTTTTAAGTTTTTTGCTCAAAAATTTTTGCATAAAAAAATTAAAGCTGACAAAATTTCCTACAGAAATGTTGATAACAATTTTTTACCTAAAAATCTTTTTGGAGTTATAAAGCCAAGAAAAACAAAAAAATTTTAAGAATTCCTTTAAAATCATCAACAACACTCCTTGACATATATTAATTTTTGAAAAGTTAAAATTTTTACTACATTTTTAGGGTAATTAGGATGTGCTAATTACGAAAAAAATAATAAAAAATTTAATTGCGGCCATTGTCCAGATAATGGTATATTTGTGTTTTTCTATGTATACTACTCTTTAAAGCGCCATCCAGAGTCGCAGGCTGGTTCGATTTACAAAACCTACATCTTGATTGAAAGGCTTCTAAGCTACGCGTCGAATAGTGACTGATTCGCTCTGATCTAATAAAAACTGACTGAATTATAGTGCACCAAAGAAAGGCACTAGCATTTAAATTAGCCTTAAATGAAATTTATTTGCTGGTGTTTAAGCATTGTCTATATGTAACATTTCATTGGTGCTTTATCAAATCGTCAGTAGACTTCAAACACAATTTTGCAAAGTTACAAATCCTTTATCTTATGTACCATTTGAGAATTCACAAATATGTAAATGATTTTCAAAAAAAGGATAGTAGGCTTTGAATATTATAAAAAACCCAGCAAATAAATAAAAAATAATTTAAAATAAAATTATGACAATATGTCAAATAATAAATTTCTTAAAGATTTAAATTTACCAATAAATTCACTAGTAAAATAAAAAAATTACAAAATTTTAAGGATTTGCTATTTAAAAATTTGATTTTGCTAACAGTGTAAATTGCAAGTTTCGTTGCAACATAACATTGCACCTTTATTCAAAATCAACTCACATAACTTTTGCAATTTGTATTCTTCACAAAGCTATTTTTATCGCTTACTGTAAATCTATGTTACAATGCTTAATTGTTGTATTTGAAACCCCTCAAGTCCTTACAAAAAAAGATGTTGTGTTATAATTGTCTTTTTGTGTCTTTAATATACTATCATATCACATTTTGTAGCTGTTGTTTTTTTTTTATTTCTTAATGCATTAAACACATTCGCCACAGCAGGCTACCGACTACAACCTGTCAAAAATAGAATACATGTGTGTACATGAAAATGATTATTTTCACGACTGCACGGCTACACGACTGCAGGTTGTTGTCCATGCTACTTCTGTCGTGTAGTCAAATTAAACTAATTTCTATTTTTGTTGGCTACAAAACAAAAACAGTGTCGACAGTATAAAAAAATATGTAAAGCAAATTAGTGATTAGAAATATTTTTTATTGAAAAATAAAAAAGAAAATTACAAAATTTAAATGTTATAATATATATGCATCAAGAATTTTTAAATAAATACATAAATCTATTTGTTTCGTTATATACAATATTGACTTAAGTCAAAAATACCAACTTCATTGAAAAGTAAAAAAAAATCACAGGGTAATAGCCCTTTTTAACCTAAAAATGTTAGTGTAATTTATTTCGGCGCTCTCTTCTGATTCCGGAGTTACGGGGTTCAAAACTTTAATATATTATTGATCATAAGTCCTACAATATAGAACGGATTTAAACGATATATACTACGTTTATACGCACGGGTTATATGCAAATAAAACTGTAAATTGTTGCCATATAATTATTTTATTGCGACTTAATAACTTACGAAAACTATTCACGATTAACGTACTAATGGGTGATTTTATAAGAACTATCGGAAAGTAAAAAAAAAAAAACACATAAAATTCAGAAAAATGCATGAAATATTTATTTGGATCGATAGTTGGGTCGATATAATTTAATGTTTGAAGATTATTTCATGCAAATGTTGGCCGCGGCTGCGCCTCAAATGGTCCATCCGCTTAGTCTAATTTTGGCATACTCTTTCCAACATTTCGGCCGGTATCTCACGAATAATGTTGGCAATGTTGGCTTCCAGTGCGTCAATCGAAGCGGGCTTGTCGCTATAGACATTAGCCTTAACATAGCCCCACAAAAAATAGTATAGAGGCGTTAAATCGCACGATCTGGGCGGCCAATTGACTGGTCCCAAGCGTGAAATAAACTGTTCACCGAACTCGCCTCTCAATTGGTCCATTGTTTCGCGTGCTGTGTGGCATGTGGCACCGTCTTGTTGAAACCACATGTCATGCAAGTCAAGCTCTTCCATTTTGGGCAGAAAAAAGTTTGTTATCATCGCACGGTAGCGCTCACCATTCACAGTAACGTTGTGATTCGCATCATCTTTGAAGAAATACGGCCCAATGATGCCGCCAGCCCATAATCCGCACCAAACGGTTGTTTTTTGTGGATGCATTGGTAGCTCTTGCAATGCTTCTGGCTGCTCTTCACTCCAAATACGGCAGTTTTCCTTGTTCACGTATCCATTCAACCAGAAATGAGCCTCGTCGCTGAACACAATTCTTCGATAAAAAATGGAAGAAGCGCGCGATGAACTTTCTTAACAGAGCACGCATTTTGGTAATAAAATTCAATAATTTGCAAGCGTTGTTCGTTTGTAAGACGATTCATGATTAAATTATAGACCAAACTGAAGATGTTTGACAGTGACACAAGATACAAAACGTGCGTGAGCTGTCAAAACTAGTGTTGCCAAAAAGATAATAGCAAAAAAATCACTCGTTATTTGCAAATAAAATGATTGGTGCTGGCTGCCCCGTTTTTTAAAAAGCAATAAATAGAAAAATATTTCGCCAAAAATATTGATAGAAGAAAATAATGACAATTAAAACAAATAATTGTTTGTTCCTTTATACATTTCAACTATTTTTATTTTATTTTTTTTGTAAAATACAAACGTCTTCTATAAAAGTGCTACCAAGTTTTTGTATTTTGATATGCCATATAAACAGTGAATTAACTTATTTGCAAGTATTTTTATTTGCGAGTAGTCCGCGTATAAACGAAGTAATAGCTATTATTTCAAAATGTTCTAAAATACCTTTCTACTGGTATATACAATTTTTAAATCCATTAACACATTGCGAGCAAAATGGAATTTGAAACATTTTTTATATGACTTCTCACGTAAAAGCACCATTATCTTAAAAAGTGACCGATACAATCGTACTTAAATATGTATTTAGTTTAATAGAAAGCATTCTAAGCTTTCATTTGATGTATACTTGAAAGCTACCATCGATGAAATTCATCAGTTATGGCACTTTGAAAATAAATTAACTCATTTAACTCTTAAACTCATCTTTAAAGTACCATACTATACACCAATAAAAGCATGAAAAATTCTCTATAAAACTGTACACATGCATATGTACCGTTGTATCGACCACTTTTTACGATAACGGAGTCTCTGCGTGAAAAGTCAGGTAAAAAAAATTAATTGTTTTAAAAAATTTGTATACCAGTAGAAAGGCATTTTAGAGAAGTTTAAAGTGATATCCATATGGCTTATATCCGTTCTATATTCTAGGAGTTATGGGTGATAAAAAATAAAAGTTTTGAACACCGTAACTCCGGATCCAAAAGAGACCAAATAAAATTACAAAAAAATTATAAGGTTAAAAAAAGCTACTGCCTCATGAGTTTTTTTTTTTTAATTTTCAACGATGCTGGTACTATTGACTTAAGTCAATATTCTATTTTATTAAACAGAAAAAAACATAAAAAAATTTAAGTATGAAAAGTGCCATAACAATCAAGAGGTTTTAAAGAAATGAATTGATTTGTTTTTACATTTTGCGAGATGTAAGAACATTTTGAATAAGAGATTTTTTTATACAAGTAAAGCTTTTGAAGTGGCACCACTGAAATATGTACTCCAACAACAACATATCAGCTGGTTACGATGTAGCTGCCGTGTTCAAAATAATTAAGTAGCTGACTACACGACGACGATTGCTGCCAACATAATTTGTAGTCGTGTGGCCGTGTAGCCTGCTGTGGCGAATTTGTTTATAGCATTACTCTAAGAATTTGTGTCTTCATATGTGCAACACGAGAAGTATCAAATTTTATGTACTAGTGGTGGAGACATTTTATTATCATAAGCTTATTGGAGATGATATAGTACACTTTAGCACTCATACTTCAAGTAAATATGCAATCTAACAAAAACACTCATTCTACTAAGTAAAATTTGCTAACAATCATTGTTTCAATTTAAGGTCATTCAAGTACTCGAACTTTTGCCTTGTAAAGGATGTAAGATTGTAGATGAGTGTTTAAATATCATGCCGAAAACAAAATCAACACACAGAGACAATTACGCATATGGGCAAACACTCTGCTTTTGAAAATTGCTGCTGTTATTCTTGGTATTTGATATAGATGAAAAGGAATTTTGAGTTGTGGATACAATGTTGTTTTGTTGTCGTAATTACTGCTTGTATGGCAATTTTTTTTTTGTTTCGTAACTTTTTTTTTAATTTTATTTTGACTGCTCTTTTTTGAACAGAATTGTAACAATTTCACACATTCTAACCCTGCAGCGTAAATGTCTGGACATTTTTATGTTTTTGTTTTCCAGTTTTTTTTTTGCAATTGCTGCCCTCAGACATCATCAGACCATTGTTATTGCTTCTTTGTGGTATTTTGTTAAAATTACGCAGCAGTATCAAAAATAATAGGAGACGAACAAATTGTCTAGGATTAAATGTCAGAAAAAAATTGTTTTTTATTTTTGTGGTTATTTTCCAGACCATGACAGAGAGTATGCCGAGAGAAATTTGTATGTTACTTTCATATTTGCTAAATTTAAAGTATTTGAATTTAAAATCTGGATTTATATTTGACAAAATATATATTTATTACTTAACGCATGAGGATTTAAGTCGTAATTAATTACAATTTGACTCAATAACAACCTATTTTTGTTCGAGAAGTCTAAAAAATAAGGGGTTTCCCTTAAAAATGTATTTACATTGTCACAGCAATTAACTAGTTATTATTTGGCTTACTTGAAGCTAAATTATAAGTAGTTAAATAGACAAACTAAAATTTAAAAAAAATTATACACATTAGCCCAATTCACAATCTTGTGCAAATGGTCTTGCATCGTTGCATTTGCAAAATGGTGATATACTGACTCTCACCACTAACAATTGTTGAGTGGTGAGTACCAATATACTATAGCAATTCGCAAGACCATTTGCGCAAGATTGTGAATTGGGCCATTATGTTTTATTTATATTTTTTCAATATATTTTATTATTTTTATTTTTTTATTTTTTTTTTACCCATCTGGGATACGAACCTGTGCTCGTTCAGATATGAAGACAAGAACTTTATCAACTCAGCTATTGTTCACTTATAAGCTTAAGCGACAAAAGTTAGTTTTCATATACAAACACATGTTGAGTCAAAAAGTGGTTGTCTACTTATTTTATTAATACATATCAACAAATTGTAATTACTTTTCAGATAATGATAAAAATATGTAACGATTTTATTAAGAACTAAGTAGTAGCTCTAATTTGAAGCATAGTAATAAGATAAATAATTACCACTCATTACTTTGTAACCCATTAATAAAGTAATACCGATTACAAAAATTACAAAAGTTTTTGCTGAGGAGTTATGAGTTTTGTCGAACTGTATGAGTTTATATCCAAAGAAATTTAATTATTTCTGCTTGAGTTCGGTTTTAATTTAATTTTTCAATTAAATTATATTTTTATTTAGAGGTAAATGTGAAGCATATAGAAAAAGAAAATTTTTTATTGCACGGAAGGTTGAACTGACCTTTCGATAGCTCCCGCTAATCTCTTCAGAACTCGTCACTTCAATCCTCCGTGCAGTAAAAAATTTTCTTTGTCTATATGCTTTACATTTATCTCTAAATAAAAATATAATTTAATTGAAAAATTTCGAAAAAATGTGTTTTCTCTTGTGTGCATATCTTCAATTAAATTATTTTTAATAAACATAATCCATAACCTTCTTTTTTTTAATTAAAAATAAATTTACAACTATTATAAGTAGTATATTAGTCACAATTCTTACTGTGTATTTAATAATTAATTTCGTACGATATAATGCGATAATAAATTTAACTATGTGTGACCAATAGAAATGACATTATCCTTCACAAAGTTACTCAACATATTACCACATATTCTCAATGGTGTGTTGTATATGACTTCATTTCTTTAAATTTAGCTACACACATAGACGGAAAATTATGTTGGTGAACATGTCTTGGGAAACGTTTAATTAAACGGCATGAGTTGGACATAATTAGTGAAAGTTTTCTCTTTAGAGAATTCGAAGGAAATTCATTTGTGAAACTGTATCTCCAAATAGCAAATAAGAACAAAAATGTTTGGACGCAATACTTGAAATTATGAATAGTAACACTATGCAACAAGAAAAATTCCAAGGAATACCACTATATTTTTTATGGGTTAACCGGTTAGTAATCGGTTAATTTCATTATTAATCGGTTAACCGATTAATAAAGTTTTTTCTTAAATTAAGTAATGTCAACAAATAAAAATACATAAATTATTTATTATTTTGAGTTTATTATAGCCCAGGGCTAGAGCCTTTGAAAATGGTAAAAAGTGAAAAAAAATTATAGTAGCATGAAACCCGTTAAAAAAGGATGAGAATATAACAAAAATTAAAGGAAAAATAATTTACGGGCGATCTGAGGTCGGGAAGTGGCAGGGGGTGAGTTTTTAATGGTAAAAAAAATAAAAAACCAAAAACTTGATTATTTGAATTTTGCACATAAATTTTGAGGTTATGTGAAAAAAGTGTTATAACAAAAGTTGTAGGTCTCTTTATTGCCTACAAGTTTGTCATTTAATTTTTTCCATAGGACTTGTATTTTTGCCGGTAATCGAGATAAACCGTTTTTACCCTTAAAAACTCACCCCCTTCCACTTCCCGACCCCAGGTCGTCCGTAAATTATTTTCCTTTCATTTTTGTTATATTCTCGTCCTTTTTTAACGGGTTTCATCCTACTATAATTTTTTTCGGTTTCAAAAATTATCGACCTGGTCTATTAGTAAAAAAAAACAATAACAAAACAAACATAACAATTCTTGAACTAAATCAAGCAAAAAAATTATACGTATATAAAAATAAACAAGTTTGTGAGATAATTTTTCAATAGTTTAAGGAGATCTTCTAAAAAATATTTTCAAAAACATAATTTGGTTTAAATGTTTAGGATTTAAGCGATTCTCTTCTTTAGTTTTGATAAAACTTGACTTGTAAAATTCCTTTCACTTGTCGTAGATGATGGAGGAATAGAAAGCAGTTCATAATACATAATATCTAATTTCTCACTCCTTTTTCTGGATTTATCTAAGCATATAAAACAATATATTGTGCCATTTTTTTTATTCTTAATTGCTTGTATTACTATCGGTAGTTTTTCTTCCACTGTCAGGTCATCATCTGACTCATACTGCAAAACTCAGCACCGAACATTCTGCAAAAAAAAAAGTTTATTTCCGAATTCCTTAGTTTCGTTTTTGTATTGTATTTTAAAATACTGTTGCTAGGAGGAAATAATCCGGAGTGGAGGTATAAAACAAGTATATTTAAAACCAGAATTCGTCTCTCATTAAATCTAATCCTTAGATTTTTAATTAAATCGTTGCTATAGTATTATTGGCTTTTATTAAATTATGAATCAAAAACTTAATTCAAGTTCTATTAGACTAGCATAACTAGTCTTTACTAAGCTCTTTTATAACCACCTCCTTAGGTTTTAAAGATTTACTTTTAAGTAGTCTGAACTTAAAAGTTGAGAAAATGAGCACACTTCTTTGTTTGTATGAAAAAAATTATCTCTAAAAACACATTTTGTCTATGGGACGAAACAAACAATGAAACACCCAAAAAATATGTTATGTACATACATCGGTTAATCGGTTAATCGACTGAAATTAACCGGTTTAACCGTTAATCGAAAATAGCGAATTTTAAATTAACCGATCAGTTAACCGGACAGTAATTAACCGGTTAACCGATTAACGGTTAACCGAATTAACACCCTAGTAGTATAAAAGAAAACAAATGAGTAATATCCCTATGGAAAATTTGATGACAAATGATCCAAAAGTACTCGTCCTATGACTTGAGAAAATGAGACTGGTACGAAAAATTAGGAGTAGTGAATAGTGAAAAAAGACATATTGTGTAAATGGTCACATATTAACCATTTTCAGTCAATTTAGTTGGTACTCCTGCTAGTATTGTAGTAAACGGCACTGAACAAATTCGATGCACCGGGATCTAAGGCCGATTACATAGTATCTATATAATATTAACTTTCTCCCTTCAATGAGACTGCCGTGCAACTCAGGAACCTGTTCCGTAACTATATTCAGATATCAACTCCAGCTTAACTGGTATTTATAACATTGAAATATATGTTCCTCTGTGGTCGAGTAGGTAGTGTACTTGCCTGTTATGCCGGAGGTTGTCGGTTCGAGTCCTATCAAAGAACCCGTTTAAAAGTAAAATACAATTTCTACTTGGATTTGTAACAATTACAGCTGAGTTTGGGAATACTATTTATATATAATCTATATTATTCTACACCGATTAGGACTCCATAAGATAGTTACAAGGTGCATACAAAGTATCAATTAACCCCATCCTAGGCCATCCCCATGTAAAAGTGGCTGGTCCGCTTCCAAAAAAACTTGGGCAAAACAAACATTAAAAAATCCCAGTATTGAAAATATCGATGACATTTTACGCTGGTAAGACAGAAATCAAAATGATTAAAAGTAGTTGAACATGATAAAGAAAAACACTTAATGAAGTTCCGAACATTTAAAAAAATTCAATAATATGTGCGACCCGTGACGAGATACATCTGTTAATTGGTTTGATAAATTAATAGGATTTTCGCTCGTTGGTGTTTGCTGCCGTCGCTGGCAGTGAGGTAAAAGGTCTCTGATGAGAGCCAAAATTTTTCTTTGAATTTTCGATATTTACATGCTTTAGAATTTCTTTCTTAAATAAAAAATAATTTAATTCAAAGATTAAATTAAAAACGAACTTAAGACAAACTAATTAAATAACTTTGGATAAAAAACCATACAGTTCGACTAAAATTCATGACTCAATTGTTAGAAATAAAATTTTTGGACCGATTTTAAAGAAATATGGCTTGTTTTGTTTGAAATATACTTACCTACTAGCATTCACCTGCGACTTTGTCAGCGAGCTGCTGTAATGTCGGTACATTCGTAGGGAAAAAAAAGAAAAAGTACCAAGTTTGACCCATTTTTAGCTCTTAAAAAGAACCTTTTATATTAATCTAGACTATATTCGATGAGTATACCAAATTACATTTAATAGTGATAATGTGTGCTATTGGCTGAGTAGTTAGCGCGTTTGACTTCAAACTCTGAGGTCCTTGAGTTCAAGACTAGTTTCAGGCAAGCCAACCACATCATGCATATTTCTCATGTTCATTAGTGTGTTATAGTGTAGTTTGTTGTTGGACTATTACAGTGATGAAGGCATAGCACTGATCACCTTGGCAATACTGCCAACGATTAATAATAACATATCGTAATGCATTTCACAGCATCGTCCTTCGTGGGTATTGTAGCAGAACCGTAGGCGAAGTAAAAGGACTAATAAAATGGCTACACAGCTTAAACAACTCAGTGCCTCTACTTCACACCAGAGGGGTTTGCAACACTGCTCTACAAAAAACGCGCAAAAGCAGGGTTGTAAATGAATAAAGCTTTCTATCTCTCTCCCACTTCACCACCTGTTCTCTTTACACTATCCCCTTCCCAAAGAAGGTAGCACATTAATTAATTAACTGGTAGGCATTAAATTGCCTGATTGTGTTACTTCTCGTAGAAAAAAAACTATTCACTACATGACGGGTACCCCCGTTGGACATGTCGTAATTATTTAGATGAAGGACTTCCGTCGATAGCTTCTAGATTCTAGTGTATTCTAGCAGGGTAGTTGGTGTAATGACTATCTAAACTCTTACGTGCTCCTTTATAGTTTTTTCGTACATCATTTTACAATAACGTCTGTTGGTTAGCACATACCATTTATTTGTATTACCATTATTTTGTGATCAGCCCCACTGTGCGTTTTAGTAGCGTAATTATCGAAAAATTAACATGATATATGTTACTCATCATACTGCAAAGTGTTTATAAATTTACCTTCAATTTCTTATAAATTATATTACAAATTTGACACTCTGAAATTTAAAACACACACACACACACAGCCAGGTAGCTCATTTTAATTAAACTTAAGAAAAAACTATGTGTGTATGTACATTCAAATGTCAATTTTATCTCTTTATAAAATCTACTAATTCAAAAAATTTTAATTCATTTCCCTATAAACAACAATAAAAAAAGCTGAAAGAAACTTTAAATCTTTTAAAGTGTCATTTGGTGTTAAAAATCTTTTAATGAATGACATTTATTTTTAATACAAAAACTTTTGTAATGTTTTGCTTGAGAGAAAACATTAAATTTTAAATAAAACTGACTTTAATTAAATGTCACTCAAACGTGTAGTTAACTGTCAGTTATTTAATTCTAACATACATGAATATATGATGTTAGATATTTATACACGTCCATACATAACATTTTATGAAACGTACGTCTACATATGAGTACTATTTATATGGGTATGTTTGGGTTTAAGTATTTATGATAAGTAACTATTATTTAGTATTTTACTTGAAAATGTTCGTTCCTCTTTCTAGTTGAACTCATATATGAGATATTTTTATATACAAAATTATTCGTATCTATTGTTTATTTTTTCACTTAACATTGAAATTATATTGTTTGTTTTTATTCTTGGTTTTCTTTTACGATTTTATAAAAAAGCGAAAAACGTATATGTATTTTCCTTGTCGTTTTGTTTAAGGATAATATGGCAGACAAAAGAATTCTTGTATAATAAAACAAAACAACAACAAAAAAAGAGAAAGTAGGAAGGATTATAAAAACTTATATTTTATGATTTCTTAAAAAAAAACTTTTGCCCTGTTTTTCCCACACAAATTTTACATATGAAAAATGTCTTCGTGTGTGGAAAAACTTTTATATTTTAAATATGTGTGTCGTTGGTATTTAAAGTAACAAGTCCCAGCAAAAAAAAATTAATTTAAATTTTTGCCATATTTTGGAACTTTCTTAGGAATTCTGATGTTTCTAAAGCGAATGCTAGACAGGTCAATATTTAGGCTTTCAACAAACATTCACACACTAGTACTTGTATTTATCAATGATATTTTATACTAAAATAGAGAAATAATAAAAAGAAGCTTAACACAAGACAAAAGTGAAACGTGAATACGAGTATCAATAACTATCAAATGAAATACAGCTCTAAGACTGAGAGTATGAATTGATTAAAAGTAGATTATGTTCAACTCTTGACTGCAAACCACCGACTTTGGTCGAGTGGTCTAAGCGGTAAAGAACTCTGATGAGATTAGCGGGAGCTATCGAAACGTCAGTTCAACCCTCTGCGCAGTCAAAAAATTTTCTTTGTCTACATGCTTCACATTTATCTCTAAACAAATATATAATTTAATTGAAAAATTAAATTAAAACCGAACTCTCAAGCCAAAAATAATTAATTTTCTTTGGATATACCCCCATACAGTTCGACTAAACTCATTCTTAATTTTTAAGATTTGTTAATGTCTTCATCAAGATATATTTATTTAACAATTTATTTAACAGCTAAAATTGGTTTTACAACAAATAAAAAGTTAAAAAAAATAACATGTATTTTGATACTAGAATTTAGATTTCACATGTGAAACCAAATAAAATACAAAACCAAACAGTGTCACCACTGTTGATGCTTTCCTACCAAGTTTTGTTTGAATTTGTTTTATTTTCTAAAATATTAGGCTTAATCTACTTTTTATAACTTTGAAAAAGTATTTGTGCATATTTATTTACGCAAGTTATACAGCAATTAAAAAAAATTATGTTGTAGTAAATTTTTCTTTAGCGGCAACGCTGAATAGAACGTGCACTACCAACACAAGCACAGAATTAATGTGGCTTTCCAGTGCACAATATTTATCGATATGTCTGATGTTAAAAAATATATGAACCTTTAGCAGAGCCGAGTTGCTTAATATTCCTTAAGACATTAAAGGGCTTGTTTTCTAAAACGAAGCCTAAGCGTTGAGAGATTTCCAATGTGCTTTGTTATTGTAATTTGAAATTTTTCACATAAAATTTGTCAACGCGAATCGTTGCTTTTTACAAAATAAGGGCCTTAGTAGAATATTCGGCAGTTTTCCTGACAGTTTTCTGAATTTTTTTAATACGACTTCAATAGCCTAGAACAAATTTCCATAGCTCTGGGATTTACTCAGACCAAGAGGTCTTCTTTTGTACCAATTACTTTTATGATTTTTGTACGTTGTCTGATCGAAACTACAGACTGAACTCTGACCGAATTCAACTGAAAAGGTTTACTGGGTTCTTTATTGAAAAAATGTGTTGACTGCAGAAATTTAAAAATAAAAACTATGAGCTGTAGAACTAATTTTACCTGTTAAACAAATATAAAATTTTTCACATCCTAAAGCCTGTAACTCAATTAAATTTGATCCGATCATCACCGTTTATATATTGACTGAAAAAGAAGAGACATGTCTATGGAACAGTGCAAAATTTGTATAAGTTAGAAGAACAGTTCTCAAGATTTTTGGAAATCGCTTTAAAATCTGCAGAAAAACACGCCCCTCGCGAATATCTCGAAAACGACTCTTAAGAAAAATAAATGATTGCCATATTCGTGCTAGTGACCCCAAATTAGCTTTTTAAAGATCTTTTTCTTGATGTTATGGCAAAAAGTTGAAAATTTGTTAACTTGCGTAATCAACAGCTAGTCAATTAGACTATGCAACAAGGAAAATGCCAAGGAGTACCACCATATTTTTTAATGTGTTATAGTCCCCTATCTGCAAAAACTGTCGAAATTTTAAATTCTATGGATAATTTTTTTTTATAATTTTATCTAAAATGTGGGTTTTTTAAAAAGCCTGTTCTGCTCCAATGATTTATGTGTATGAAGTTAAATTTTAAAACATAAAACCCTAGACATTAACCATAGAATTTAATAGAGCTCTTTTATGAGGTTAACATTACTCTGTTAACAATTAAAACGTAGTGAGTGCAAAAAAAAATTTTTTTGGAACGAGTCAACGTTTGCGAAAAAAAATATGAGGATTCGAAAGGAAGAAACTCCTCTACAAACGCTCAGATTACCTACAAACGCTACATGTCATCCCTACAAATACTACTAAAGCTTATATCACCTCTTAGAGAATCCACATTTCAAAAATCGGTCATAACTCGTCCAAACTCAAGCTCTTAAAAATTCGTAATATGAGCGTTTGTAGAGGAGTTCCTTGCCTTCAAATTCTCATATTTTTGTTTTTTTCGTCCACGTTGACTCCTTCCCAAAAGAATTTGGTCATCCCTTAGAGAATCCACATTTCAAAAATCGAGCATAACTCGTTCAAACTCAAACTGTTAAAAATTCGTAATATGAGCGTTTGTAGAGGAGTTCCTTGCCTTCAAATCCTCATCAATTTTTCGCCCACGTTGACTCCTCCCCAAAAAAAATGTGGTCATTACTTAGAGTATCAACATTTCAAAAATTAGGCATAGCTCGTCCAAACTCAAACTGTTAAAAATTCGTAATATGATCGTTTGTAGAGGAGTTCCTTGCCTTCAAATCCTCATCATTTTTTTGCCCACGTTGACTCCTTCCAAAAAAATACATTTTTTTAAGCATTCACTACGTTTTAATTGTTGACAGAGTAATGTTAACCTGTTAACAGAGCTCTGTTAAATTCAATGGTTTGTGTCTAGGGTTTTTTATTTTAAAATTTAACTTCACATTACTGATATTATCATGACTTCGAAAGGGGTTGTCCAATTTTAATTTTTATTTTTTTTAAAAAGAAGTAACACAATCAGGCAATTAATGCCTACCGGTCAATAAATTAATGTGTACCGTACGGCCATCGAAAAATTACCGTTTATAGAAGAAATTAAAGTACGCAAAGGTTTTTAATTAAAATAACAGCAGTATTCATAAACAATTTATTTGAACTAGGATCCCGCCCGGTGGTCGAGATTCGACCACTTGATCCGCAACCAGGCTCATTTGTAACCGGGTTTTTAGGCAAAAATATATATTGTGCATATCTAGAGAAAAATACCTTTTAAACCATATAACCGAACTTAACTTCGAATGCACTAAATTGTGCGATTAACAGGACACTGTTTTTCCTCTTTTCATATTTTGCGATTTCAAAACGAAATGGTTTTCAGAACACGCCCGTATAAATTTTTGCCATTTTCGATTTTTTATAAATTTTAAAAAAAAATTAATATTTCCAATTTTGCACACAGACAATAAAGTTTTCATCATTACGGTCTGAATAATTCCGAAGCCATCGAATACATAAAAAAATAATGTTAGAACGGCTTAAAGGTAATTTTATTCTAAGTTTCCTTGCATTTTTTTGTAATTAATTTAGACTACTGCTTCCCAAGTTATGATGAAATCGGTGTAGCAAGCAGCCCCTTGAAAAATCCCAAATTTTAGACAAAAATTAAAAAAATCGTATCCATATAATTTTAAATTTTTACTGATTTTGTAGTTAGGGGACCATAATACATCAAAAAAAAAATATAGTGGTAATCAAAGATCATGACAAAAGTTTAATTTTGTTTGTTGTTCAGGTTAAAGATCGTTCAACAAGGACAAGGAAAAACCTCATGTAATAAATAGCTAAGACAAAAACCAAATGTTGCGAACTTCTAAGAAACCAAAAGAATAGAAAATTATTACAAACGTGAGGTAAGTTTAGAAGACTTTCCACACTTTTGAAAACCCCTTAACAGAAATTGATTTAATGTTGGATTTTTAACAACTTGATTTTACCTCAACAACACGGTGGAAAGGTATAACAAGAACTATGACGATGAGATCGTGGTTTATCCCGAAAATATCATGGTTATAAGTTCGATACTTCTACAATCAAAAACTTGTTTTTATTTTTCAATTATTAATTACATGCTTTAAAAATTGCTTTCTCTATTTGATTGAAAAATTAAATTGAATTTAAGGACTGAATAGTTAAATATATTTGGAGTAAGAACCACACAGTTCAACTAAAGTTCCGAACTTCAATATTATGTATATTTAATTTAGCATTTTGCTGGGATGTTCGAAAACATACTCGAACATAGTATCGTTTTCATGGAAAGAAAATTTTTATTATGAAAAAATAAAATATTTAAAACATCAATGTTCTAAGTTTCTTTCATGACTTTTGTTTAAGTTTGAAATATTCTTCCAAAAGATCTGTCTGTCTACACACATGAATTTCATGTAACAAGAAAGAATTATATAATTTCATCCTTTTTTTTGCAAAAAGAATTGTGTTATTATGACTTTTTATTTACGATTATTTGTTTTAAAAACAAAGGCAAAAGTTAAAGAAAATACTTAAAACACAAGTGCTATCGGTGTTGTTTCCAACACTTACAAATTTGTCTGTAGGCTTAAGAAAACTTTGCATAAATACTTTGTGCAAAATTTGAGAAAAAGCATTTGTTATTCCTTTGTGCAATGTAACAATCAAAAGAATTAAAATTTATTTATTCATGATGCATATAATAGAATAAGAGCAAGCAAATAATTTATGAAGTAGAAAAGGATAATCTTATTTGAAACTAAATTAAATTTGAATAGACATTTTTTAACATTTTAATTTATTGTATTAAATAAAATCTTTATAATTAAATCATTTTGAGAAAGTTTAAGAATAATGTTAACACCTTAAGGGCGGAAGCGGTCCTTTATGGCAATATATACAGTTAAAAGTTACAAACAAATAATACTTATAAATTTTCTTTAAGTTGTTTGCGGTCCACCCGTTTTAACGTCCAGTCTTGAAACGCTGTCAGCAGCCATATTTGTTTTCCTATGCTGAAACTCCAGCCGGCTTTTTAATTTAATAAAAAAGCCTTGCAAATCGTTTCATGTACGAAGTTGCTTTCTTGCAGAACTCAAATATGCTGGATGTCATAGGCCGGTTTACCGTTTATTAAAATTTGGGTATGGTTTCTCAGTTCTTGAAAGAGCTCACCTAAAATTGAATTTTTTTAGTATAAAACCACATGACCGCTTTTCTGGAAGCTTGAATGTTACAAAATAAAATTTAATTAAGTTTTATTACGTCGAATTTTATCTTTTTGACTGTCGTGGTGTGTATGTGAAAAATAAACCAAAAGCTGTTTCGGAATGATGAAGAAAAACTATTGTATAACTCATACTTTGACCGGTCATCAGACGAGTACCTGCAAAACAATTGAAACTATTTTCCAGCGGTAAAACGTTAAAGGAGTATACTAAAATTTTGGTTCATTCACTCTAAGAAATATTTTCAGCATTTACAATATATTAAACTGAAAATATTATTTTAAATACGATGCATCGTATGGGTTAAACACTTAAGCAATTACTTTAGTCTAAATATGTAATTTTTAATTTATTTTTTATCACACAACTAGTGTTAAAATTCACATTTACATTCACTCAGTATACAAGTATATTCTTATTCTTTATAATTGTTGTCAAAAAATATAATGTACATCTACATGCGTACATATTTGTGAGGAGTGAGACCAACAGAATCTTAATAGAATAAGATGAATAAAATATAAATGTCCCTAACTTAGCTATAAATTGTATAAAAGAATTTTTAATTTGGCCTTGAGGAGTGTGTGATTTTTAAACGCAAAGAACATACGTGCTTCACACATGGTTACGATGACCATATTATATTCCTTGCAACTATGTATGTATGGCTGTGGGAAACAACCTAGTCTCGACAAGCAATATAAATGATTAAATCACATCTAATAATTGTATGGTCACTTAAAATCATATTACTATATTATTATATTATTAAACCTTTAAGAAATCTATTATTTGACATATTGTCCTAATTTAATTTGAAATGAAATTTATTTGTTGGCGTTTAAGCATTCTCTATATGCATTTCATTGGTGCTTTGCCAAATCGTCAGTAGACTTCAAACACAATTTTGAACAGTTACAAACCCTTTAAATGATTTAAATCAATTACAAATTTGTGAATTCTCAAATGACGATTTGGCAAAGCACCAATGAAATGCATATAGACAATGCATGAAATCCAGCAAAAAAAATTTTATTTCAAATCAAATTATGACAATATGTCAAATAATAAATATTTTAAAGGTTTAATTTGGATTTTCTTTTTCATTTTGCCGGATTTCTAATTATATAAAGGTATAGAAAAATAAAATAGATTCGTATCGAATATAAATTATTTGCTGGGTTTTGTTTAACTTTCGAAGCCTACTGTGCTTATTTTTGAAAATCATTTACAAATTTGTGAATTCTCAAATGGTTTTTGAAAATTTGTATATAAGATAAAGTGTTTGTAACTGTTTAAAATTCTTTTTGAAGTCTACTGACGATTTGGCAAAGCACCAATGAAATGCATATAGGCAATGCTTACTCCAGTTTGGTAGGTGATATAACAAAATGTCATTTGATTATGAAAGGTCGACCCATGTTTGTTTACTAAATTCTGTTAAAGAAATAACCAAACATGGGTCCTTTCATAATCAAATAACGTATTATCATATGACCTGCCGATTTTCATAATAAAAAGTCTTTGCATTTTTGAGTTATGATTGAGTTATGCATTTTTGAGTTATGATAATTGAGTTATGATTATTTTAGTCGAACTGTATGGTTTTTATCCAAAGTTATTAAATTAGTTTGGCTTAAGTTAATTTTTAATTTAATCTTTCGATCAAACTATTTTTTATTTAAGAAAGAAATTCTAAAGTATGTAAATATTTAACATTCAAAGCAAAAGTTTTGGATGTACGGAAGGATGAACTGACAGCTGTTTCGCGAGTACCAAGTCTACTCATCAGAGTCCTTTACCTACTCTACCACTGACAGTGGCAACAACACTGTAGGGAAAATCCTAATAATTTTAGTAAGCTCAATTAACAGACTGTCGCCATCTTGTGGCGAGTCGCACCTATTAATGAACTTTTTCTATATGCTCGGAGCTTCACTAACTGTCTTTTCTTAGCATGCTCAACTATTTTAAGCTTTTTCCATTTCGGTCTTCCGTACATCCAAAAATTGTTTTTTGAATGTTTAATATTTACATGCTTTAGAATTTCTTTCTTAAATAAAAAATAGTTTGATCGAAAGATTAAATTAAAAATAAACTTAAGCCAAGCTAATCAAATAGCTTTGGATAAAAACCATACAGTTCGACTATAAAATTCATAACTCAATTATTAAAACTCTAAAGGCGCTTAGCTAAAACATGAATGTGTACAGTTCCAAAAACTTGGGCAAAATAAACATTCAAAAAATTCCAGCATTGAGAATATCGATGATACTCCACGCTGGTAAGACCGAAATGGAAAAAGCTTAAAATATTTGAGCATGCTAAGAAAAGACAGTTAGTGAAGTTTCGAACATTTAGAAAAAGTTAATTAATAGGTGCGACTCGCCACAAGATGGCGACAGTCTGTTAATTGATCTTACTGTCAGTGGTAGAGTAGGTAAAGGACTCTGATAAGTAGACTTGGTAGTTACGAAACAGCTGTCAGTTCAACCTTCCGTACATCCAAAAATTTTTCTTGGGATATTCAATATTTACATGCTTTAAAATTTCTTTCTTAAATAAAAAATAATTTGATCGAAAGATTAAATTAAATAAGTTTGGATAAACACCATACAGTTCGACTAAAATAATCATAACTCAATTATAAAAATATATTTTTGGATTTGGGAAAAAAATGGATTCTTATAAAATTTCTTGCAGCATTTAAAGAGGAGCTGTGGAGCTTACGTTTCCAGTTTGGACTTTCTATTTTTAAAGGTTGCGGAGCCACAAAACCCCAAGTGGGTGACCTTAAGTATGCCAAGTTTACATTTTTCAGAAATCCGCTGTAAAATCTCTGACTATTGATATTTTCGAATGAAATTTTGAAGTTTAAATGAAGTTTGAATGTTGTTTCAAGTTGACAGCCAACTTACTAGCCAACAGATCGCCGAGTGGTAAGAGGTGTACCCAACGAAATGATCCAAGTTGAAGCATCTTTATGATTGTCTTCAGACCACTCATTATATATTCACATACAACCTCATCACCCTCTTTTGATTTAACAACGACAACCACAAGTATTAATTTGTTGAAATACAAAAAGCATTTGAGTGTTCATTGTATGGACTAGTCGCGTACCTGCAGACAAAATGACTAGTATGTGGTTAGAAATATACTAGTTGCTTTTTTATTCAGACTAGTTGCCTAACTGTCCTTTTTCCATATATCGAACAATCGATTTTAACATTAGGTTGTCACAGGAGCCCAACTAGTTCATTTGTACATAGTTATATGCTAGTTGAAATACTAATTATTATAGACTAGTGTTCTTACTAGTTTCTTTATTTATAGTTCTTTAAATATTAAAAAACATTTGGCTCAAGCATGGTATGAACGCACAGTTCTCATGTTTGAAGGCATGTACTCTATCCACTGAGCCAATTTCTACTTATTATATTTAGAGCTAAAATTTTGTTTTATGAATTTACAGCTGAAAATATGTTAATTAAAAAAAATTCAATTACTAGTTTCATTACAACTAGTTGTATGACTGTTCCAAAACGTTGTTGTTTGACTAGTATCGTTACTAGCCTCATTACAACTAGTAAGATGACAGTCCCTTGTTGACTAGTAATGTTACAACTAGTATAATGACTGTCCCAAAACGTAACTAGTTGTACATTTAGGTGCAGGGGTTGTCTATATGGTTTAGTTGCACAATTTCGTAGATATGTTTATATATAACATTCATATGTAATAAATTCAAAAAGTAAAATCTTATACACAAACCAACTACTACAACTTTAACAAATTTATAAGTAACTGTCGTCTTACAACGCACACAGGACGCGGCACTAAAAGATGCAAAAGTTAAATAAAACAACAAGAAAAGCCATGTATTCAACAATAACAACAACACAACACATTATGTCAAAATTTATAATAAAAATGGCAGTTCTTTATTTTTTTATTATCAACATGAATAACATGAAAACATACTTATTCCTTTTATTTAATTTTATTTATGTGTGTAGGTAAGTGTGCTGCACACAGACGTATTAAATTTTTTAAAGAAAATATATTTACTCGTTCATACGTGTAATGACAATTGAATTGTATTAACAAAAAGTTTTTGTTTCTGCAATTTGTGTAAAATGCATATATTTTATATGTAAGTCTTTTAATTAAAAACCAACATAATGTGAATAATTGCTGACGAAATTTAAGATTTGAAAAATATAAATCTTAAGGGTTCAAATTTTCTTTAATTAAAGCTGTCATATAGTCTGATTTTTGTTATAACAAAATATAAAAATTAAAGAAGAGTAGCTGATAATTTTCAATATATAGGAAAATTTTGCATGCTACTGCACTTCACCATATATTATTTTGATGTTTTTAGTTAGACAACTCATACGAAAACAAATACTTCAGAGCTTTCACAGCAAGACTTGCGAAAATCCATGATTATAACGTGGCTCCTTTAACATTATGATGACCTTGGCCAAGACTATGTACGCTCTAAAACATTACTTCAAATTTACGATCATATATTGTCTAAATTTGTGTTGAAAATTTCTCCTTTCTTAAAATTACATCGATTTTGTAGTTATTTTATTAAAGAAAAAACCTTTCAAACTAAACATATTTACTCCAAGTGGAAAAAATGCAACATAAAGTATAATACGGCTGTGGCTGAATGGTAGATACGTCAGACTATCAGTCAGGAGGTCGCGGCTCAAACCTCTACGCAGCCGATAATAATCTGTAAAGTGTTTCCTACTATTATCGACCTAATTTGCAACAAAAGTGTTTTAGAGCGTACACAATCTTACTTTAGCATAGCATCGCGATAACCCAAAACTAGTTCATCTCATTGTCATGTAGTAATGAAGCAAGTATTTCTGCAGTGTGACTATACCTTTACTATAGTAGATTTTTATTAGTTAGAAAGACTTTTTAATTTAAACTTTATAGTTTTCTTCATACTGTTTAATATTGAAAAACTTTTAACCCTGTATATGTATGTATTATTCTCGTAATGCGTCATATTAATGTATTACACTAGTTCACAAATTTTCAACTTTTTGCGATCACCTCAAAAATGAAATGTTTTCTAAGGTAATTTGGGGTCACTGAACACGAATATGGCATTTTTTTGCAGTTTATAAGGCTATTTTAAAAAATCTGGAGTACTGTTTACTTGAATTGAGCAAATTTGGCATTGTTGCATAGATATGTTTTTCCTCTTTCAACCCATATTCAAAATCTGTTCATCGGATCAAAAATCAATGAGTTACAGGTCTTTATATTTGAAAAAACTCTATTTTTTCCAAGTTTTTTTTAATTTACTAATTTAACTCGCTTCAGTAAGGCAAATGAATTTTTTTAAATTTATTTTAGACCCACATCTTAAAGAAAATAGCAAGCGTAAAATTAGTTACATCGGACCAAATATGAGAAAGTTACAACATATTTAGTGAACAAAACAAAATTTTAATTTTCATTCGTTGGTCCTCAGCTTAGTACCAGTTTTTGCTGCCATTCCATTACTTTTACTCGTTTAAAAAAAAGGTCGACATATCGCATATCAAAGTTACCAAAATTATATGTAGTTTTCAACACTACTCAAATGTTTATAATTAAAATTTTTATGAAAGACTTACGGCAAAACAAGTGGAAAATGGTGCTATGTGGTGTTTTGTGCATATTAAAATTTTTCTTAATTCTATAAAATCGTTCATTATTGATATTTTCCAATGAAATTTTGCAGTTATATAGGAATTTATGTGAAAACTATCATAATCATTAGAATTCCTGAGAAAGCTCCAATAAATCTAAAAAATATGTCGATTTCAAAAGGGTGCATGCGCACCAAAAATTGTAAATTAGATTAAGTTGTTCTTCTAACATTATGTCTGTGAAGACACCTTTTAGACGTGTATATAATAATTATTTGATCCTTGAGAAAAAAACTTTATAGAGAAAACAATTATGGTGCTTTTTTGGGCAAAAATTGTTATAAATTCAAAATTTTTCAATTTTCAAATTAAAGATTGTATATTTTTCAACTCTGAAAGAATATTTCCATCAACTATTTTGTTAACTATTCGAAATTTTGTCATGTAACTAACAAAGAAATAACTGTCACAATCGGTTGTTATTTGGATCCGATATCTTAAAAATACTGGACCAAGGATTTGAAAAATTTTTCAATTTCAATATTAAAATGAGTATACCTCACTAACTATACAAGATATTTGTTTAACCAAAGACTTTTTTAGAACTTTACAAGGTATATAAGGACACAAAAAATTTTTGGAATCGAATGAGAAACAGAGAAATGACAAGCGTTGAAAAATTTTACATGACCGAAATGCACTACTTTGCACTTCATACCTCTGAACCTGAGAAATATAAGAAGCTTATCTTCCTAAATTAAATAAGAATACTTCTCTGATATCTCCATGTAAAATTTTATACTGATCGGACTAAAGAGTTAGAAATGGTTGATTTATTTCCAAAATATTTAATTCTGCACCACTGGCATTTTTCTTATACTCATACAGCATAAAAATTCTTTTATAAAAATTCAAAATCGGATGCTTTCTCTAAATCTATTGTAACTTTCTAAATTTCTGCCCGATGTTAACAATTTTAGTTTTTGTACGTTGGGAACAAAATTTTATTTTAAGATATGGGTCAAAAAAAAATTTTTTAATTTTTTGTTTGTTTTAATGGAGCATTTCAAAATGGTGAATTTTGAAAAAACGGAAAAAATAAATTTTTTTTCAACTATAAAAGCTTGTAATTCAGTGAATTTTTAACTGATCAACACAGTATAAATATGAACTGAAAGAGGATAAACATATCTATGCAACAAAACCAAATTTGCTCAATTCAAGTAAACAGTACTCAAGAGTTTTGGAAATATCTTTACAAACTGCAAAAAAACTAGTTTTTCGCGAATATCTCGAAAACGACTCTTAAGAAAAATAAATTAATGCCATATTCGTGTTCAGCAGCCCCAATTTAGTTTAAAAACCATCTCATTTTTGAGGTGCATTTGTTTTTTGTAAACCAGTAATATTTACTCAATGTTTTATTTAAAAATATTTTTATTTCGCCTTAAAAATCCCTTAAGAATTCTTTAAAAATAAAAAATAAGCATGTGGCTCCTTTTTTAAATCGACTAACGACTTTTGGTATATTTTTGCGAAATAATTTGTCACGTCTGTGATGAACAAATTAATGCACAAACATACTTATGTACATACATTCACACATAATGAAAACTTTAATGTTTGAGTAATATTAATTATTCATATAATCCATACGCCATATATGTATGTACACTCAAAATAAATTGGTAGGTAAATCAAATCAATTTAAGAAGTTTTCCCTACGGTAACTTTTCCATTTAAAAATGCTCGCAATACTGTAATAATGAAGATATGGAAGATAAAGGTGTTTATATACATTACACAGCAAATAAAATTTAATAATATCAACCTGGTATATGTTTAAAATGTTTTAAAAGTTAACACCTAGGCGAATCAATGAGCGGGCACCCCGGTACCCCCATAAAATGTATATTTATTTTGCACTATAGCTGACATTATCTGCCATCAATTATTAAATAAAAAACATTTTCAAACTGTTTTTATTTTTTAATAAGCTGTTTATCTTTTTATATTTTTTAATTTTTAATCTTTTTTAATTTTGACAAGTTTATTGTTATATTTTTTTTCATTATATATAATTGCTTATGCACAGTTTGGTATGCTGGTAGCCAAATATCTCTGAAAGTATTCAAGATATGTTATTAAACTAAAGTGTGCTTTTGTTGTTTATTTTTAAGCTTTACAACAAGTTGGAACTGATGAAAATCGAATAATATTTGCAAAAGTTATAAGAAACAATGTTTTTCACCGTGTGTTTCAATGGGGTGATCCAAATTGCAAGATTTTTAAAACTTGGGTCCTTTTTTATAATTTTTACATACATCGTTTTGTAATCGGATCATTAGTTTCAAAGATACAGATATATTACCTTTTTTCCAATTTAAAACACCGTTCGCCGTCAAAACGTATAAAACGTATCCATGACCAGAATCTGTTAATGCCCATGAAACTGCTTTTTTAACTACGTGCGGTGTTTATTTATTACAACGTTACTTGGAACGAAATAAATATACATATCTAAATAATGTGATTTTTGCAAATATTAAACGAAAACATTTGATTTTCAATTAAAAAAAAATTCAAAGCAAAAACGGAAACGGGCACCCGGATATATGTTTGGTTATTGACCGTAGGGTTAACTTACTGTTAATGTAAATTTTTTTTTAAACGAACACACATTCGCTTAAGCCTTGTTCGGCTTTTCTGCAGAAACACCCAGAGTCTTGGCAGGAATTGAACCTGCAACACCCGGCTAATAGTCTAGCACACTATCCACTACATTACGGGGGTACCCGTTGAAATTTTTATGAAATAACAATTTTCATTGATTAAAATACCTTTTTAAAATTATGTCATTTCATGTATGTATATGGTTACGTTGTGCTATCGTTATTTAACAAGATAACTTAGCTGAGATGATAAAGGCGTCCGGTTCATAAGCATGCGAAGAATTGTAAGAGCCTAAGTTCACGACCAAAATATTACATATTACTCAATTGCTATATATAAATTTGGAAAAAGACATGTTAGAGAAATAAAATTGTTTCTGATGGTTAAAATTACTAAAGTAATTTTCAACAATTATTGTGGTTAAAATTACCAATTTAAAATAATAACAAAGAAAATAGTTATTTTACAAAAATTACTGTAAGTCATCACAAGTCAGGTATATTTGTGCTATCGTTATTTAGCAAAATGACTTAGCTGAGATTAGGGCTGCCATCCATCCTCTTTTCCCCGGACACTGTCCTCGTTTTTAGGGCATCCGGGGTAGTCCTACTTTCTTTTTTAGCAAATGTCCGGGGTTGTCCAACTTTTTACAAAGTGTTTCGCCAGATATTTTTTTATTATACTAAATTTATGCGATGATTTTTTTTCGTGGACATTTTTTCCTCTATCTTGTAAAGTTGCTCGTATTTCTTCGTCTTTTTATGCATTGAAATTTCCATACAACTTGTTTGACAATTATTAAGTACGAAATTGCCGAAAATTGATATCGAAGGTTATAGCCGAAAAAAACTAAATTTTACAGGAAAACGTTTTTATTAAACAAATATATAAAAAATATGCTAAAAATGTTACTTACGTCTTAACTGTTTTTGCTATAAATTAATAACGACACCTATCAGCACTATGAAATTTTCAGATATGATGTAAATGATCGTAAATGTTCGATTGCCATTAAAAAAACGAAAACACCAAAACATCCCGATCAAGTTTTCTTTTCGTTATGGCTCGATATATATAAAAAAAATTTCAAGAAAATGGATTCTCTCTATTTTTCCTACCCTGTTTGTTTCTCTACACCTCATTTTCCTCATCTTCAAAAATTCGTAAAATTTGATTCATTTGTATAGATCGGTTGTGCTTTGTACTTTAAAATACATCTAACATAAAAAACATAGTTTGAAGCACGCTGTTGTCTTTTGGGAAATCGCAAGAAACTATTTTTAAATAAAAGTTTTTTGCTAGAAAGCTTTTCAATTAAGCTATGGCTTTTAGTCGAACTGTATGGGTTTATATCCAAAGAAATTTTAATTATTTTGGCTTGAGTTCGGTTTTAATTTCATTTTTCAATTAAATTATATTTAAATTTAGTGATAAATGTGAGGCATGTAGACAAAGAAAATGACGACTGCACGGAGGGTTGAACTGACTCTCTTGAGTGCAAAGAAGAGATTAGCGGGAGCTATCGGAACCAGCGTGACCGTTTTGCGACTAAAGTGGCAATTTGCCACTTTTTCAACTGCCTTGCCACTTTTATTGCCCCCTTTTTAAAATGACCTAAATCTGCCACCTTTTGTAATATTATGCCCCTTTTTGTCGCTTTTTATGAAATGATGCTTCTTATTTTAATATAAGCTTTTTACGGCACGAAACTGTTTTTTATTAAAAAAAAATCTCAAGACAAAAATTTTTTTTGAGTCTATCATGTAAAGTCTTATGACAAAAACTATTTTGAAATAGTTTAAGAGTTTAGATCTATAGATATTCATTATTGTATTAAAATTATTAAAAACTATCACCCTGATTCACTAACACGAAGAACGTCTTGTTAAAAATTTTTATGAAAATCACGCAGCTTTAAATACTTTTAAAATTATTTTCATGCAAATTTTGGTGCCATGTCACAATATCCAGTGACATACTGTCCAAAGACATTATGTCACTGCTAAAAATGGCATAACATCCATGGACATTGTGACACTTTTAATAGAGCCATGGACTATATGACATTATTATTATGACCATTATGACACTTTGAAATGTGTCATACTGTCCACACTTTTAAAAATGAAAACAAATTCAAATATACATGTTTTTGACTATTCACTTTTTACTTCTGCAATCGGTGACAAGTAATAAAAGATCAATTGACGTTATTGCATTTTAAAGGGTGAAATAAAATCAAAAACAATTTGCAAATAGCGTCAACAATGATTAAAATATGTCCAATCGACATCGTCGATTCAAAGAAATATTTGGAAATTAATTAAAATTTTCAAGAAATTTTATTTTACTACAAAATATTCTTTGCGTAGCTGGCCTTCGGCCGGGCTTAAGTAGTTTTTCTTCTTGGTATATTGAAAAGCGGCTTTCGGCCGGTCTTAACGATTTTCTCCTCTCAGTATACTCAGCGGGTTCGCCGACCGAAGGCCGGCTATGCAAAAATCTTTACTCAGCGAAACTACTTTTCGATATACTTTACTAATGTGCTGTTTGCATATGCAAACAAGCGACTTGAGTAAAAAATTGTTTATGGAAATTGCTAAATAAAATGAGTGCCTTTCACATAAATTTTATACAAACAACTCTTGTTTGCATTGTTTGTCTAAAATTTATATAAAAAGCAGTCAGTTCTTTTTAACGAAAAAACATCAAAATTGATTCATTTTATTTCAAAAGCATTATATGCCGTAGAAATTCATTAAATATTAGAATTTGGTTCAATTATTCCCTTTTCAAAAAATTTGCCCCTTTTTTTGGAAGAATCCCCTTTTTGGTGCCACTTTTTTTCTCAAAATCCCCTTTTTGAGCCACTTTTTAAAATTTTCAACGGTCACCCTGATCGGAACGTGAGTTAAACCCTTCGTGCAGTAAAAATTTCCTTTGTCTACATGCTTCACATTTACCTCTAAATAAAAATATAATTTTATTAAAAAATTAAATTAAAGCCGAACTCAAGCCAAAATAATTAAAATTTATTTGGATATAAGAAAGCTTTTCTCTATTAAAATTATTAGCTTTTTTCTCATTTTTTAAAAAAATATATACATATTTGTTAAAAGTGTTTAAGTCTGATCAAATACACAGCACAACAAAATGTAGTTTTTTTTTGTTTAAATAAAAAAGCTGATTCTTATGTATTTTTATCTCCTGATTACGATGGCATCGTTAGTTTTTCCTTAGCAGCTATAGTTTTAAAGATATATTGACATTTAGCATTTGCATAACTTACACCACTTTTGTATTATTAGCTTAATATTTCACGAATGGTCCTACAAACTTTAATATACTTTCTGGATTATTAATCCAAATAAAAAATGTCAAGAAATTAAAGTGATGCCATTTTTCTATCTCTTTTGTTTTTCTACACCTTTTGAAAATAAAACAAAATTTCATGCTACTAATTTCATTAAATAGTGCATCATGTAAATTCAGTCCTACATCGAAAATATTGTATTGTTAGCAGTTGTTGTTATTTTAAATGATACGACATTACTTGATTGCAAAATGAGCTTTTTTTAAATTTGTTTATTTATACAAATATTTATTTATAAAATTTGTTTAACAAGCACAGTTTTTGCTTAAGCCTTGGAGACATCGAACCTTCGAGGGTCGCTATCGACGGTCGGACTATCAAATAAACGATAATTCCAATGGTTGATTTTACTACATTTTATGGGTTGGTGCAATTTTAACATATGAAATTGGTTAGATTTACTAAAATTATATTTTGAGTGTAGGTAAATCTGATATACCAGAGCATACGTATTTCTGTTGTACACGACTGTTACTTTTATTTGTATGTTGCAATATGAGTTCATAATCATTTCAACACGTGCCCGTAATATTAGCTACCAATAAACAGACATAAAAAACAAACAGGTATAGTTTAAGGCCGGTTCATACAATGTGACAAACCTTCTGACAACATTTGCTTACAATGCAACAATATTTATTGACAACCATCTTCTTTTGTTGAAGAAGAAACAGTTTTGCCGGCCTCTGCTGGTATTAAGCTGATATAAATCAAAATCTCGTGGCAACCATAATCGAAGAGCAACAATGGTTCTATATGGTTGAAAATAAATCTGTTCTAAATATAACAACCATATCAATGGTTCAAAACTAACTTATATATAATTCGAAATAACTATATATATACATGGTTGAAAATAAGCCTGTATATGGTTTAAAATTACCATATTATGGTTCTTAATAATCATATATGGAGGATTTGCATTTACAATGCTTTTTTCGCGTCCATTGAAAGTATGGCAAAATATTTAATAAAATAAACGCATAAATTTTAATATGAAATATACTTTAGCATGATTTAATATATTATAAATAAATGTGCATACGTTTTTTTAGTGTAAGACTAGCGATTATGTGTTAAAAACAAAGAACAAAAATACTGTTATAGTAAATTGATAGTAAATTTACGAAGGTTTTAGACTATTTTTATTTGCTTTTCTTATTTTATACATCAAATATATGAAAAATAATAGGAATTGTAATTTTATTTTGTAATAAATTGTTTTGGTCCGCAGTTTAGTGTATTACGTATTAAATTGTCCTTTTAAAACTAAAACCCTTTTAATAAATTTTGTGAATCGATTGAAAATCTATGACAGATATTTTTAATTTTCTTGCAACACCAATTAAATGAAAAACTTCTTTTCTGTTTAAGCTATACCCAGCAAAAACTTCTTACTGGTAAGCAAAAACAAGTATATGAGGATTTAAGTCGTAACTACTTACAATTTGACTCGATAACTACTTATTTTTGTTTGAGAAGTTCAAAAAATAAGGGGTACCCCTTACAAATGTATTTACATTGTCACAGCAGTTAACTACTTATTATTTGACTTACTTAAAGCTAAAAAATAAGTAGTCAAATAAACAAATTAAAATTTACAAAAATGTATACACACTATGTTTTATTTATATTTTTTCAATTTTATTTTATTTTTTGGCATAGCTGGGATGCGAACATGTGCTCGTTTAGATATGAAGACAAGCACTTTCCCACTCAGCTATTGTTAGTTAGTTAGTTTTAGTAGTATTCTTTATTAAATTTTTTCAAAATTCGTTATAAAATAATCTTAAGAACTAAAATTATTTAAGAATAATACATACGGCTTTGACTTTTCTCGTTAGCCGGAAAATATTTATTTTAATATTTTTAATTTTTAATTAATGGTTATATTCAGCAATTAAAGTGTTGATAATGTATTTAACTATCTTTTCCCAATTACAAAATGTCGGGAATTCTCCGTCTAATATTTAAATTAATTGTTCTTCGGATACTCTTATACATCCAAAGTATTGCAACCTGAATTCATTGAACTCACTCAGCTGTTGTTGACTTATAAGTTTAAGCGACAAAACTTAGTTTTCATATACAAACACATGTTTACTTTAAAAGTGGTTGTCTAGTTATTTCATTAATACATATCAAACAATTGTAGCTACTTTCAGATTATGATAAAAACGCGTACTCATTTTATTAAAAAAACTAAGTAGTATAGTTCTAATTTGAAGCATAGTAGTAAGATAAATAAGAACCACTCATTACTTTGTAACCAATTGATAAAGTACTATCGATTACAAAAATGACAAAAGGTTTTGCTAGATAGTCGTGTCTTATCCGTTGAATTTCAATAAAACTTGAACAAAGATCGTGAGCTTAAAATTTTTTCAAAAAGTTTTCTTGCAGTTGTGGCAAAAATTCGGAAAATATTTGTTTATAATTTACTATAAAACATTATATACATATAAAAAGATGTGCGTTTTGCCCATATCTTCCATCACTCCATTATCTAAGAGAAATTTAATTTAATTTAAAAAATAATAAAAACTTTCTTTTCATCGAAAAATTTTTTTTTAAATACCTCTTTTTTTAAATAGCAGTACTTTCAGTTAATTGCTAAAATAGTGATATAGTAAATAACAGAAATGTTAGCAGCTGGTATTAATGAGAGCTTTTTACCAATATGTATTTTCTTGAAAATTTTGAGATAACTTGTTTACACTATTTGCTTTTAAAATACGCAAATCTCTGGGTAAGTATTATTTGAATTAATAAACTTGAGTTCATTTTTGCATTAAGCCGGCAAAGCTTTAACATATTTGAAGCCTGCGCGGTAACATAAATACTTTTTGCTACTGTTTTGTACTAAAAAAAGCTTTTAAGGTAAGTTCTAAATAAGCACATACGTATTTAAATATAAGCAATTTTAGTACACACTATGTAAATATAAATATACGCTCGTTTACTTTTATTTTCAGATTTTCTTACTGATTTATTATATTTGATATCTTTTGCTATATATAAGTTTTTCTCTTCTTTATTCTTCGAATGATTTTAAGTATTGTTTACATTAAACAAACACACCTGTTGGTACAAAAACATATCTTAAGCTCTGATAAGTTTTCGTGAGGTATAAAAGTTCTTTGCGTTTAGTTTGGATTTTATTTTTCATTTTGCACTGACGATGTGTGGGAGTGTGGTGGCTTGCGAAAATAACGTTGTTCTATTCTTCTTTTTACGTTCAAAATTATATGTGTGGACTTTAGACGAAAGCACTTAATTCGAGTTAAGACAGTATTACAAGTAGAGGCATTTATAAATGGATGTGTCAGAAGCTAAAAGGTCTAACTCCACTTTTCGAAAATTTCTCAATTTTGTTATATTACTATCTAAATAGTTGTAAACTCTTTGAAAATTGTTTGGTTCTTCTATTATTTAAATATTTTCCATTAAAAAAATACTAAAAATCGGTATAGGTCTTCAATATTATTTGAATTTTTTTCACATGTATTTTTAAATTTTTTTGAAATTAGCCAACCCACCTCTTTTGCGGAAATCCCCTACCCTCGCATTTTTTCTGTTATATATCTTAAAATTTTTGGTAACAATAAAAATTAACAAAAATAAATTAAAATATATTTTTCAAAACACAACTAATTTACTCTACTTTTTATTTTGTAGAGTTAGGCCTTTTAGCTTCTAATACATCCAAATGCTGAATTTTGAGGCTCATCTTTTGATATAATTACCATCTTTATATAGGGTGGCGCATAAGTAACGTTAAGATTTGGAAAGAGCACGTCAGGTAGAATCAAACAATGGGCTACATTTGAAAGATATTATCTTTAAAACATAATGTGAACATATTTCCAAACTATATTCTAAATTTTAATAAATGCCAACGTTAAATAAAAGCAGAAAGAAAAGAGTTATACATTGAATAAATCTTAACGTTACTTATGCGCCACCCGTTACTTATGCGCCACCCTATACAATGTTGAGTCGCAAATATATTAATATTTTAAAAATTGGAGTTATCTCTATATTTCGAATGTGTCAAAAAACAAAAAAAAAATGGTTTTAATATTCTATTCGAGATCGAATAATTACATAGAAAAAATAAGTTTTGTTTTTGATAATAAAAATCCCGGTGTTCAATTAATTTTTTTTCAAATTTCCTGTGATAAGGAATTCCGCTATATTGATAACAAAAATTAGAAATTTTTTAATGTGTTCTGATCTATTTTGCTACTTTTACAAAATGCACCCAAATGTGATACACAGAAAAAAATAGACAAGAATTATATTCAATAAAACCATGTTATTAAAAAAAATATAATTTCAATAACATTTATCTTTAACATAATAAAATATTTCGTTGTATTTCTTTTCCATGCCGGATATTTCTTTTCTTTTTATACATAACTACTTAAAACAAGTTGTATGCCATAAACAAATAAATGGGATATGGCTCAGCTATAGAGAGTATGCTTTACGTCCGGAAAGCCCGGGTTCGTATTCCAGCCATGTCAACTTTTTTTTATTTATATATATATTTTCAATTTGAAATAATTTTGTTATCAATATAGGGGAATTCTTTATCACAGGAAAATTGAAAAAAAATTATTGAATACCGGGATTTTTGTTATCAAAAACGAAACTTATTTTTTTTTCTGTGTACTTTTTTATTCTTGGCACTTTTTTTTGATACTTTTTACTAAATGAAGAGATACTTTTTACTAAATGAAGAGATACTTTAGACAATTTTCCTTACGTACTGAACTAAGTGGTGTTAATTTTTTTTTTGCAAAATCAGTTTACATTACACTGCTTTACAAGCAAAAGGTATAGGAGCTTTATACCTTTTGCTTGTAAAGCAGTGTAATGCATTTTTAAAGAGTGATTAAGATATGCTTAACCCGAGAAAAGTAACGAAAAATTTTTAATATCGGCCATTTCCAGATAACGGTACATTTATGTTTCTTCGATGTATACTTCGATTAAAGTGATCTATATATTATTTGAAAAGCTGCAAAATTACGCATCGAATAGTGGATAATTGGCTTTGATCGGATAAAAAATTACTGAAGTTATTGGTGGCCAAATTTAACAAAATTTCTTGATGTCTCTTCGGAAGCTGTACCACAAATAATAGCAAAAGCCATAATTGTAAACTTCTATTGAATAGTATATTCGATTAAAAACAAAATTAAGCCATAATAGGTATAATAGGTATAATAAAAAAACAAAACACAAACCTTTAAATTTACTTAAAAAAATGCACTATGCAGTAAAAATCAAAATAAAACAAAACTATTAAATAAAATATTTGCAAGTAAATTGAAATGCTATTGTGTCCGTTTTTTTCTTCTAGCATTTTTAATTCTTATCCGATTTCAGTCCATTATTGCTTAAAATTTTTAAAATCGAATAGACTATTCAATAAAGTTATTTATTTAGCTAGGAGTTTTTTATTTCTGGTGCAAGCAGCTTCCGAATGAATAAATAATTTTTTACCCGCTAAGAGTCAATTATCCACTATTCGACGCATATTTTTGTATCCTTTCAAACACTTTAATTAAACCAGCTTTGGAATGTGGATAGCGCTTTAACGGGAAGTATACATCGAAAATGCAAACGTATCATTATATAGACAATGGCCGAAATGAAAAAAATTTTTATTTTATTTTTCTCGTGTTTTTAGCATATCATAGTTACCTTAAAATAAACATTTGTAAAGCAGTGTTATGTATTATGCATTCTACAGTCGCCAAACCACGTAGCTTTAGTACCAATTTTTTCTTTATTTTCGCTGCTTTCTTTCAGGTGCTGAGTTGTCTCCTTTCATGTTCTTTCCAGTGACTGTTAGTTTTTGTAAAATAAAACGAATATTTCGTGTGAGAATTTATGTTGAAAACAACAATAATATACGATAGTTTGTTTTTGTTGGCAATATAATTTCTCACCAAAAATTTTGTTTTCTTTTACAAAAATTACTCACACAATTTTAAATTTCATAAATTTTTTTTCAAATTTGATCATGAGTAAGACCTTCTTTAGCATAACATTTAATTTTTACTTTTTCAGCTTCAGATAGAGATTTTCGCCGACTCATTTGAATTTAAAATTGTTTTATCGGCTTACAAAGATCACAAATTTATTAACAAAAACTAACGATTCGCGGGGAAGTTATACTGTAAACTAAGCCGATTAGGCATTGCTCTTGGACAAATTTTGTTTTGCAGCAATTATATGATAATGGTACAATATTTCCGTTAAATTTTTTGCACAGATTTCTTGTACTGCATATTATTTATTAATAAGTCCAATTTTATTAGAAGTTTGAGTAATAGTTTTTGATAGAACTGTCAAAAAGTATTGCTAAAATGTTAAATCTAATCAGATGAGCGGCAGATTATGTTTGCTAACCTTTATTTTTAAAAATTAAATAACTTTTTTTCATATATTTCTTGTTATTAAAGTTGCCCCGTTTTTCCTCAGAAATACCCTTTTTGTGCTCCTTTTATTTTCAAAATCCCCTTTTTGTGCCCCTTTTTTAAATTTTCAACGGTAACGCTGGTTGCAATATTATATCGATTTCGTCACGACTATGACAACCATTAGTATTTTCAAAATTAATTTGGCAATTGTTTAGCACAAATTTAAAGTGTTTTTCTTTAAAAAAAAACGTTGGAACAAATGATAATGAAACAAGCAATAAAGCACATGACAATAAAGTCAGCTTTAATTATATTACATTGTCGACAAGAAATCCTCAAAAAACCCCAAGATTGTTTTATATATCCCCCGAAAAATCCCCTCTCCCCAAACGAACTTTTTTGTTCCCAAAGTACTTGTAAAATTCCCACGTTTGGGGATAAATTCCCACTACTGGCAGCCCTGAGGGTACTGTGGTATTTTGAAAATGAAAAAGTGGTCATAATAGTACAGTAATACTGAATTTTCCATCGCTGATATATACCTATCAGCGTTGCCACTTTCTGTACTATAGTACAAAAACTGTACTATTTTAAAAAGTTTGTACTATTTTTGTACCATGAAATTGTTGTACTTTTTAATTAATTGCTGAAAAAAAAAATTAATAAAACATAAAATTTTTCTGTACGTTTCATAAACTTTTGTTTGAAAATATATATTTTTAAAACCAACTTTATTATTTACATTTGGCAGTACTACTGCGGCTAATAACCTTCCATTTCTCTGCATTGAGAACATTTTGCCCACTTTGAATGAGTTTTTAGAGATTCGGAAATACTAAAAACCGTGAATATGCATAGAACTAAAAGGGCTATTAGACACGCATACTTGTCTGCAGACATGTACGATGGCATACCAAAACTCAGTGTCTAATAGCATATATGTTGAGTACGTCAGACATGTTGGTTGGTTTTCAAACGTTTTTGATTTTCTGACGTCAGTCGCACACCAACATATTCGTCTAATACTTCATATAAAAATTCAGTTCGCTTGTTAACGCTGCTGTGTGCGTATCGAAAATTTGTGAACGAACATGTCTTTTGGTAATGTTATTTCCGCTTTTATTGCCATGCTTTCGCTTCAAAAATTTCTGTGTACTGAAGTATGCCGTCAGCGTTCGACAGTGTAATAGCAAACCCCAAAGTATGCCATCGTACGTGTCTGCAGACAAGTATGCGTGTCTAATAGCCCTTTAAGGCGATAGCGATTATGAGTAATGCTTTGGGCCATTTTTCTTACGGACTTAGTCATGAAACAGAACAAGACTGTGACGTCGACAGAAAATCATTCAGAGAGAAACAAAGTCCATAATAACAACGACGACCAACGCGACAATTTTCTCATTACTTTTATTAAAATTTTGCCTTTTTCTTTTATTATTCTTTACACAACTCAACTGAAATGTCAATTTGCATAGAAAACACTTTGCGCCGTTTCACCATTTATATAAAAAATTAAAAGCATGAGAAAACATCCCAATTCTTGTTGCGCAACTTTTAATTCATCTGGGAGAAAGGCCGAGAAAAACTGTGTTGCTCTCTGGCTTTCTCGCTGCTGAATTAAAAGTTGCACAACAAAAATTGCCTGGTGTTAACCCCGTCTTATACAATTAAAAATATTTTTTTGAATTTTTATGTACTTTGAAATTGATTCTGTAGGGTATTAGCTAGAGGTTGAAGTCTATCGATGGTGTCACTATCGAAAATTTTCGTTAGTTTGAAAAAATATATCGATATATCGATTCTAAACTATCATTAGTTAGAAAAACTATCATTAGTTAGAAAAACTATCGATGATACTATCAGAATTTATAGTTCTCAAAGAAAGTACTAACTATGTATGTAGAAATGCTAAACAAAACTGGTTTTTATACAAAACAGAACTTTATATCTTAGTTCAATAAAAAACCAAACTAAAATCCTTGTAGCATTTCACTATAAGAAAAATGTTTGAGTTCAATTATTTTTAAATCCAATTTAACTAACTGACGGTCGTTGAAAAATATGTCTATCACAACGATAGTAGTGGCTCATTTACAATCGATAAAAAACATCGAGAGTCATAAAAATAAATAAATATCGATACTATCGATAGTGCCATCGATAGTTTTTCACCTCTAGTATTAGCTAGTCCCTTTTGTGGAATTTTTTTGTACTATTTTATTTGGTTTTGTACTATTTTTACTTTTGTACTATTTATAGTTTCTTTGGTGGCAACACTGATAACTATGTAAATAAATAAATAGTATATGCCTCAATGTTGTTGTTGTTTACTTACTTGCATTTTTTCGGCTTTTACAGCAACAAACACATGTTTATATTTTATTAAGCCGACACCGTTTAACCGATGATTATACTCTCGCGAATTACCACGGCCCTTAAATCTTGTTGTTATTTCATTCAAATGCACTCTTCTCACTAAATAATTGAACTTATGCAAAGACAACATAATAATAACAACAACTACATTACGCGACGCGTTTCATTTTTTGCAAACACACAACACTCACTAGATACATAAATGCAATAATTTTTGGATGCCGCTTTTTTAAGGCAATGAATGCTTTTTAAATATTGCATTATCATTTATAAATAAATAAGGGAAATTAAATTATTTTTTAGAAAATAATACAACAAACACATGGATGATGATTTTATATGTGTTTTTCTTATTTTAACTATGTACATAATTCGCTTCCACTAGTAGAAAAAAAATTTACAAGATTTTGCATTTTCATTACACACACACTTTTTACATACGCACATACATATGTATGTATGTACCTCAATATTAAACTTACTTTCATTTTATTTATTGGGACACTAAAACAACACTGCATATAGATGTTTTAATATTTATTATGCACTTATGTATATATATACGTATATACTTAAATATTTATTTACTTATTAATTTAAAAAGATTTAAAATAAACAACGAGACCACTAAACTTTATTAAACAACACCAAATTGCGGACGATCAAAAGAATACTAAAGAATGTGGAGCAAGCAATTGCTTATCGAATGTTGATGAGGTGAGAAAAAGAAGTTAAAAAGAGTTTAGGTGGGCAGAGTATTCAATAAAGAAATATTAAAATCTATGCAAACATATACATATGTATGTAGGTCTACAACACATGTAGACAGCGTTGCCAGAAGCTTTTCGAAGAAAATCATCATTTAGCGAAATAATAATCATATTTTGATATAAAAAATCATCACAAACTTTTATTCCAAAGCTGAACAATGAGACCTTTACAGTAAACTAAAACAAAAACGCTTCTTTAAGATTATATGATTTCCTTCATGTCATCTTCTAGATAGTAACTCCATTTTTTGGCAACCAATATTAAAAAGATGCTTGTAAAAAAGTTTGAAAATCGGGAGAGTATATAAAATATCGACATTATTGTAAGAACATATAAAAATGCAACAAAATCACTTATATGCACTGGCATACAAAAAAAAACTTTTTTCAGCTTTCAAGTAAATATATGTGGAATATGCAAACTTTAATGCACAAATCCGTGTTCAGTTTTTTGCTATCACGCACAGATTTTTTAATGGGGATGACTATGATTTTCACTGGGTACATCAGTATAGTTTACCCTAACTCGAGACTGGTTTGTCCAATTTCAATAGATAATGCACCAAAAAATAAAATTAGCTTTAAGTCATTCATATCTAATATTTTTTAATTTCCAACTGCTTCGGAGTTATTCAGAAATTAGCGGCGAAAATTTCGTTTTTCATGCAAAATGAAATTTTTTTCGTTTTCAAAAAGTCATGAAAAAATTAAGAGGGAAGATATGTAGGTATATAAGGAATATAATAAGCCATAAACCATTAAAATCTAAAGCAAATGTCGATTTTAATCACAATTAGTTTTTGGAACTAATACACGCACACACACAAATTAAAATTTTTCTGTTGTATGGAAATTGTGATTTTATTCACAATCCTTCACTTAATTGCGAATAAATCAACATTTGTGCATAGATTTTCATGATTTATGGCTTATTTAATTTCTAGTTATCCTACCTGTCAGACTAATGACAACAATTTAAAGTTTTTGCAGTTTTAATTTCTTTTGGGTTTTTGAAAAAAAAACAATTAATTTTGCAAAAAAAATTGTCGGTAATTTCTGAAGAACTCCAAAACAGTTGGAAATATAAAAAATTAATATGCATGTCTGGCTTATTTATTCATATCGAACGATAATCCGTTTTCGAGTTAGAGTAAAATATACAGACGTAGCTATTTGAAATAATAGTCATACGCAATAAAAAAATCTGTACATGATAATTTGTATATTCCACAAAAATTTGTTATCATCGAACATGATTGATAGTTTTGTCATTCAAAACCAACTTTCAAAGCTGATGAAGTTCGATAGTTGTACCCAGCTTTATACATTAAAATTCGCTAAAACCGAAAAAGAACTACGCAAATTTAGAGAACGGGGAAATATAGTCCAAAATTTAAAATACTTTACTCAGAGAAATTTCACCCAGTTAATAAACACTTCAATAAACTTTTATGTTAAAAACGTTTAAAAATTATATATTAATTTATCCAAGCAACTACAAAACGTAAGGCGTGATATATTTCAATAACTCTTTATATATCGTCACAGAAAATGCAGAAAGCCCTATTTAACATTTTAAAAGTTTTACAGAAGATGCATAAAATTTGTCTAAATAAAAAAATATATGGACAATTGGTACAAAATTTCACACATATATAAATTTGTTGGTCCTTTTTTAATTATATTGTAAAATTTTGCTCTAATTGTCAATACATTTTTTTAATTTAAACAAGTGTTATCCTTCTCCTTCACCTGTCAGGTGAGGGTTTTTGAATTTTTTGTGACAATATAAATATAAAAAGTATAAAAAATCAGTTTGCGAGAAAATTGAAAAATAAGAAGAAAAAATTAAATGGTAAAAGTCTCGGAAACTCATAGTTTTCGAGTTATGGCCCTCTGAAGTTTTCATATATAAATGTGATTTTCCATTACATTTTTGAACGTAAGTACATATATGTCCAATATTGGTACCGTTTGAAAGCTTTTGAATAGATCTTCCTGGATATTGAAAATTTATTTAAAACTTCTTAACCCAAGTTTGTAGGAACTATAAAAACAAATTAGTTTATTTTTTCACAATATATATATTTGTTCATTACATAGCCGAAGGCCGGAGGAGAAAATTCGTCCAACACCCAAGCGTAATTCTGTCATTTGCGAACCGAGTTTTAAAATTATTTTTTGCTCGAAAGGGTTTGCCTGCAGTGTGGTCCCACAATTTTTTTTCTTGATAAATTGGCGCCTAAAATCACCATTTTGAAAGTAATCAAAAGTAACACAATAGTCAAAATAAAAAGCAAAACACAACTGACAAAAACCAGTTGTCTCACTTCGATGAAAGTTGCGATCCATAATAAGAATTTGACAACTTCGACTCCAACTATCAATTTAGTTGTGCATCAAAATAGTTGCCATAATTTGGCATAACAGTACATACATATGTATATATTCATACATACTTACCTACCCAGCAAACCAAAACATTTGAAAATAATATCGAATGTTGCGTACACATTTCTCGGACAAAACACTCGAGAACGTCTATCGAAGTCGGAAAGAGAAAAAGCTGCTAGAGCATCGAAATCTTTCGATTTCGATGTTTCGCTGACAAATGAATAGCGAACCAATATCGAAGAAATATCGATACCACAAAAATGCAGGAAAAAGCAATTTTTCAAGATTGTTATCTTTATTTTTTAAATTTATTAATTTTAATGTAAATGGAATATTTATTTATTTAAAATTGTAACATAGGCTGCAGTCAAACAGATTCGAACACGGTACCGCCAGGCTAACAGATTAGCACACATCCACTAGGCTATCGTGGCAAATGTTTTTGTATTCAATTATTGCACACATGAATGTAAATTGCACATTCGGTAAATTATCGAAAATAGTTCAATGCTGCGAACATTCACATTTTATGAAATTTGGCAATTGCGCTTCTTATCGAGACATATTTCGATGCTGCGAACATTCACATTTTATGAAATTTGGCCATTGAGCTTATTGTCGCAACATTATCGACAAAAGGTCGCATTTGCGAACATTAGATTTTTTTAGATTCACGAGCATTTATCGAACAAATTTCTTTCGAAAATTCTTCGTTTTAGCGAACCTACTTTTATTTCGAATCTCAGGCTTAGTGGGATTGTTTAGTGCAAGAAAAATATATTTAATTTTTAAGGTTAAATTATTTATTGAATTTTCAATTATAAATTAAACTTGCTATAGTATTTAAATCTTAAACAATATTATTAATACGTAATAAATTCAGCCAATGCTAGACAAAATTTTTTGTTCAACGGTTTCTACTTATTGGAAATTTTCTGATATTGAAATAAAATTAGATGTTGAAATATTTTTCATGCACAAAACCGAAAACGAAAGATTTAAATTAAAGTTTTTCTAACTTTGACATCGTTAATTTCTTTTATTTTTGTCCGAAATTAGCATAATTATCAATTAGCACAGTCTTTATTGTACTGTAAAAGTTTGGAAATGTCATCGTCATCGAAAGTTATACAAATTTCCTTACTTGCGTAACGCATTAACAACGATATGCATTTTGCTATGATCGGACTACAAATGGCGACGCAGTATACAAAACACTAAAAGGCCGGTATCTAGGGGCGTGAAAAATTGGTGAAGGCTATCATAGCAAGGGTCAGTGACAACATTCTTCCATATACTTCTTTCTATTTTAATTTTGTAAATTATATATTTACTTAAAATAAATAAAAACAGATCAGTGACTTGTAGATAGATAAAAACCGCTTAAACTCGAGCGACATTGTTGCTAGCCCATTGCAGTTACATAGGATGTAAGGGAGATAATGGGGTTATGAGGCTGTACCAAAAGTAGTTAGACAAAGAGAGAGAGATAGGTTTTTCGGAGTTCTAATAAACTTGTAGCGCGCTAGGCGACCATTTTGTTAAGATTGAGATAAAGATTACGTTTTGAATAGTAGACGAAAAAAACAGCTTCAACATTACGGTGAAAAAATTGAAATAAAAATTAATAATTTTAATAGACGTGCAAAGTCCCATTTTGAATAAATTAAGAAAGAATTTGGCAACAGCCTGAAGGCCAATGTTGGCCCATAGCGACTGTTGAAGTCCGACTTTACTAGCTTAATAATAAACAGCCGGGAGAAAACGAATATATATTCTGTGAGAAGGGAAGCCCATATTGGAAAAACCAACAGTAGTGTTTTTATGATTCCCCAATAAAACCGAAGTGGGAGGACTCAGAAGACGTTGTGTGCTAATCAACCTTAGTCCATCCAACATTCTTTGGTAATTGTTGGTCTAAATGCAGAATACGACATCCGATTTGTCCTACATATCTGTCAATCTGGTTAACTACGGTGACAGTTAATTTATTGGTGTAGTTTTACGGCGGGCTTTTTTTATATTTTGTGCTAAAAGAAACACAAAAGTGAGAATTGAAAATTTAAAAACCAAAATTGTGAAGTTATATTTTTTAAGAAATAAAGAAAGTAAAAGAACTATTTTATATGCATACGGATATTTTGTAATAGCCGTTCTCGAGTGTTTTCTCCGAGAAATCTTCAGGCAACATTTTGAATGCGATATTATTTTCGAAAGTTTTGGTTAGCTGGGTATGAATATATGTATGTATCTACTTATGCCAAATTATATGATTGTGCCAAATGAAGCTTTTTGGTTGTCCGCTTTACGAATAATGTCTCATATGTATGCATCTACATATGGATGTATGTATGTTTGCATAGACTTTACTACATACATCCATACATACTTCTTTATTGTATACTCTGCCCACCTAAATTCTTTTTATCTTCTTTTTCTCACCTCAATCACATTCGCAAAGCAATTGCTCCACATTCTTTAGTATTCTTTAGATCGTCCGCACAATGGTGTTGTTTAATAAAGTTTAGTGCAGAGTTGTAAAGTATCAATTCTTTTGAATACTCGATACTAATTTAGTATTGACTCAATAGTACTCAGTGTTTTAACGGTTTTCTTGAATTTATGAATGAAATTAAATAAAAGTTTAAAAAAAGTTCGTGAAAATTGGAGTTTTTTAATGTTTTAACATTGAAATATACGCTTTTATTATAGGTATTTTACTAGGTTTTAATAACGATTATTTTTTTTATTTTTGCTTACAAATAACGATTATTGTATATTTTTAGTTTTTGTAATACGTCTTTAGGAAAAGCTTAATTTGCTAAATTTAACTGAAATAGACTAGAATGAATGTGAATTTTCAAATTGTGTTTATAAATACATCAACACAGTAAAAATCAAACCCTGTAATAATGATTATTTTTAAGCAAAAAATAAAAATAAATAATAAAACTGAAAACTGAAAAATAAGAACTGTTTTACGATCAAAAAATAAAACTCAAAAATAAATCTAATTAATTGGTTTTTTTAGTAAATAATTTAAATAAAAGTTTATTGCATAAATGGAAAGCATGTCAAAAAATATTAATTTTACATCTTACTAATATTCTTGGAACATTATGATTTTTAGACCAAAAATTTGTGCAATAATCATTATTTTCGGTCCCTGGTTTTAATTAAGTAAAAGTTATATTTGTAATTTAGTAATTTTTGTACTTACAACAATTTTTTGATCAGTTTCGTTCACACTGTACAAACTAATTTGCTGCAAAGTACAACTCTGAAAGTATTAAGTAATTACTTTTGAGTTCGAGTAGTCAAAAAAAAAACGACCGGTACTGAGTACTCAATACCCAAATACTCGATACTCTTACAACTCTAGTTTAGTGGTCTCGTTGTTTATTTATTTTAATCTTTCTAAATTAATAAGTGCCTTAAAGTAAATAAATATACCTACATATATATATCTAAATATATCTATATGATGTATATACATACATATATATTCTGTACTTATGCATGTATCTAAATTATTAAAAAAAAAGTGTGTGCGTGTAATTAAAATGCAAAATCTTGTCAATTATTTTCTACTAGTGAAAGAGCGGCATCCAAAAATTATTGCATTTATGTATAATGTATATTATACATACATATGAACATATGTATGCAGAGAGTGTTGTGTGTTTGCAAAAAAAGTCATTCGTTGCCTAATATAGTTGTTGTTATTATGTTGTCATTAGATGTGATCAATTATTTAGTGAGAAGAGTGTATTTGAATGAAATAACAACAAGATTAAGGGCCGTGGTCAGCGTTGCCAGAAGATTTTCGAAGAAAATCATCATACGACGAAATAAAAATCAAATTTTGATATAAAAAATCATTATCAATTTTTTATTCCAAAATATTATTTAAAGCGAAGCTGAACAATGAATCTTTTATATCAAACTAAAAAAAACGCGTTCTTATAAGTTTGTATGATTTCCTTACATTTCCTTCTCTAGGTAGAGAAGTTAATAAGATTCTTACATTTGTAAAAATTTTATGAAATAGTTATAATTTGTGGAAAATAATTAAGTTCGGGAGCCATCCCCAAAAAAAGTGTCTGTGAAAAGTCACCATGACTGTAAGAATGTATGTATGTATATAAAAGAGGCAGAATCACTTCCACCTCGAATATAACAAATTTCACGAACAAATATCCAAAATTATAAGGAAAAGCTAGGAAAAACTCGAAAAACACAACTCGAGTAAATATCGAATATTCGCTAAAACATGTTAACATCAGAAAAAAGTTTTGAATTGGTCCGATATCACTAAAACCAATATGTGTGTACTTTTAGGATATTTTCGGTAAAACTTTTTTTAAATCACTAAAAATTGCAACAAATATTTTCCCCAAAAACTTTAGAGATAGACGAATTTCCTTAATCTCGAAAAAGTAAATTTTTATAAAATGGTATTGTCCAAAAACATATCGACGGCCTATATTCAAAATCCTCTATATTAAAAATCACAACTTTTCAGTAGAGCATAAAACTGTTTATTTCGTTCATTGATAGGTTATTTTAAAATCTTTGTTCTAAAATATATTTTAAAATCCTGGATTCAATATTGTGTATAATTTATTTTTAAAATTTTGTATCATTGTCAGTTTTATGAAGAGTTATTTGAAAATACTCAATACGGTACAAGATAGAGTAAAAAAATAGTGAAGAAATGAATTAAGTATATTTTTAACATATAATATAATTAAGTTTCATTGTGACCTCTAAATTAAAGAACAAAAACGTTTAATACAGATTGCAATTTCCGTGATGTTAGCAATTTTTTCTTATATGTTATTCTTTTCAATATTAGTGATTCCTTCAATATAGTTAGCAATTTTTCGTGAACATGCGATCTTGGCGTCGCTGATCAATGTTAGGGCGTATTTTCGATGTTGCAACTTCTCGCAAATTTTTGAAACGTTCATGATAGGAGCGACTTTTTGCAAGTTGTAAGAATTTTTACAGTTTACATGATTTTTAAACCATATTATGCTTTGTAATCATGCCGCAGTTTTTGGAAATTTTCGCGAATTTTTTTCCATTTTCGCGATATTTTTTTCGAATTTTCGCCATTCCTTCGTAAAGAGTTAACTGCGTAAAATAGAGAAATAAAAAATGACGATAAAATCGCGAAAATATAGTTTTACCCTCAAATTTATACCATAGATGCGGCTTATTTTACGCAATACTTTTCCATCAAAAAGTGATTTTCCTCCAAATCGAATATGGAGGAGTTTGAATATAGGCCGTCGATAAAATATGTAAAGTTTTTCTACAGTAAACAAATATTTTTGTTGCTTTGGTTTGTATACATATTACTAAAACCGCTTCATTACAATGTGATTTGGTATATTGGCGGCACCCAAAAACTGAAGAAATCAATGAAAAATAAAGAAATTTCCGATAAATATTTAACCAGGGTATACACTATCGAGCATGAATGACAGTTTGCTCAAATATTCGCATAAGCGCGGAAAATGTTTTTTAAAACAATTTATATGATGCTATGAAATTTAATGTTCTCTTTCGTATATAACAAGATTAGGGTGTGTGATGCATGATGTTAAAATATAAGCATCCTAGGAGTTATTGAATATTACAAAAAAAAATCAAAATAAATTATTATCAACGAAGCGCGTTCAATTTTTGTACTTTCCATGTTTTCCAGTAAAATTTTTTCCTAAATGATGGTTTTAGCACCCAACATGAATGATAGTTTTGTCATTGTCATATATAGCTGATGAATTTTTGACAAAATAGTGTGTACCCTGCTTTATATTTAAAAGCCGCTAAAGCGTGGTACGGAGTTCTGAAGGAAATTCACATTCTCATAAGAACTGTGTGTAAAAAAAACTTACGGAGATTCACGTTGGTAAATTCCTTAAAGCAATTACCGTTTGCTTGTACGGAGTACCAAAAGAAAAGTACACGGAATTTTTGGCCGTTATTGTCTATTAGAGGGATGTTACAACAATAAGTGGAGACTGTTTCCGTAAAGTGAAACAAAAATTAATGTTCATACAATTATTTGGTCACGGAAATTTTTTGACATATCTAGTTTTTCGCAATCTCTAATTAATTTTTAGTGTTTTTGTGTGTTGTAAATTAAAAATTAAAGGAATTTGTGTGTATGCAAACATTATTCTCTATAGAAGTCTACTCGATTATTTTTCAGTGTAGAAATAAATGTAAATTACCAAATGTGAACTTAAAGAAATATATTTCCAAAATTCAAAATACTTCAGTCAGAGAAAGTTCACATAGTTAATTCAATGTAAGGCACAATGCTAACCCATACAATTCTATGCTAAAAACTATAGACAATTTTATATTCAGATTCAAATAATTAAACATAATAAGAAACGCAACTCTTTCAATAACTATTTAAAATATATTCAAGCAAGTATAAAATATAATAATTTGGGGGGAAAATCATCATTTGGGAAAGAAAATCATGAAATCATATCAAAGTTTTAAAATCATCAAATATATGATAAAATCATCATTCTGGCAACGCTTGCCATGGTAATTCCCGAGAGTATAATCATCGGTTAAACGTTGTCCGCATAATAAAATATAAAGTTTATATTATAAACATGTTTTTGTTCCTGTAAAAGCCAAAAAATGCAAGTAAGTAAAACAACAACAACAACATTGAGCATTTACTATTTATTTATTTAGATATGTATCAGTGATGGAAAATTTAGTACTACTGTAGTATAATGAACGCTTATTCATTTTCAAAATACCATAGTACCCCGTCGACATAAAAAGTACTTTTTCCAATCTGTAATATTAAAAAATACTGACCAAAATTATAGGTACATACTAAAATCAAATATGTATACATATTCAAACATTTCAATGCTATTCTCCACTAATCAAAATTAACCCAATTTAGTTATTACAAATCTATTGTTATTAAGTGGATTTATTTTCAAAATGATTAAGTGGTGGTTGAAAGTTACAAAATCAATTCCTAGTTCATATAAAAAAAAATCTCAAATGAATCAACTACTCTCATTAATATTTCATGAATCAGAACCATAAAATTTCTGTAGCTCCCCTAAGCTAATTGCATTTATGAACCCACTTATACAGTTTTTGTAAAACAAACTATTTAATTCCATTTTGTTTATAAGCATAGGCAAAAAACACAGCACATTAGCAACCCAACTTGCAATTGTTGTACGTTGGCAGTTTTACACAATGATTTTTCACCCTAAAAGTTTTTGTTTTTAAAATTTATGTTTGTCATAAAACTTAATTGAGTGAAAATAGTATCTATTTCAGCAATAATTGTCCTTGTTGTTAACGCAAAACCTTTTTTTTAAATTTCGATGATAATTTTTTTGCTGCTGTAGCAAAAAAAACCAAGAATATTATGGATTATGCCAATTTAAGTTAAGTATCAGTAGCTTTAGTATGGAAATGTTGAAAAAGCTATGTACGCACTCTTTAATATAGAAAAAAATATAAAGTATGTAGTATATTTAAAATTTATTTTCGTGAGTATAGCATGAGAAAGTATAACATAAAATTGACAGATAAATCAAAGAGTTTAACAATGGGGGTAATATATGTATGTACATAGGTATAACACAATCATAAAAAACTTGATCTATAAATATTTTATTAATTACACTATGCAAGAAGACAAATAACACATATAGCCATTATATCCATACTCAAACTACAATAGTAATCCAAACTTGATGTTCTATAGAAAATACGTTTTTGTTGTTTTTAATCAAGTTTGAAAGATGTGTCAAATATGGCTCCCAGATTCTTTCAAGACTCATCCCCAAATTGAACATTTTTATCCCAAAAATTTCGTTACATACACGGGAAATATTCGCTTGGAATGTTTCAATAATATCCATAGTCATATACACGATGGACGACTCGAAATTTAGCCTAACTCTGAAAAAATATTTGTTTTTTTGATATAATAAAATATACTATCTCAAAACAATACTCAAACAAGTGCAAAATGTAAAATTTTTTGCATAGATATAAATTATTAAGAATATTTAAACCATCTTATGGAAGGTACATTGTTTTTTTACAATAATAACCGTCATAACTAGTTTTTTGCTCTTCTGAGAGGTTAACTTTTTATTTGAGTTGCCATTTATTAAATATAGGATCTCGATATTTGTTTCTAACACATTGGTCAAGTTGATTAATAAAATCAAGAAGTTAGGAGTCCAAATATTCTTTTATACTTTTCAAGTTAAACAATTTCATAATTGCTGGAGATGAATCAAAAGTGTGACAACAAATTCCACTCAATAGAGATCCGAGCAATTCGTACTGCAGTTTGTTTCTAATTTTTGTTTTTACTCTGTTCATTGCAACCGTTGTTCGTTGGTACACAAATTATGTATTGAAATTAAAATAATCCAAGAAACAAATAAAAAAATAATCCAAGAAATAAATATAAATATAGAATCGAGCATTCCATGAAAAAGAGAAATTTGAATAATTTTATGCTCTCAGCTAAAATAATTTGTATAAATTACAATAACGAATAGATCAACTTTTTTGAATTGCCGCTAATTGCTTCAGAGTAACAAGTATTATGATTTATGTCCCATCCTTAGAATTTTTCGAGAAAATTGTGTCTTCATTTGAGGCTACATATGTAGTCTATTAATTGATTAATAGATTATATATGTATCTGCTTTGTCAATTAAGATTTATGTGTAATATATGAGCTAGACAGTAGAATACATACTCCTAATGTAAAATAAAAATCCCAAAAAAAATCTCATAAAAACTCCAAAGCATAGAAATTATACCTAATGAATTCCTCAAACAAAATTTTTTATCCTCATTTCCAAAAAAATCCCTGATTTGTGGATAAATCCCCTAATCTGTCAACACTGATGGCAAATCAAACTCAGCCCCAGTTTACACTATGCAAGTCTTATTAATCAGCTTCTTATTCAGCTGTGAGAAAAATAAATAAATAAGTATTCAGTTCTCTGTCTTTCTCACAGCTGAATAACCCAGTAAAAAAGTTGCATCTAATAAAGCAGGTTTCTACTATTATGGAATAAAAGTAGCGCTGACAAACCTGCTGATATCGCTGCTAATTTTTGTATGGCGAGTTCCCGGATTGGAGTACTACATTTTTGCTCACAAAAGCGCTTTTGAAACGCTGAAAATCACCAACATTTTCAGCACTAGAACTGAAAATATATGAAAAAAATGGTTCGATGTGGATTGGGGTCGTTGACGCCATTTTGAATTTTTCTTATTTCGTTTATTTATTTTTATTAATTTCATATTTTTACTCAATGTTTGTTATTTTAATTTCTACTAGTATCGAACTAAGAACCTTCCGGTTTGAAGTCCAACGTACCAATCACTCGGCCAAAAACACTGTTGCAAAACGGCACCAAGAAACTTAAATAAACTTACTCTTCATTCTCGCTTAAAAACCTGCTTTGGATAAGCACTATAAAATCAGCTTTTTATATAGCTTGTGTACGAAGCTTTTGTATAAGTAAAAAGCAAATACTTTTCTCGCTTCAAAGCCTGCATTTTTGTGACGCTATGAAATCAGCTTCTGAACAAGCTCATATTTTAAAGCGAACTATAAACTGCTTTATTTCTGTAGTGCTTCAAAAAACATGAAAATTTTTTACTGGGATTCAATCAAATAGTCTTTTGGTGATAAATTAAATTTTCTCAAGAGTGAGTAAAAGCGGATTTTTGTATATTTTGGACGCTATGCGACAAAAGCATTTGCTATTCGATCACCTCAAAACTTAGTTCATGTGTGATAGAAAAGTGTTGCAAGGAGCTAACATTAAAATAAATGTATTAAAATTAAGAACAATTAACACTATTTACTGATTTTGTCCTAAAAATAAATATTTATGTTTGAATTTTATTTTTTTTTGTTTGGCTTGAGGTCCTTCTTTTTATTTTAAATAAAAACAAATCAAATGTGTAGCTGTAATTTGTGCTTATTTATTCATAAAACTAATTATTTATCCGATATTTCGGCCAACTTTGTTGGCCATCTTCAGGGATATTTTGACTAAAAATAATTATTACATCAATAATAAATATAAATTTAAAAACACAATAACAAACAAATTTATTTACATATTATATATTGCAGTGTTGTCCGAAGTTAGTTGTTATACGGTTTGTCACTGACTGTTTTGTTTTTATTTATCTTCTTTTATTTATCTGTTAATTGTGTGCCTATATATGTGTGCACAGTTGTCTGTGTCCGACTTGTAGTTTATATTTTTTCTGCTAGAATATTAATGATATGTAACATCTCTTGCATGTATCTCTTAGAAGTATTGTTCTCTCTCACAAGTATTCTCACATTATCGAAATTCGGTCTATGCCCAGTTACTGCACAGTGTGCTGCAAGTGCTGTTTTTTGATTTAAGGGTTTGTTGGTCATATTTAAATCAGATTTGTGCGATGATAATCTTGTCTTTAGTTTTGTTCTTGTTGTGCCCACATAAACTTTTCTACATGAGCTAGTGTCGTGATCATTACATTTGATTTCGTATACCAGATCAGACTTGTCAAGTTTATCTACTTTCGATTTCATATTAGAAAATAATTTCTTTGTCGTATTGTTTGTTTTCATCGCTATTATGTATTTTTCTTTGTCATATATGTCTGAATTTTTCAATCTATCAGATAGCTCGGGAATGTAATTTATTGACTTGTATATTTTATCTTGTTGTTCTGTTTTATTCTCTGGCACATTTTGTTTCTTTTTTACTGTGTAATTAATTTATTTATTTATTAAGATGGCCGGGAAATTATTTTTGAGCAGATTATTTTTAATCTTTTTCTTATTTTCGGTGTGGAATTTTGAATTGCTGGTATCTAGTACTCTATTAATGAAATTTGTCGCCGTATTTATTATTATATTCCTTGGATGCCTGGAGTGAAAATTTGTGAGTCTACCAGATGCCATACTTTTTTGATACCAGTCGAGTTTAATTGTATTTCTTTCTCGTATAATTAGTGCATCTAAATATGGTAGTGTGTTGTTAGTTTCTTTTTCCACTGTGAATTGTATTTGTTTATTAAACGCATTTAGTGCGTTTAACATGTTGTCAACTTGGTCAATTTTTAATATTCCAAATAGGTCGTCTAAATATTTATAAGTTTTAATAATTAATTGGAAGGATAAAATAGCAATTACATGATGTATTTATCCAGTTCGCCTGCTAAAATAAAGTGAACAAAAATAGGGGAAAAGTGAAAAATTCCCCGTGAAAAATATCATTCATGATAAGGGGAATTTTTCGAATTTTTATTCACGATCGCAAGAGAAGGGAAATGGAAAACATTTCGAGGGAAAAAGTATTCACGATAGGGTTGAATTATTTTTGGATTAATCGGCTTATAAGCTTTACAATAAGTTTGAGTTCATTAAAATCGGCCAACAAGGTTTTTCATATCCCAGCTAGTCAAATTTGACACCCTGTAGCTCACCGTGTGTTTCAACTGAGTGGTTCAAGTTTCAGCATTCTGAGAGCTCAGGTCCTTCTCTATGATTTTAGCATACATCGTTTTGTAATCGAATCGCAAGTTTCAAAGATACCGATTTATTACCTTTTTTTTCAATTGAAGCCACTGTGCATCTGCTGATGATTTGGTAAAGCACTAATGAAATGTAGGCTACAAATAAAAACGTTTATAATTTTTTTTTTACTTTTTTTATGGTATATAACAACAATTTGTAAAGATTGTTTTTAGTGAAAACATTTTGAAATTTTTTAAAATGTTTTTTCTGAGTTTTGAAATTTTTTCATTGGTCCTCTTTGACAGAGCTGTAAAAAATTTTGATTGCAATCAAAATGATTTCAACCAAATTGATTTCATTCTTTGATTTCAAAATGATTTCAGATTTCAAACAGAAATCATGTCAAGATTGCATTCGTTTTGAGATAATTTTTTTTAAATCATTGATTGCAATCAATTTGATTGCAATCAACTTTTGTTAAAGTCAGGTGATTAGTAGTTTGTTAGCCATTTCATGCAGTTTTTTTTTATTATCAGAGTAAGTTTTATTTCTAGAAGAATGAGTATCATTTGAAGAAAACGATTATTTTGATTCTGATTTAATTTTGATTGAAATCACTGGATTTGATTGCAATCAAATAATATAAAAATTAATTTCAAAATATTTAATGCAATCATTTGATTAAAATGATTTTATGATATCAAATTGAAATCATGAAATCAAATTTACGATTTTGATTGCAATCAAAAACTAGCAATCATTAACATGAAATCATGTGATTGCAATTTAATTGATTGGAATCTTTCGCAGCTCTGCTCTTTGATCATAATGAACTTAAATTTTTTTTCTGAGTGATTATCATAGGACGGAAGTAATCCAAAGAGCTGAATGGTATGCAACTAAAGAACAAATTCTGCTGACAAACAACTGTTTTAGAATATTACATTCAGTACTTGTACTGATTGGTATACATACAATGAAAATGTTATGCTTTTGGAACAACTTCCGAATTTTTTCTTACTGGGGATTTACGCATTTTTGGAGTTGCTTACGAGTTACCACACTTGTTCAAGGAGGGAACTGTTTCCTTTCGATGTTTTTTCATAAACATATCCACTGAAATAGTAAACAGTCGAAACATTTTAACAAAAGGTTTTCTAAAGCAAACACGCCATATTTTTTTAATAGTCTTCTCAAAACTGAAATTATTATTTCGATTTTCAATGGTTCTTTTTCTTAGTTGTCCATCACTTTATGCTTATTCCTTTTATCTTTCTCTTGTTTTGTTTTTAACCGACTTCAAAAAAGGAGAAAGGTTATCAATTCGTCATGTATTTTTTTTTATGTATGTTCCCTCAAAACTCCGCCATTTATGAACCGATTTCGGATTTTTTTTCTCTATTCAAGAGGATATACTTCCAGATTGGTCCCGTTGAAAAGTGGGTGGGGTCACGCCCATACAAAGTAAATGCTCATTCGTTTTCAACTACTTCTACTCAAACGATTCTTATGAAACCTTGCACACATATTAAGCTTCTGTTTAAATACTACATCAGGATGATAAAAGTGGGCTGTGCCACGCCCATGTAATGTAAATATTCTTTTTCAACAACTTCTACTAAGCCGGTTCATTTGGAACTTTGCATACACCTTTAGTTATCGTTACAATACAACATAATGTTTAGAAAAGTGGACAGTGCCACGCCCATAGAAATTAAATAAGCATTTTAACTACGTCTACTTAGCCGATTCTTATGAAACTTTGCATACACGTTTAGTTGTCGTTAATACACAACAATGTGGTTAGAAAAGTGGGCAGTGCCACGCACATGAAAAGTAAATATTCATTTTGACTACTTCTACTTATCCGATTCTTATAAGACTTCGCGCACACAATTAGTTCGCGTAAAAGTACATGCTGATATAATATGAGGTCGCGGTGCCACGCCTATTCTTTAACTTTTCATTTGATTGTCGTTTCAATTTATGTTTTTCTTATTTTCAATAAAATTTATTTCTTACCACAAATCGAATTTATTTGTTCAAAACAAAATTTCTTTTATGGCCGGTTTAATGCCATATTTATAATAAAATAACCACCGCATCACAACAATGTTGTTATAATCATTCTTTTGATATAGAACAATAATAATTTTTGATTAATCACATGACCAAAACATTTAGCGCCACTTTGAAAACCCATTAAAAATACCCAATAAAAATAAACGTAGTCAGCTTTTATTAGTTCATAAAAATCCAGACGGGTGAAAAGAGAAACAAAGTCAATAACAAACAACAAAATATAACAAAGTGTTTAACAGACACCAAAAAATAAAAGGAAAAATGTTTCGATACAAAGAAAAGTTTAACATTTTCATAACTTTTTAGTTTTGTTTTAATCATGAACGTGTTGGCCCAGCTTCCGTTTAAGTCAGAGTTTATTTATTCAACTGGTCCATATACTCACGTATTTATCTACTCCTAGAAAGTGTATACAGTGGCTCAATAAAGAAGTCGGACAAACCCTAAATTTTACTTTATTCCATTTTCCTTTTAAGAAGAAAGTTAGTTTTACTTAAAAACAAGACACAACTTAAAGTTAAATAGTTAAGAAGTACAGGGTGGCCCAGAAATACCGAAGTGGTGTGAATTCCTTATAACTTTTTATTTAAGACATATTTTTTTAATTTTTTGTTTTTTAAATACAGTAAATTTATAGGGAATATTTTTAGATTAGTTATTAAAAATGATATCCCGCAAGTGGTGGCCATTTTCTGCTTCGCACAAATGTGCTCTTTCCAACACATTTTCAATGACCTTTCGCAAAACTTCCGGTGTTATGTTGTTAATTTCGTCTCGAATATTGGTTTTTAATTGCTCAATAGTCCTAGGCTTATTAACATAAACTTTCCCTTTTAAATAACCCCAAAGGAAAAAGTCTGGAGCGGTTAAATCCGGGGAACGCGATGGCCAATTAAAATTGCTTCTACGCGAAATTATTCTTTCATCAAAGATGTCGCGTAAAAGAGCCATTGTGGCCCTTGCAGTGTGCGCTGTGGCTCCATCCTGTTGGAACCATATTTGCGGATGGTCTTCCACGGCTGGCCTTACAAAATTTTCCAACATGGCCCGATATCGATCACCATTGATGGAAATGGCGACACCTCGTTCATTTTCAAAAAAATATGGGCCAATGATCCTTTGTGAAGAAACACCGCACCAAACAGTACACTTAACTGGGTGTAATTGTCGTTGATGAAGTACTCTCGGGCTTTCCGTAGCCCATATCCTACAGTTTTGCTTGTTAACGAACCCATTTAATTGGAAATGGGCTTCGTCACTCATAACTAAGTTATGAATAAAATTAGGATTCTCTTGTGCTTTTTGCTGGAAATAAATTGCATAGTCAAGTCGTTGCTGGTAATCTGTCGGTTTCAATTCTTAAACAAGTTGAATTTTGTATGGAAACATTCTTATGGTATGCAAAATTCGCTGCAGCAACCCTCTTGAGAGGCCAAATTGTGTCGAACGTCTCCTGGTTGATGTTTCTGGATCCTCTCGAATACTCTCCTGTACCACTTGAATATTGTCAAACGTGTGGACAGTTCGTAGTCTGCCGGAACCAGGAAGGTTCCTTACTGCTCCTTGTTGTCGAAAATTTGCAACCAAACGGTTTATTGTTGACTGAGCAGGTGCAACCCGCACATTAAATTGACGACGGTATGCACGCTGAGTCAACACAATGGACCGTTGATACCGTTGATTTGAAAAGTAAATTTCAACGATTTGGGCACGTTGTTCAGTTGTGTATTGCTCCATTATAAATTGTCCAAGTCTTCTTTACGAAATACTGAAAAGAAAAGAAAAATTATAATAAAAAAGTTATAAGGAATTCACACCACTTCGGTCTTTCTGTAGAATCAAATTTCTAGCAAAGCTTTTTAAACAATTTCCAGCATTATTTTTCCTTTGGAATGGTGAAGTATTTTCTGTGGTCCATACACACAGAAAAAATTCAATGTAAAATCATCGAAAACCAGGTTAATTTAACATTTTTCGGTAGTGATTTTGCTTCATAGGTGTTTCATGTTAAATCAACATGATTTACAATAATATTGAAGGAAAATTTATCCTTTCGAATTAACTATATTACATGTTTATTAAATATTGCAGTACAGTTAAATCAAAATTAAGTTAATATTGAAATAATACGAAAAATCATATTGAATCAAAGTAGAACGATTAAAGAGCAGGACTATGAAGAAAAATACGACGAAAAACCGGGATTTTATAGAATGTCTTCTGGAAATAGGGATGTTGTTAATACACTACATTCGTATGATAATATATGATACCGCTAGCTAATATGCAAAACCGCGTAACTAATAAAAAATTCAAAGCCGTATTATTGGCGTGTTAAATCGAAACGAATGTCCTCACAAAAATAATTTTAAAACCTTTACACAAAAATCAGCAAAACTAAAAACGAAAATAAAGAAAGTTTACTTCATTAACTTGAAGTACAAATTATAATTAGAGTTGTTCCTCTCTCTTATAAAATTTAAAAAGCTCCAGTTAGCGATATGTTCTTAGGAAATTACTGACCTTAAAATTTAAAAGAGTGTATTTTTACATATTTTTTTAATCATAATTTTTTATTTCTTCATTTAGATGAAATAAAAATTTTATAAATATACAATTTAATTAAAGATACTTTTGTACCGAACTCATGAAGTATAAAGTCGTTATAATAATAAAAATAAAAATAAGAAGTTACAAGACAGCAAGTGAAAAATTCCGAAGCTATCTTTCATACAAAATTGCTTGAATTCAGTTTAGTCAGAAGAATATTTTCGATCAAAAGCGATTTTTATGGAAAAAATTGGGTTTTTCACTTCATGTCTTGTAACGTTGTTATTTTTTCGGGTTTCATGTGTTCGACACAAAATTAGTTTTAGCTTTTCGATTTTAAGACTTAATAAAGTAATTTTTAAATTGAAGTTATGAATTTTAGTTGATCTCTAAGGTTTTTAATCCAAATATATTTAGTTATTTTATTATTAAGATCGTTGAATACAATTTTTTGAATAATCAAACGTTTTTAATGCTACGTGCCTCACTTGAGTTAACCACCCTCACACTGTGAAAAGGTATAACAAGCGCTTTGATGATGAGATCAGTTTTGATCTCGAATATATCATGATTTTCAGTTCGATGCCTATAGAGTCAAGAATTTGTCTTTTTAATTCCCACCAGACACAGAAATACACCATATGTATTGTCAAACGTATTGCCTGGATGAAAAATATTCTTGTGGCAACAATCGATTTCGTATTGCGGAAGATACTTCCTTCGGAAAGAAACGTGTCTCGATGCCAATACTCCCATGAAATACAAAACCGATTCCTCTATATGATAAACTAGCAATATTGCCAGATAACCATTTATAAGAAAATAGGCAGATATCGCCAAAATATTATTAGGAAGATGAAAAGAAAATTTTGCATTTCGAAAAATAGTAACTTATAATCAGAGATTTGTTTCGATTAAATCGTACCTCCTTTTCTGTAAAAATTTCATACATAAACTTTGCAGCTTTCCTTTTCTCAAATAGCTTTAAAATTCATTTTCGTGGAGATTGCGCCCTTTTTAACCGACTGCGCGTTGCAAAGAAGGGTATTGTGTTTATCAGCCTGTGTACGTATCTATGTATGTATGTGTGTTCCTTAGCGGCACTATATAAAACGAACGCGTAGACCGATTTTGACGATTCTTACGTCAATCGATTCGTCTTAGTCCGGGGAGTGTCACTAAAGATATGACAGTAGTCAAAATTCAATATTACGGCCAATAGACGCCATTTTGTTTATACGAAAAGATAAAAAGTCGGCGAACTATATCAAAATGGTTATCAATCGACAGGTATTTGAAAATCATCTTTAGGTTTCTCTTATGATTTTTAATTTCGAATGACCATTTAGGATCTGTGATGGTTTAAAGTTGTTTTCTTTTATTTTTTTTACGCAGTCGGGTTTATTTTTGATTTTTAAATTTATGTCTTGTTTGTATATTTTTTGAAATAAACTTAATTAATTTAATTTTTTTTCTGTTGCGGAATGTTCTCAAAAATTATAAAAGGAAGACAATAAGAATATTAATCTGATTATTTTCTTCTACATGACAATTTGGGGTTATTGCCAAACTATTGCCTTAGGGGACATCTTCCATTTGTTTGCAGGGTTATTACATGCTTTGAAAATTCCTTTCTCAATAAAAATAATTTAATAGAATAATTAAGTTGATCGAAATTATCACCAATTACAACTAGCCTTTTCCGGTCTTTCGGCAGACAAGCAGCTCCAAACAAGAGTAGAGCCGCCACCATGCTTTACAATAATTGTCGAAAATTTTGTTCTTTTGGCTCATGATTGACCAGAATAAAAAAAACTTTGTTTTTATAGCTCTTTCGGAAATTTTGTATTCTTGCTCCATTCACCTTATTTACAAGGCTACACTTTCGCGCAACTTTTCCATGAAAACAATAATTCCCTAGATTTTTCTTACAAATTGAGGTCAGTAGCGGGATTTTGTAATTTTTAACGATCCGACTATCGTAACATTTTTCGACATATTTAGTCGCATGCAGTAACGATAGTGCGATTGTGTAAATTTATTCGATATCATGTAGCATCTCTGTTAAAAAAGCGAAAAGAGTAAAGAGGAATGAAAAAAAGAACAAATGAATTTGTTCATGCCAAACAGTGTACAGACAATTATTTTTGATTAATTTTTCTTAATTTTGGGAAATATATGTTAAAATAAATATTTAAATGATAGAAATATTGTTATTTTTATACATAAAAGTGTTTATAATGTTTCTATATTGTTGTAGAACAATAACTTTAGTTGTTAGCATAAAGTACGTGCTACGGCTGCACAGCTGACTCTTGTCTATCCATTAACAACAGAAAAATTATTGTCGTTCTTTAACCGACAGCGAGTATCGTTATAAATGTTACTGAGTAACAAATTCGATAAATTTTCGTTATATTTATTTTAACGATACGATTCTCGTAATAAAAGTTACAGAATCGCGATACAGCAGTGCATATTTAATTATTGTTCAAAGACTATTGTCAGTATTATATGGTTTGTCCGATATCTTTATTGAGCCACTGTATGTGTTGGAATGCATGGACACATACATACATATGTATGTATGTATGTCTGTATATATGCGGACAAAGTATAGTTTTCATAACAAGAAGTTTTAAATAATGAACTCATAGTTCATAGATGTTGTTTTTGTTCATAATGAATAGTTAATGTGCATCTCATCTAAAATACACACCAAAAAAGAGTAAATAAAAACTTTTTATATGTATTTTGTTCTTGGTTTTGTTTGACTAAACTTTGTTTTCCTACTTTTATATATTTTATTAGACCCATACCTCTGCCCATAATGGTTATTAATATTTTTGGCTCTAGCAGCAATAAAATTTTGTTTTACCAAGTTTTAGTATAAAGTTAATTTAGATATTATGTAGGCGAATAAACTTTTAATTTAATTAATCGATTTTGCAGCTTTAGTGCTATTTAAGTCATAATCATTTATACTAACTATAAAACTTCATTTAAAATTTTTAACCATAAACTGCATTATAAAGTTCTCTCAGTTCAAGTAAATTTTGATTGCGTTAAAAGAAAACTTAAAGAAAACGTATTATGACTTATTTTATTATCAATTTATTAAATCAAGTTTCTGTTTTAATTAGAGATGTGCAAATGTCGTGAATTTTTCGTGTCAGGCGTGGTTCACGCGTGAATCACGCGTGATCGTGATTAAATTAAAAAATAATCACGCAATCGTGGGTGAGCGTGATTTACAAATTAAATACCGTGCGTGATCGTGCGTGATTTTAAAAATGTAATTTTCACGCACTCACGAAATTACATATCGTAGCTTGCTGAAAAAGTTTCCTCTTTACTCCTACAATATTTTGATTTAATTTGCGAATTTTATAGGACATTTCTGATAAGTTTCTAATTTTAGATCCGAGTTTTCTGCGACATGTCGAAAATTCCTTAAAAGATTCGTCAGAATTCGTAGAGAGTTTCGGCAAAGTCCTTAGAATTTTCTCAGACAAAGAGGTTCGTTTTCTTGTTAACCACTCATATGGACCGTCTTCGAATACGAATTCGGAATCTTGTGGAGAGTTTTTGCCCTACTTCGGACCAAAAGTACGTGTGTCGAGAGCAAAAGAAACCCAGTGAACCTTTTATGCCGACATGTCTGATATCAGGAAAAATATGTTTGTAAGCTGAGACAACCCAGCACACAAAAAGTCAGAACGTTTGAAATACGATATATCGATTATTTACTGAAACAACAGACACAAAATATGATATGATATTTCGCACCACGGCGTCACTTACTAAAGATTCTGTGTAATACGAATTTTTACGAAATATTTTGCAAATCTGGTACATAAACTAATATTAGAAGTTACATAACTTTCATATTTAATAAATGACAGCTTACAAATATACACCAAATGAAAACTTGGAAGGTTCCCTATAAAATAAAATATTGAGTACCGCTATATTGTCCAGTCTTTGAGATACCGGTGTTTTTACGTAAAAAGCCAGGCGAAAAGTGCTTAATATTCCATTTCACTCATTATGGGTTAATGGCTTTGAAAATATTGAAATTATTTCATACAATAAACGCATACATTTTAAAATGAAATCTACTCCAGCATGATTTAATATATTATTTAATATATAAATAAAGGTACATAAGCTTTTTTAATGTAAGACTGACGGTTATGTTTTAAAAATAAAGAACGAAAATACTGTTTATACTCTCTTCATACAAACTGATGTATCGGAATTGTATGGTGGTTTGCATCAAATATTTGAAAAATAATAAGAATTATAACTTTTTAAGAAATTTTTGTAGTTCGCCGTTATGTGTATTGAGCGTTACTCGTTTTTAGCATGCTTAATTTAGCATGCTTATTTATTTAATTAATAAAATAACAGCGTAGGATTGCACTTCTATATATTTAAAAGTTTTGCCAACGTTGTTCAATTGTTTAAATTGCAAAAAGTTTTATCAATCAATAATAATGTATTGTAGTTTTTTAATTTAATTGAAATTTTTAGTATGTAAATAAGGAGTTTATGTTAAAACTTATCGAAGATTATACATCTGATTTGTTTAAATTCAAAATATAGTGGGTTCTAAATATATTAAATTCGTAAGAAAATATATTGAGCATTACGTTAACAAAATTCTTAAATATAATTATCTCTAAATTTTAGGGTGGTAATAAAAGTTAACAGCAGCGGAAGGGCAGACACGATATGGAGAGCATTATCTGTTCAGATCGTGAGAGTCTTAAAATTTTCTGTGCGTGTGCATGAAAAAAATATTTTTTTCGTGATCGTGAGCGAAAACTCACTCACGCGCACATTTCTAAGTTTTAATCTGTTAATGGCTCGATTAATTAATCAAGGATTTTGTTTAACCGGCTAATAACACTATGCAAAAAAATTAAACTTTTGTCATGCCTCTGATCACCACTATATTATTTTGATGTGTTTATGGCCCCATATCTACAAAACCAGTCGAAATTTCAAAATCTATTGATACGGTTTTTTACTTTTTTCTAAAATTTCGGATTTTTCAAGAGGCTTCTACACCGATTTTATCATAACTGGGGAAGTGGTTGTCCAATTTAATTACAAAAGCCACTAAAAATCTTAGAACAAAATTACTAGAGTCCGACCGAATATTCGGTTTCTATTTCGGATTCGGCCAAAATTGTGGCTTCGGCTGATATTCGGTTTATACCAACTTTTTGGCCGAATACCGAAACCGAAACTTTTTATTCTATATAAATAAGGAAGTTAATCGAAATAGCTCATAGAAGCTGTAAAAATTTGGAATTAACACTACTTGAATTTATTATAAGTCGACGCAATTATTGAAACCTCTGAAGAAGATAGTTTGAGATAAATAAAATGAATAATCAAAGACATTTAGACAGCCTGTGGCTCAGGATATGTAAAATTCAGCTCAGCTGAGCATAGTACTGTAACTTGCTTGTACTTACCGATAAGAATCGTCCTGGAAAATTTTCAAGAAAAATAAGAAACATTACGGCAAGCTCTTTATAAAATTATTTGGAGGCTTTAAAATAAATTGTTTAACTAATTGCGATATACTCGTCAATTAGTCTTTATAGAATCTCCTACTGTGTAATAACTATAAACTCTATTTGCTTAAATTTGCTTAAAAATTCTTAAAAATTTGTTTTGGAATTGCTTTTATATTAACTTTATTTAAAAAGAATGCTTACATTAATGAAACAATCGAAATTTCGCCAATTTTCTTTTAATAAATCTATTTAATCTAGAAAGTTCAGGAAACCCCCGGTAACGTGATTTTTTCATTCCCGTTTCCCAGGAAAGGCAAAAGTCCGGGAAATCCCAAAGCCTACTGTCTAGACACGTTCAGATTGTATTGATATGTTCACAAAAGATGTTCAGATCGATCATAACTACACACAGAAAAAAAGGAATGTAAAATCCACATGCCGCAATTTTGATTGCAAATCATATTAAATTTGCAAGAAATAATTTGTCGTTTGAGTGTGTTAGTGTTTACTTGCTTTGTTCATTGCTACAATTCACTGTTCTGCTTAGTTGTGTGACTTGTTGTTGTTTATTCCTTCATGTGTCGTCTATGTATACGACAAAAATCGAATTACCAGCGAATATTTACTGCTGCTGGTTTTAAATTACCATTGTTTCATATTAATTTTAAACGGAAAATAATTAATCTAACCTTAAATCACCGTTAAAACAATTTTGTTATAAACGTTAAGTTTCATTTTCAATCGACATGACTATAACATTAATTTCAAATAAGTTTTATGTTAAATAATCATTTAAATTATGTTGAATTAAAATGAAATGCATTTTACATACGATGGTATTTATTTAGTGTATAAGTAAAGAAAAGTTTGAAGCTGTTGTGGCTGCAGTGGTTAGCGCGTGGACTATCATGCAGGTGACACGAGTTCAAATCTTGGCTGGGGCAGTCAGCTACAACAAAAAGTTTTTTGAAGTAAAATAATTAATAATATAGCTACATTAAAGTCATGTTGTTTCAGCTTCATATAACTTTAATTCAACATGATTCTTCGTGTTGTTCCAATATCAAATTCACGTTGTTTCAACTTGAAATAACTTTGACTCAACATGATTCTTCGTTTTGTTCCAATATCAAATTCACGTTGTTTCAACTCGAAATTACTTTGATTCAATATGATTTTTCGTATTATTTCAGTATCAACTTCATTTTGATTTAACTGTACTGGAATATTAAATCAACATGAAATATAGTTAATTCAAAAGGAAAAATTTTCCTTCAAGATTATTGTAAATCATGTTGATTTAACATGAAACACCTATGAAGCAAAATCACTACCGAAAAATGTGAAGTTAACCTGGATTTCGACGATTTTACATGGAAATTTTTCTGTGTGTATAAGTTTGTCAAATATTGTTAGTAAAAACTTACGAGTCCCTTGTAAGTTATTCAGAAAAAAGAGAAAAAAAATTTTTTTCATATATTTTTTTTAAACAAGTGGACAAAAAAATTATTTTTTAGTATAAAATATTACTATAATCTGTTTAGCCGACTCTTAGCTACATTATTGTCCTATATACTTAAGCGGTATCATTAATTTTGAATTAGCTGTTGCCCAAATACTGATGACACCTTTTTTTGAGAGCCCACTAATTTTCAGAAATTTTGGAGGTTCATAAAAATAATTGGTCATCAAATCCGCCAAACTGAATATAGGGGCTTACAACCCTGTGGTAGTACAATCGAACCTGTACTGTCCAGTCCGTGTGTTTTTCCAAAAGTCTTCATTTATCGCTTAGTGTAATCAGCTTACGTTATGCTGCCACCCGTGTACTTATTGCACCAAGACTACGACCATGCAAACTCTTTTTATTAAAAACTATACAAAATAACAACACCAAGCAACAAAATCTGCGACGTCGGCTTCGCTGCTTTGATTTCTTAAATAAAATAAGGTTTTTTATTTCCTTCCTTTTTCTGTGGCTTCTAAAAAAAACCAAAAAAACAACACTTATTATATAAGAAAGCAACACAAACTGCGCCGTCATCATTGCGGCTTTGACTTTTAATAAACAGAAATAAAATTTTTCAATTTCCATCTTCTTTGTCTATCATTTATAACAACTATAAATGAGTTTAATAAATGAACAATATGACACAAAAAACAATAAGAAAAAGATTCTGCGCTATCAACTTCGCTGTTTTGACTTTTTGTTAATAACATTACATACATAAGTATGAACGTATTTTTTTTAATCTAAAAAGCATAACCCTTTAATAGAGCAATTCTTACATTAGTTTGATATCTCTATAAAAATTTATCACTTTTAAAAATTTTTATTTAAACTTTAACTGTGACAATCACCCGTATTATGTATGTCGGAGTCGAATTTTTGACTATGACAAATTGTCCTACACAGAAAAAATTATCACCAAAAAATGTTCAAACAAAAGTTTGTCTAAGAATAAATTTAATTTTCTGTAAATGTTCTGTTCATAATCTATGAATTGTTTATTTGACTTTTATTTAGAACGCAAACACCAAAAACAACAATAAAAACTGTGTCGTAAAAAACCCACTCCAATGACGACATACACACAAATAACAACAACAACAATCATTGTAAAAGGAATGCAATTGTACCAAGTTTGTATACAAAAGATTTTTGAGTGAATCGATTAGTTAATGTCGTTGCTTTAATTCTCATTAATTTTTTTTAGAGTATTTAGATAAACATTCAGACTTGAACACATTTAACAAAGTGAAATCTCATAAATGTTTAATGGAGGCTGATGATGATACAGACAAAAATTTTGTTTGTATATTTGTTTGATTAAGTAAATTATTTTGCTTAATAATATTTAGCATTTTTAGACTAATTGTTTATTAAATTCAGACAGAAATATTGTTTGATATTTTTCAGAAAATCCAGTAAATATTTTTGTTTGATTTAGTTAATTGTTTTGTCTACAATTTGGAAATATTTTTAGACAAATTATTTTATAGATTTAAGCAATTTGTTCACTGAAAAAACACGTTTTTTTAATGAAATTGTTGAGGTATTTTTGTCTATATTTACAAATTCGTTTGTAGGTCCATTCATAGACAAAATATTTACTTTTTCACTGAATTCCTTTACAGAAAATAAAATTTAGTTTTTTCTGTATAGCATAAAGAAAAGTTTTAAATGTTTTCTTTAATCTGACAATTTGTCGTAGTCACAAATTCAACTTCGACATACACAATACGGGTGAATTTATAAATTTATAAAAACGAAAGTTTCCAATTAAACTGATTAAAGAATTGATATGTGAAAAACAGCTGCAGAAAACGAGTTATTTTTTTTTTTAACAAAGGTCAAAACGGTAAAGGGCAAGGCGTATCTAACAGCTGAACTCACTAGAACAGCTAACCTTACTCGGTTAAACGGTAAACTTAGTGCAGTGATGAAGTGATCATACTATCATCACCACCTTCAAACTGTCAAACTCTATTAGTCCGGGAGCGAATTGGTGAGACGCAACAGGGAGTAGTATCATAAAGCCTCGTGAACGTCAGCTGCTATTGCGTTGGGGGATGAGCGGCGCCAGCCTCCTACGCACGAAGACAAAAATGTATTCAGTAATTTTCTCCCACCGAAAAATTTACCTGATGATAGCTTATATGCAACTATCAATAAAGACATACACCTATGTATATTGCAGCTGGCTGTATAGCGTTGGAAAGAATATCAGCTGATACTTTGAAATTGGAGGCAAAAATGTAAAAATTTACAAAAAAAAATTAAATAGCTGAGATAAAATGTAGAGCCGACCCTCTTAATTTTTCCCTTTCGACATATTTTCCGAGCATACTTAACTCCATAACCAGCGTGACTGTTTTGCGACTAAAGTGGCAATTTGCCACTTTTTCAGCTGCCTTGCCACTTTTAGTGCCCCTTTTTTAAAATTACCTAAATCTGCCACCTTTTATAACATTATGCCCCTTTCTGCCCTTTTTTATGAAGTTTTAATATGAGTTTTTTTACGGTACGAAAGTGTTTTTATAAAAAAAAATCTTAAGACAAAAATCTGTTTTTGAGTCCATTATTTATAAAGTCATGAAAAAAACTATTTTGAAATAGTTTAAGAGTTGAGATCTATAAATATTCATTATTGCACTAAAATTATTAGAAACTAAGACCCTGATTCACTTACAAGAACTAGCATTACGTTCTTGTATGAAAAGCATGCAGTTTTAAATATTTTTAAAGTGATTTTCATGCAAATTTTTGAGTGAACGTTATTAATAATTTTTTTTTACTAAATCAATACACTAAATATTTTTACTAAATCAACCCCTAAGACAAAAGTAATAACGTTTTGAAATTGTACGAACCTTTATAATGAAACTAATAAGCCGTTTCAAGGGACTCCAATCGGGATTGATTTTTAAAAATCCCGGGATTCGGGATTTTCCGGGATTTTCTTTTTAATAAACAATTCTTTAATAACAAATTTTCATTTTATTTATGCATTATAAAAGTTTTTATGTATAGAATATACCATTACAGACATATTTATATAAAGCAGTGGTGTCCAGACACACACTATCACATTCTGTGTTGGCGTGTGTGCGTCGCGTCTAAATACCCAGTTGCTACGTCTTTAAGAAGACATTATCAATGACGGGTGCACAACAATGTTAAATCCTCCACGGCAAATGTCGGACAGCCGAAACAAATCATCAAGGAAGTTTTCAAACAAGTGTCGCGAAAATCGTGTGCGATTCAATGAGCCACAATGTCACTCAGATACACTAGTGTGTCTACATGGGCAACATTTTCGCCAATGTAAGACATTGTCGCTCATATTGTCCTTAACAAAGTTGGATTGAGAACAGCAATTAAGACATCTTGTCCTCCACAATGTTAGTGAAGACAAACTGTAACACATTGTAGCTCATATTGACCTCAAAAAAGTTGGATTGAAAGCAAAAAGAAAGACATTGTCGCTCATATTGTCGTTAAAAGTGTGTTATATAGGACAACATTCAAGATTTTGTCGCTCAGATTGTCGTGAACGACGAATCACTTAAATTTTCGATTAGAAAACCTAATCGACAGAGGACAATTCGTAAAAGAATCTTAGATGACCATGTCGTGCAAGGCAGTCAGGCCAACAGGCTATGAATCTCACGCACAATGTACGTGGCATTGTGTTGAAAACAACAGCCTTTGCACGAGTGCAAACGAAATTGAGATTTTGCCCACTACTGATGTATGGCATTTGAGTTTTGTTAACAGGAAAATCTTTAACAAATTTATTATTAGACATATTGTGATAATTTTATTTTAAATGAAATTTATTTGTTAATGCTTAAACATTGTCTATATGGATTTCATGAGTGCTTCACCAAATCGTCAGTAGACTTCAACCACACTTTTGAACAGTTACAAACCCCTTATTTTATGTACAGACTTTCAAAAACCATTTGAGAACTTACAAATGATTTTCAAAAATAAGCAATGGATTTCTAATTGTATAAAGGTGTAGAAAAATAAAATAGATTCATAAGGAATACAAATTATTTGTTGGGTTTTTGTATAAGTTTCAAAGCCTACAATGTTTATTTTTGAAAATCATTTGTAATATAAGGAGTTTGAAGCTGTTCAAAAGTGTGGTTGAGGTCTACTGACGATTTGGTAAAGCACTAATGAAATGCATATAGACAATGCTTAACCATCAATAAATAAAGTTCAATAATTAACAGGAAAATTTTCACTCTATTTAAATTTCATCAGCTTTGCAGATATACCAAATTGGAATAACTGACGACTGCAGCATGTATTTGTATTGTGTGAACCGAATTTATTGCCACAATATTCATACAATATTAGGTTGCGTTTTAAAATTTATCTATTAATTTTCTTTTAATTTGCGACTGATCAGAAATGAATTTTAAATGTGTCGAAAAAGGAATATATAAAATCTATAAAAAATTCTAATCAATTTCAAATAACTATGTTTAATTATCAGATTATTGAGCACTTTAACAATATTTTTGCTCTACTCAAAAATTTGAAAATTATACTGAAGCTTTTATATCAAAAGTCTGCATTATGTATATCCTCGCTAATGGTAGTAATATTCACTTGTTTGTTAGCCTTTTCCTCTGTAACTCGAACAAAAATATAAAAACACACTTTTGAACTACAATGTAAATAACATACAAACTCGAATAGTTTTTTTTTTCGAATCAAAATAGTCTCCTTTATTCTGTAACTATTTGTCGTCTTCACATCAACCCAACAACAAAAAATATGCACTTGTCTACTCGTAACCGAAAAAAAATTGCTAGTATTAATAGTCTCCTCGCATTTTCTAGACCTTAAAGAATTGTAAGTAGCCAATTGTTATCGATAACAAGTACAGAAGTGCCCATTTTGTGGTCTGGGGTTAAAGTAACGTCGACATATATATAGTTATAGAATAAGAAGAATTGAATTTTTCAAAATGATGAATTTTCCAAATACATTTCTGTGGCTTGGTGCTAAAAGGGCCGATGTCAATATTTTGCTGTTTTGAGTTAATCATTGCATCAGGTTTCTGTTCTTACTCTCTTTTATTTTGCTGAAACAGCCAATGTCTAATGTAACCCAGAACAGCTTCATAAGGGTTTTGCTAGCCAATGTTACTATGAACTCATATAGAAAACTTAAACTTAAATTGCTTTTTTCTCACAAGTGACACTGTCCCTTTTAGCACCAACCCACATGTATTATTATTTTTCTTTTCATATTACTGCTTTATCTTTGCAAAATAATTATCAGTTGTATATTGGCAGAGGAGTTGATGAAAATAATCGTAAGAAAGTACCTAATTTATTTGCTCTTGCTTTTAATTTATAAACAGTTTGTCGCGAATAATCATTAAATTGTTAAAACAGACATGTAAAAATTTATTGGGAATTTTAAATATTATAAAAAATGGAATAAAATTAAAGAAAATTAAAATATATACATATTTTCTACATAAAAATTGTTATACAAGAAATCCCGAAAAATCCCGGGACTTATTTTCACAAATCCCGGGATTCGGGATTTGCCAATCCCGAAAAATCCCGGGATTTCGGGATTCGGCATTTCCCGTTTGGCATCCCTAGCCGTTTCCCCATATATTTTTGGTTATCGCAAATAGTCATGCATGTTACAAAATACATTCTTTGTAGGATAGCCAAAAAAGATTTTATTTAAAACCATAGTAATTTTTTACATTCACACGAATATTAGTGCTAAAACATAAAAAACACTAAGAACTGTGTGACAGGGTAAGATTTCTTATACATAAAAGCAAAAAATATTTTTGACCGATACCAACAAACGGAGAATACTGTGGTTTTTTATGTATGCTCCCACAGCGCTCCGCCATTAGACCATATTGCTCCACTATTTAAAATTTTTATATTGAACTTGTTATTTGGCTGCCTTTCTCTTTGTTTTGCAGTCAGGTATAACTACGTTTGTATGCATGTGTTGTTTAAATAATTCGTTAGAAAGCGGCGTACTTCGTTGGTGCTGAAAACTCTTTCTTTTTTAGATAAAAAAATATCAAAATTAATTCATTTTATTTCAAAAGCATTATGTGCCCTAAAAACTCATTAAATACTAGAATTTGGTTCAATTATTCCCTTTTTAAAAAAGTTGCCTCTTTTTTCGAAGAATCCCCTTTTTGGTGCCACTTCTTCCTTCAAAATTCCCTTTTTGTGCCACTTTTTAAAAATTTTCAACGGTCACCCTGTCCATAACTTAATTGGCTCCCATACAAAGTTAAAAATATTTGTATGTATAAAACCATCGACGAGTTGCAACCAAGCTATTTTATTTTCAAACTTTTTTTCTTCGGTTTTTCTCATATCATTACTTACCCTACGTTTCCACGTAGAAATTTTTATTGCCGGCAATTTTCAAATCCATATTGAAAATTAAAATATATTTTTTATATAAAGTTTGGCAATTGTCGCAAAAGATATTGTTACGTGGAGACGTAGGGTTATGATTTTGGGACCAATATTAACTTCAGCAGAGATGGAAAACAAAAAATTTTCAGACGTGAAAGAGGTCAAAAATTTTTTCTTCTGATTATTTTTTTTACATGGATGAAGTTTGTATAGATTGTTTTTTACTTTTAGAGCAAATTTTTCCAGTCGAGACCCGATTTTTCACAGTAAATTTCATATTAAAAGTAACTAAAAATGACAAAATTATTATATCCAAACAGGAATAGCTGAAAGAAACTACAATATGTACACATTTAATAACAATAACTTTCTAATCATTCTTCCCTTGAATTTTTTTTATTAAAAATAGCCCCAATATGATATCTTTAGATAGAAGGAATAAAGCAACAAACGAAATAAACAAACATCATAGCTAATACAATTGACAATACATTAGGCAGAAGTATTAAACAAGTATGCGTGTGAAAGTATATAGAAATGGTCACAAATGGTGCAATAATCTAATAATGTATTTCAAATGATCTCCCACTATTATTTACCATTTAACATTTTTGTTCCTTACGAATAGTTGTAGCTTATAAATGGCCTTCAATGATGACCTAAAATATGTTCATATTATTGTTGTGTTTATTACCCAAAGAACTCTATATAGATGTATAAAATATAAAAAATTTCTACAACAGATTTTGTTTGCAACATGTTTTCGTGCTGTATGTACTATAGAAAATTTGGTATGTATATATCGTGAGAATAAATGCAAATGGATATAACTACACAAAAATTCGAAATTTAGTTTTTGAGTGATTATGGTTCGTTTTATTAAACTACGTTTGCACACAAGATTTTAGACTCCTACGATCAAAAATTTCGGTTTTATTAAAGAAATTCGAACGGACGGAGCAACGGTGTCAATAGTGCTTCAAATTTGTTGTTTTTAATATTTTTACTAGGGTGTAACCGATACCGATATATCGGCGATACTTAAAATTTTCCGATACATCGGTATAGCCGATATTTTACTGCCGATACGACGATACTTTTTAAGTTTTTTTTCAAAGTTTATTTCTTAAAAAATAATTTATTTTTTGTTAATTTTACCATGATTTAAATTCAATTCGTTTTTTTTTCAAATCCTATTAATATCAATTTTAAATAATATTTTACGCTGTTATTTTGTAAAAAAAATATTAATATTTTGTTAATTTTATCATGAATTCTAATTCAATTCGTTGGGTTTTAAATCGTTTTCCTAGCAAAACAAGACACGCCAAAGAAGTCATGAAAATGTAGAATTCGCGATCCGGAAGTATTGCAAATTTGTATAATCCCTGCGGAAAATTTTGCGACAAATGACCCAAAAGTACTCGTCCTATGACTTGAGAAAATGAGACTGGTATCAAAAATAAGGAGTAAAAAATACATATTGTGTAAATGGTCACATATTAAAAATTTTAGTCAATTTAGTTGGTACTTTGGCTAGTATTGTAGTAAACGGCACTGAACAAATTCGTTGCACCTGTATCTAAAGCCTATCACATAGTATCTATATAATATTAATTGTCTTCCTACAATGAGACTGCCATGTCACTCAGGAACCTGTTCCGTTACTATATTCAGACATTAACTCCATCTTAACTGGTATTCATACCATTGAAATATAAGTTCCCCAGTGGTCGAGTAGGTAGTGTACTAGCATGTCATGCTGGAGAGGTTGTCGGTTCGAGTCCTATCAAAGACACCGCTTAAAAATAAAATACAATTTCTGCTTGGATTTGTAACAATAACAAAAAAATAGTCGATAATTACAGCTGAATTTTGGAATAATATTTATATATAATCTATATTATTCTACACCTATTAGGACTCCATAAGATAGTTCAAAACAAGTTACAAGGTGCATACAAAGTATCAATTAACCCCATCCTAGGTCATCCCCATGTAAAAGTGGCTAGTCCGCTTCATAGGAAGTGTTAGAACTCGGACTGGTCCTTACAACCTGGGGACCGGTCACGTCACTTGTTTTGTGTCAGTTCCATTTACCGTAGGGATTTTACATATCCTTGTCATTGCAGGAAGTACTCTTTTTCGATTACCAATAAATTTTCGGTGTTCTGTAATGACTTTTCCTCAAGGAAAATTTATTAAAAATTACCCATTTTCGTAACTTGTTTTTATGCGTATCTTTTTTTTAATCGTATCGTTACATCCCTAATCTTTACTTTTCATTAACAAAATTCTAATAACCTTAAAATTTTACTTTGTCGCTCTTCCTGTAAACAAAAATAAAAGTGTAGTTACGTTTGTTTGCATTTAAGGTGAGGATATGTGTTTATGTATGTATCTATTTGTTCCCACAAAAACGCTTCAAACGAGTTTCGTTTAATGGTTGGCTACACTGGTCTGCAAAAAAATAAAAATTTTCGAGCTTTTAAATAAAAATATGTGGAACATTCAGTCAAAGTTTAATGCGATAAATTTAAATCCGTTTTCAGGTTTTTTTTTCTATCGGGCTCAGCTGTTTTTTTATGGACAGACTAATATTTCCACTAGGTACATCCGTATATTTCTCTCTAACTAGAGAAGGGTTTGGCTGATTGGAATAATTAAACCACTAAAATATGCGAAATAAAATTATCTTTAAGTCACTTATACACAATTTTTTTTTATTTCCAACTGTTTCGAAGTTATTCATAAATTATCGGCGAAAATGTAATTTTTTTATGTGAAAAAGTTTTGTTTTTCGTTTTTCAAAACCCATAAAAAATGAAGAGGGTAAAAATTTCACATTTTAATCTTTTTATTAGAAAGCTAAATATGTTATGAATAAAATAAGCCATAAATCATTACAATCAATGGGCAAATGTAGAATTTTATTCACAATTAAGTAGGAAACTTAATTGACAAAAATTGCAATTTGCATACAACACACATACGCACGCGCAGATTAATATTTTTCTGTTATATGGAAATTGTGATTTTATCAATTGAGTTCCTTCAATTAAATAAAATCGGCATTTATCCACCTTACTAATTAATGATACATCCCAGTAAAAAATTGGTTAGAAGCTGATTTCATAGGGCCACAACAATGCAGGTCTTAAAGCGAGAAAGTTAGCAAATGTACACATATCCAATGGGTAGTGTGAAGAGAAAAGTATTTGCTTTTTTATATAAAAGCTTCGTACACAAGTTACAGTACTTTTCGTTTATAGTCACTACCGTTTATAGTCACATTAACGATATAGTCCATTTTATATGTATTTATTGCTTCCATTACCAAATTTCTTAGAAAATATTCACGTTATAGTCCAATTAGCCATACAAGCACATTTGGCATATATGCCATCTATCTTCGGTTCACAAAGACAGAAATTCATACATACAATTTGCGTTATAGTCACAATTGAAAAATTTACTAAATTTTTTAATTATTGAAGCCACAAACCATTTAAAAAATTACTATGAAAGCATTGAATTGTTTACTATTCCAGTCACCGACTCTCCACTAGAAGAAAATATTACTTTTAGTCTTTTGTACCAGGGATGAAATACCTTGCTATTAACTTTTGTATGCGAATTTGGTTATATGCCTCCGAATGGCATATATGTAAATTAGGCATATAGTCACATTAGCGATAAAGTCCACAACTTGCGTGCAACTAAAGGTTGTGACTATAAGCGAAAAGTACTGTATATAAAAAAGCTGATTTTATAGTGCTGCTTAGGGTATTCATTTTAATCGACTTTTCAATTGTTCGATTAATCAATTAATCGAAATTGAGGTTTTTATATTACTCGAGCAATCGAGTAAAACTTTTATTTCGTTCGAGTTATTCGAGTAAGCTTTACTGCTAAAAATTATTCGAGTTAATCGGAAAAGTTTGAATTTAATCGGTTTTTTGTACACTTTTGTGGACAAAAATAAAACGAAACAAGTTTTTTCGCGTTTTTATATATTTTAATAATGAACACAAAAGAAATTCTTTAAAATAGTTTTTTTTTAACTATTCAATGTTGCGCTTTGAGAAAATTTTGCGCCAGGAAATATTTAGCAACATTCCGACCTGTCCTGTATTCAATGCAGAATAAAAATAATCAGAATTGGCATAGCACTTTTGTTGTTATAAATATTAACTTATAACACTTGGGAAATATTTGCCTAAAAAACGTAACCACTACTTTTGCTCAAAGTTAGTTTGATTAAACTTGTTTTTCCATATCACAAAATAAGGTTAATTATGCTGCAAAAAGCTATTTTTATATTATTTTTAATAAATGCGAACGCATATTTAAAAAAATATTGTAATTAAAGGAAATACAATTTTAACTTGTCCGTAGGTTACGTTTTTTTCGGCAAATATTTGCCAAATGTGACCGTACCTTAATGCTTTTATAATTCCCAACATTACATTCTATATTTTAATACGAAACATCTAGTTAACTCGTTGCTCTCGAAATATCTTCTTTATTTTAAATAATTTTTGTTTGGTGTTTATATTTCCGAATTTTTTTAAAAGATATTTGAAGTTGGTTTCTTTCTCTCTATTATTGTTACTAAATTATTTACTTAACTTTTTGATCATGCGGACTATTAGTATGAAATAACGTTCGAATTCAATGGCAAATTTCATATAAATAAAAAAATTGTTCCACTTTTTATTACGAAATCTACAAAAACTCATTAAGAAAAAGAAAATTTACATAAAATATTTTAATCGAGTTATTCGATTAATCGACCAAAATCACTCGAATAAATTTTTACTTGAAATAGAAATTTTTTGTTTGATCGAACATTATTTGACTTTAATTACTCGATTAATCGAGCAAACATTATTCGAGTGAATACCCTAGTGCTGATCCAATGCAGGTTTCTAAGCGAGAAAGAAGAGTAAATTTATTTGAGTTTCTTGGTGCCGTTTTGAAACAGTGTTTTTGGCCTAGTGGTTGGTACGTTGGACTTCAAACCTGAAGGATCTTAGTTCGATACTAGTTGAAGTTAAAATAACAAACAGTGAGTAAAAATATGAAATTAATAAAAATAAATAAAGCTATGAAATAATATAAATTCAAAAAGGCGTTAACGTCGCCAATCCACATCGAACCATTTGCTTAATTTATTTTCAGTTTTAGTGCTGCAAATGTTGATGATTTTTATGCGCTTTAAAAACGCTTTTGTGAGTAAAAATGTAGTACTCCAAACCGGGAACTCGCCATAAAAAAATCAGCAGCGATATCGGTAGGTTTGTCAGCGCTACTCTTACTCCATAATACTAGAAACGTGTTTTATTGACAGCAATTTTTTTACCGGGATACTACATACTACGCCTTGTTTTCTGACAAATGATTAAAATCTAAAAGTTTTACTTTTATTAAGAGTGTAGTGTTGGAATATTCAAATCAGATTAGCAGAACAGATCAGTACTACTGATTTCGACAGGCTGCTACACCGTCTCATCAGCGTTCTTGTTCACCTTTAACACTTATGAAGGTGGATGCATTTTACAAGGAAACATCAGCTATTTAACAAATTTTTGTCAACAAATAGAATACAAGACTTTTTTCATGTAAATTCTTGCATTAATTTTTATTGCGACTCAACTTAGTTTAGCCGAAATTTCCCTATCCGATTAATAATCCAACACTCACAAGCTCGGATTATTTTTTGTTTCGCTTTTGATGGGGATTTTTTCAATACTTACAATCAAAGCTGTTTGTGTGTTAATTTTTTATGCTTGCTTGATGTAGATTGTTTCAGTTATTTTGTCTCCATTTAGTTCCAGATCGTCAACCGAGAAATTTCGGCAAAACTAAGTTGAGTCGCAATAAAAATTAATGCAAGAATTTACATGAACAAAGTCTTGTATTCTATTTGCTGACAAAAATTAGTTAAATATGTAGCTGATGTTTCGTTGTAAAAAGCATCCATCTTCATTGGTGGTAAAAGTGGATGACTTATTGGTAATTTTATTCAGCATCTTTTGATAGTTTATTTATTTAAATCCGACTATTTGTTCTAAGGTTAGTGTGAAATATCCTGATGATGTACCTAGTGGAAATATTAGTCATGCCAATAAAAAAATCTGAGCCCGATAGAAAAAAACTGAAAACGGATTAGAATTTGAAGTCTTTTTATTCCTTATTGTTTTATTTAAAAGCGACTTTTGCTGCAGACCACTGCTATTAAAGGCTTTAAAAATTGTTTGTTTATTTTGAGATTTTTTCCCTCATTTCCCACTGTGTCTCATAACTACTAGAAATCTATGTATGCAAAACAATGTTAATGGGCTATTCACATATTACGCAACGCTCTTTTTGAAATTTTTTACTCGCTATTCTAGTACGTGTTAAACCGAAAATAAGAATTTTTATGAATATGGCCTTAAGTTTGCAGGTAATTTTGTCGTGCATACTTTGGCGTTTCGTTGGTTAATATCAAGTGTACCGTTCTCAAGTTACAGTAAAATATGTGTATTGGTGTACCCCGTGGAAGTATTGTTATTTTTTTTTAATAACAAACACAACCCGCGAAGCGATTAGATTGTCTGCGGAAAACACCTAGGGTCTATGGCGGGAATCGAACCCACGACCTCAGGACTGACAGGCTAGCATCGCTACCACTCAGCCACAGGGGCACCCAATATTAGTTATGCCCATCCACAAAAAATAAAATGTATGTGATAGAAAATAAACCGAAAACGGATTTTAATTTAGCTCACTAAACTCTTTATATTCTACATATTTTTACTTAAACGACATTATCTTTCAAGACTAGTGAAATACGTCTTTAATAATACATATTACAATTCTTCCAAAAATCATCCCTAGTCCATATTTACCCTCTTAAACATTTCATTAAATATACCCTCAAGATTATATACATACATATGTATATAAGTACATATATGTATCTTCACACAAAAAATAAAGTACAACAAGCAAACAAACATTATATCTAATACAATTGACAATACATTAGGAAGAAGTATTAAACAAGTACACGAATGAATTTATGATATAGAAATGGTCACAAATGGTGCAATAATCTAATAATGTATTTCAAATGAACCCCGACTATTATTTACCATTTACAATTTTTGTTCATTGTTGTTTATAAATGGCCTTCAATGATGTCCTACAATATGTTCATATTATTGTTGTGTTTATTGCCAAAAAAGACAATATAAAAAAATTTCAACATAAGTTTTTTTTTTTGTTGCAAACTATATTCATACACTACTAGTGTTGTCAATTATTTGAGTTTTATAATCGTTCGAATAAAATTTCATATTTTTCTTGTTCGAACAGCTGAATAATTTAAAACCTATATGCGAATACTCGCACGAATAACGACTTAAAAATTTGCATTCGAATGAATAACCACTTTAAAATGACGATTTTTAATGTATCCTGTGGTACATGTTTTACCAATTGTCTTGAACGTACATACTTGTCCTATGACCGGTGAAAATGGGAATGTACAAAGTGTTCCGAGCCGTGACCGGGGAAAAGATATCATATTACAAAATTATGAAAAATAATTTTAGGAAAATCCATCACTGTACAATCATCTTTTATTCCAAATCAAAAATATTTGATTAAGGTAAAGTAATTTAACTAATATTAAAGAAACCTACATAGGAGTATTTTAATTATACAGTATAATTCGTTTATAAGCCACACCGTTAATAGTAGAATTTGCGATATATTCCAAAATGATAATTTTTCTGTCATCTGTAAGTAAAATACCTGCAAAATATTTTTTATATAGTCCATTAGCTCTATAGTCCATTTTCGGTTATACGCCACCAAGATGTGGTTTGAAATATCTTAAATATATGCAAGTTATGGCAGATATAATCCAAAATGCAAAAGTCAAACATAATAGATTTTTTAATAATAATTTTATAAAAATATTACTTACATTGAAGTAGAAATTATTTTTATTTTAACAATCTTAATTGCAATATTTATGCATTGAGTAGATAAGGAAGTAAGTTCTAAGCGTTAGTTTTATTTTTCTAATGTTAAAAGAAATAATTATATAGAGATTCGTATATAAGCCAAAAATTGGCTTATATAAAATTCAAGATATAGTCCAATTCGCGTTATAGTCCACAAATAGCGTGCAAATGAGGCAGTGGACTATAAGCGATTTTTACTGTATCAATTTACTCCCCCAATGACAACGTCATGTAAAAGTTACGGTCCCTTTCATATAAAGTTTCGGAACTCGAACCGGTTGCTAGTCCTGAGGAACCAGTAGCGTGACTTGTTTTGTGACAGGCTGTCTTCCTTCTACTGTAGTTTCGAATTTTTAAAGGCGTTAACAGCCATTCCATCTGCAGTCAAACTCCTTTCTATATATTATTTCTTCAATTGCATTAAGATCACTTTACATATTTCGGTCCCATATTATTCTTGTCAGATATGTTTCAATTTGTATATTGAGTACGTCAGCCACGTCACCCTCAACACCTTTCCACAACTCCATACTGTTTTCATGAATGATGAATGAACTTAAAGCCATAATTCAACTTGATATTTCTAGCATGACAACAACACTCTTGTTACATCACAGCAACACACACTAACATAATCCGCGAAGCGATTAAGCTTGTCGGCGGAGAACACCCAGGATCTATGGCGGTAATCGGACCCACGACCTCTTGACTGACAGAGTAGCATCTAGGGATGGGCAAGATATCGATATATCGATATTTTCTTTAAAAGATATCGATATGTATTAATTCGATATTTTTAATTTCGATGTATCGATATATCGATGCTTTTTTCCCAAATATATCGACAGTATCAAATTCTATATTTTTTAGCTTTGGTTTTGTTTTTCGTGCAATTTTTAAAAACATTTCGGCTCAGTCTTCATCATATAGAATATTACTAACAAAATCTTTTGTTTGATTTATAATATTTTGTCTATTCGAAAAATTATCATTCTTTGAGTGTAATTTTGTTGATGTATATTCCATGAAATATTGGTGGACACGCAAAAAAAAATATTACATGTTTTTCTAATTAAATCATTAATTTAAAAATTCAAACTTTGAATTAAATAATTTAATTGATATAATTAAATATTTAATTATTAGTATCAACACCTGATTTTTTATTACACACATTCGCTATCATTCATATGTACACATACATACAAATGATAACCAATGTGTGAAACAACAAGAACTTCAACGAGCTTTTATATATAGCAAAGCATTCAATGCAATCGTATAATAACAATACAAGGTGGCCGCATAAAGCAAATAAATACTACCATACAAAAAAACTAGGTAATGCTTGTCAAAAAATGCACGTTTTTGACGTACGGTATACATAAAACTAACATATCAAAAAATAATCGGATGCCGCCACATGTACATTTATTATACCATGGGTGTGTATCATTTATAAATAAAAGCAAAATATGTACTCAGTGAGAGTGAGAGTTTAAGAGTAGTTTTGGTTCAGTGGTAGGTGCGTTGGATTTCAAAACAGAGGGAGCTTAGTTCAACCCTCAATGAAATTAATATAACAAAGAGTAAGTAAAAATATAAAATTAATAATTACGAAAACGAAATTAATAAGTAAGTATTCAACTTCAACATAGCATCGTTGGCCCATTTATAACACATCCATTCATCATTACCGTCAATCCAAAACGCGCATTTTTGCCCATTTTTTAAATTATGTATTATGATTGAAAATTTAATTGAAAATATTTTAATTAAACTTTTAATTATTATTATTAAATTATTATTATTAAAATTATTTCAATTAAATTTGGTACAAAAATTTACTTAATATTATCAATTCGTTTATAGGTGAAAATTTAATTCATTTTTTACTTGGCACAACGAATTTTTTCATTAAAAATAATTTTTATTTTTTTCTTTGCAGTAAGGATCTTGGAAATTAGCTCTTTCCAGCTTAATTATTTATAAGAAAGGTACTTTTATGTTTTATTAAAAAAAAAAATTGGGGACTACGTATGTATTATCATTGTTGAAAAAATATAGCTATTTCGATATTTTTTATTCGATATATGTATATCGATGCCGATCGATATTTAAAAATATATCGATATCGATATATTTTTTTCACTTGCCCTTCCCTACTAGCATCGCTACCAATCAGTTCAGAGCACTCAACCATACTGTTTTCATTAAAAAATTAAAAAATAAATTATTTAACAAAAAAATATCAAAGTGAAAAATAAGTAAAGAAAACTTTTCAAACTTTTCTAGTTGTAAGACTCTTTTGCCATTATTGTAAAGATTTCAAGATTAGAATTTTATGAAAAATATTTGTATAAAACATTATAGCCCACTTCATCCCCGCTGAAGGGACGTTTTTTGCCCCTTTCCTTAAGAAAGACACAAAAAAACACAGACACGAAGATGTATTTTTACTAAATAAAAAATAAACTTAGATCGGCTTACGGCACGGCACGTGTTCTTTTTATTTAAAAAACAAACAAAAATTAGCTTATACATATTATTTTTTCTTCAAAATGAAGTCTTTTTTTTCGGGGGCATAAAAAAAATTAATTTTTAACGACCACTCTAATGCACATATTATGTACATGGTGTTGTCATATGTTAACATTTACTTTTAGTTTTTTTTTGGGAACCTTAAACCTATTTTCATAATAAAAAAGTTATTTCGCTCTAAATAATTATTTTAAAAGGATGATGTGTCTTAATAATTCGCAAATAATTTTTTTTTGCCGCAGAAAATATTTTTTACAAGTTTTAATATCCTCTTCTGCGAGATGAATTAAGCGCCCCATTTAATAATGGTCGTACTGTCGTTGTTGTTGTTGTTGATGGTGGTGCTTTGAGAGGTCTAGGAAGAGCCATTGTCCTATCTACTGTTATAAGGCCCCTTTCACAGTTGAGACATTTCTTGACAGACATTTTTTAAATTCTCTTTTGAACTGTCCTGAAGTTTTCACACTTCGTCAAGAAATGTCCGATTTGTTTACTTGATATGTGTGAATTTGTGTTAGTTTGTTGCTTTGTTTGCTTGATGTGTGTATGTATTGCGAAAAGTAGAAAACAAAAACGAAAAATATCCAGTACAGATAGTCGTGTACTGCACCCTTTACCTTTTCTTCCCCTCGCCAACATAATTTTTCTGTCCGGAAAGAAATGTCCCAAGTGTGAAAGGCCACTAAGCAAAACACAAATAATATTTTAATGTTATTAAGTAATTTCTAGCTGCAATACTGTTGCAAATAAAAATTCTTACCCAGGCATACTATAAGCGCAAGTACGGTAAAGAAGAATCCTTTTGTTAAATGCATGTTATTTTTCGCACCAAATATGTAATGACTGGAATTGTCAAAAGATATTATTGAACTTAATAATAAAGTGCACTTGTTTAAGCTTTTTATATAATTTTTTGTTGTCTTTATCTGTTCTTTTTATAAAATAGAAAAAAAAAATAATATTGAGGGCTTATATTCAAATAGTGCCATTTGCGAAACTATAATTTTACAGGAAAGCGAAAAAACTGTTATTTTTGCCGTGACAGTATGAGTAATAAGTAAACTTTATTTTACAATGTTATATAAAAACGATATCTAAATCCTATTGTATGTTAATTTTTTTATCGATTCCTGATAATCGCTCTTATAAGTTTGATAGCAGTTTTTACAAATTAAAATTTCATCTATTCGAACATTGAATTAAGCAGATAGCACTATTTGAACAAATTAAAAATAATCATAACTGCCACAGATTCACTCCTAGGGGGTAAAATGTAGGACCGACCCCTAATAATTTTTCTTTCCCAACATTTCGATTCCTTAAAAAGTATAATATATTTTTATAAAATTGTAAGAAATTCCTCCTACAGCTCCTGGTATATACCTAGACCAGGCACGGATCCAGCTTAAGCTTTTGGGAGAGAAACTTTCAAATGAAACGTACCCTTTTGTAAAATTTCTTTTCGGAACTCCATAGAAATAAGGTATATTTTATTCGCTTTGGAGGGAAAAATATCCCTTTTTCCCCTCCCCCTAATCCGCGTCTGACCTAGACGGATCAAATGTATGTCCGACTCTTATTAGTTTCCGAGCACCAACATTTTTTCTGAACATACCTATTCCCTATCCCCATTACCCATACAAATTTTACAATACAGATTAAAAGTAGATGTAGAAGAAAAAGTACCATAACTTCCTAGGAGTCCCCCTAGGGGTGTTGAATGTATGACCGACATCCATTGGCTTTTTGTTCGATTTCAATATATATTTCAATATCGACCGGTATCGATAAAATATCGATAGTACGATATACATCCCAGCAAAAATAAATTTGGTACAAGAATGCACTAAGATTAAATAGAAGGGCTTCGGAGATGCGCAAAAGCATATACATAGTGCATCCCCTCTGCCTTACGAGGTTGCAATAACGTAAGCGAATGAAGAAATCGAACGCACACACGAGAAAGGTGGTCGGCTATTTATCTTTTTTTCATGTTTTTTAAACCCGAAGTTTATTTCTTTCAATTCAAACTTTTTTATAGTGCATCCTCTCTCGCTTACGTGGATAAAATAATGGATGCGAGTGCTATTTTTACTTCGTAGTTTGATTTTTTTTATTCTTCCATTGAATTGTGTATTGTGAATAAATGTGCCTCGGTAGCTTAGTGGTTAATGTTCTTGCCTACCATACAGAGATCCCAGCAAAAATATCCGTCTACCGGAAGCAGGTTTGTAAGGGAGAGATTTCGATACTCTCATTTACCAACCTGCTTCGGTATTACATGATTTTTGTAAGGGATGTCCCACTTGGTAGGTCTGGAGGCATGAGCTTCTTTCTGCGCATCCTAGATGCATTAACCTCATGTCTTTTTTATATGTATATAATTAAAAAATGTTTGCTCTTTATACCACAATTTCACCTATACTTGGATACATTTTTATTATAAAATTATTTTATGTTGTTTTTATATTTATTTATGTACTAAGTGGTACAAACATAATTGGAAACAATTTACTTTTATTAAATACTTTTTGTTCGCGTATTGAATCAGGAATCGATCCCACGATCTCCGACCACTAAGATATCGAGGCACATTTATTTTCATACACAATTCAATTTAAGAATAGAAAAATTAAATTACGAATCAAAAATCACACTCGCATCGATATTTGTACCCACGTAAGCGAGAGATGATGCACTATAAAAAAGTTTGAGTTGAATAAAAAACTTCGTGTTTAAAACACATGAAAAAACATAAATAGCCGACCAAATTAATCGTGTGTGTGGTAACTTTCTTCGCTCGCTTACGTTATTGCATCCTCGCAAGGCAGAGGGGATGCACTGTGTGCTCTTCCGTTTCTCCGAAGCACTACTTATTAATCTACCTGCTTCCTTGTACCAAATTTATTTTTGCTGGGGATGTGCATTAGCATATGTTAGTCAATCGCTGCCTGTACTGCTCAGTAACCAGTAAATGTTGATGGCTTGCCTGAAACTAGTCTCGTACTCTACACCTCAGGAATTGTAGTAAACGCGCTAACCACTTCAGCCAAGAGCCCCTCTTGTTTTTCATTATCTTAAATGCATAAATGAGGTATGGTTAGGAAAAGGAGGCGCATAGCTAACAATGTGTATTATACAATGAAGAATATTACATTAGCCCAATTCACAATCTTGTGCAAATGGCCTTGCATCGCAGCATTTGCAAAATCGTGTAGTATATTTATACTCACCACTAACAATTGTTAAGTGGTGAGTATCAATATGCAATACCAGATTGCAAATGCTACGATGCAAGACCATTTGCACAAGATTGTGAATTGGGCTATTGTATAAAATAAATATTTTCATTGCATTTGTCATGACCACATTGCTTTGAAATTCAAAAAGATTTCAAAAATAAAAATAGGTAACATTTTTTAAATAAATAAATGTTGATTTACGTACTTATGTTTGAATTGAGTTGACAAAAATTCTATGACTCACTTATATTCAGGGATGTAACGAATACCGATACCGATATATCGGCGATACTTCAGATTTTCCGATACATGGTATCGGCGATATTTTAAAAATTTTTTCAGAATTTTTTTTTGACAAATAATTTTTTTTTGTACGATTTTACCATGAATGAAATTCACTTCGTTATTTTTTAAATCTTATTTAATATCAATTTTAAAAATTAATAATATTTTATGCTGTTATTTTGTAAAAAAAAATTATTTATTTTTTGTTAATTTTACCATGAATTCAAATTCAAGTCGTTGTTTTTTAAATCTTATTTCAAAAAAAAAAGATAATCCAAAGAAGTCATGAAAATGTAGAATTCGCGATCTGGAAGTATTGCAAATTTGGATAATTTCTAATTAGTTTTACATATCCTTGCCATTGCAAGAAGTTCTGTTTTTCGATTACCAATCACCGAATGGGAAGCGATGCCAGGACAAATTTCTTTTTCGGTATTCTATAATGATTTTTCCTCAAGGAAAAAGGATAACAAATTACCCATTTTCACAATTTTTTTATGCGAATTTAAACTCAGAACTGTATTTTCATGTAAATTTAAGTGAATATATATAAACTTAGAAGTCTTTTAATAATTAAGCTATTAAGTTATTTAGAAGAATATTTGTTGATAAATGTCCTTTAAAAAATCGATTTTTTAAAAAGCATGGCGAGTATTTTTTAAAATTATAAAGGAATTAAAAATTTTTTCTTCTATTAATTACTACTAATTATCTGCATATTTTTAATATAGATTTTTTGGAAGCAAAGAAAATGTAACTCTTTAAAAATTACTTCCAATGTTTTATCAATTTTAAATATTCTCTCTTATAATGTAATTTTTATAATAAGAAAATTGCACTTGAGTTTTGTTAATCTAAACTTGAACTCAATTTCAATATTCGTATTGGTATCGGAATCGGTATCGGCGATATTTATTCTTAAATATCGGTATCGGTATCGGATCGGCAAAACGGCGTATCGTTACATCCCTTCTTATATATCCCATAAATTCGCTAAAAAAATTCATTTAAACAATGTAATGATTGTCATTAATACAATGAACTGTGAAAAACTGATGAAAAGTAGATATTGAAGGATTTCATGTATGCAATGTAATGGTTTATTGTATTAATGAAAAGTTTCATTAATATAATGAAGAACATTTAATGAAACCGTTTCATTGCCTGAATGAATGACTTTTCTTTCAGTGTAAGATTCAATATTCTTATGGTTTCGGTTTTCAGAAAATTTACATGACGAACAAGACATTAATATATGTATTTTAGCATCATATAATAGAAACAGACGTAAAATAGCGCTTCAGTTAAATATTTTTTTATTCTTTAAATTTCGTTTTTTCTGACCCTAGTGCACTTCACTTCAGTATGATGACAATTTTATCAAATTGTAAGAAAATTTTAAAAGGATGACGGTCACGACAATGTGCGGGGACAAAATTCCTTTAAAAACTCTAATTGGCGCTTAGAATGTTTTTCGAATAAAAACAGTACAAATTTGTAGAAATATTTTCAATATTTTAAAAACAATTATTATCTATTTCCAATTTACTTTGTTTTAAAAGTTTTTCATATTTTTTATGAAAAAGTGTTGCTGGGCTCAAGTGTTTTTGTTTTTGTATGGAACAAGTATGAAGTATCAATTAAATATTGTTCTCAGTCAATATGGAAAAAACTTTGAATATTTAGAAATCTGTTTCTTGTGACATATTCTTGAATGCTTACTTTCCTATTTTCGTTTTTTTTCTCTTTCCACGTCAAAACAGAGCTCAAACAGCGGGACAAAAAAATAGCATTTACTTTGCAATTGACCCATGTATCTATAAATCTTATTATTTTGTGTATAAACAACAAATATATATATATGCAGATAGCACTTTTTTTACTAACAAAACAACGTGGCTTTAGATATCACAATAAAAAATTAATAAAAAAACCTTTAAGAAATATTTTTTCAAATTAAAATGATAGATGACAATTCAGCCAGAGAACAAGTTGCTATAAAAAACGCATTTTGGAGAAAATTGCAGAGAGCACTATTTGAATATAAGCCATCGATATGCTACTGTTTACAAAACGCTTTTAATGATATCTGAGCATACTATTTATTTAATTTGCAAGTTATTAATTTAAACAGTATGTTAAGTAAATAACCTTGCACAAATTATTTCGCTTTGAAAATTATTTCGTTGTTTCGCGTTGATTCGTAGTAACAAGTAATTGGCTAAAATAACACTGTACACCAAAAAAAATTATAAAAGAAAGTTCTAACGACAGATTTTGGAAAGGGAGGGACACTATAGAAATATAAGTGCTTCGACGTTTTGAAAGTTTATATCTGGTATTAATTTTAGGGAAAGCAGCTTGCCTAGAATTGTGATGGTATTTTACTTAGCAAGTACTTGGTCCTCATATATATCTCAGTACCTTCAACATTTTTGGAGAGGAACTTTGCCTCATTTCCACACACATGCTTTTGTGTGGCTCTGGCTCCTTTTATGCCGAGTTATTATTTCAAAAAGAGGGGTGTTATAAGTTTGTAGAGTGTGTGTGTGTGTGTGTGATTTAATTTGTTTTTTTTAATGTTACCTCTTTTCTCGTGTAGCTCTCAAACAGCTATATCGATTTTAGTTTCGCTTTTTTTTTAAGGTGACCTGATCTAAAATCTTCTAGCCATTGTTTACAAAAAATTGGTCCAGCCGTTTTCAAGTTAGCATCCATTTTCTTCTGGAGTCTTAAAATGTTGAATGTAATGTTAATTATAAAAAAATGGCCAATACAATGAAAATTTGAACATTCGAGTTTCAATGCTTCCAGACTGTAATAGTCACCATATTCCTTATTAGAATTTATGATTTCAATTATTTGCCTATTTAGCATTACTTAACAGAATTCTAGACCATTCGGCTAGTGTTTTTCTTTTTATTTATTTTTACGCAGTCGGGCTTTTTAGTTTTTATGGTTCCGTACACTAAAAGTGAAAAGCACCCTATTGTTTTCGCTACGCCGTCTGTCCGTCCGTCTGTCCGTCCGTCCGTCCGTCTGTCCGTCCGTCTGTCTGTCTGTCACAGGCTATTTGCTCGAGAACCGTAAGAGGTACGTACCTGAAATTTTTAGAGAATATGTATAACTATGACCGCTACAACAACAAATATATGAGACCATCAGCGCAAAAGTGGTGTAACCCAGATTTTTGTTGCTGTTCTGGTGTTGCATACATGTAAGAAATTTATATAACACCAGAACAGCAACAAACAAAAAATGTGGGTTATATCACTTTTCCGCTGATGGCCTCATATGAAAGTGAAGAATTAAAGGGTGTTCTAAAGCGAGAAACGAAACATTTTGAAATCCTAGTATAATACACAGGCACTTATATATAGACACACGAAAGTTTCAAAATTAGTGTAAGATTATACAGGCTATACAAATAAATACTGAAATTTAAACAAAATAAAAATTAAAGGGTATTAGATCAGTTAATGTAATTTTGGCTATGCACTTTTGACAATTAGCTATGTCTTGGAAACAGTAAGAGGCAAATTCTTGAAATTTTCACAACTAGTGTAGCATTTTAAAAACAACAGTTCGGAATACTAAAAAATAATCTAAAAATTAAAGGGTATTCTATTAGTTAATGTAATTTTAAAATTTAGCTATATCTTCTGAGCCATAATACAGACTAAACCAATTAATACAGAACTTTAAATAAAATAAAAATTAAAGTTTATTCTATCAGTTAATGTAATTTTGACTATTAGCTGTATCTTGGAAACCGTAAGAGGCATACTCCTGAAATTTTCACGGCTAGTGCATGAAAGGTTGTGTAATTTAAAAATGTAGCTGTATCATCTGAACAATAATTATGACACACTTGAAACAAACAAAATTGATAATTAATGGGCAAATTAATTATTAAACGGAATCGCAATAAGTAATGCAAGAAAATCTTCAAAACGAAAAAAATCGCCAAAACAAAAAAAAAAAAAAAAAAAAAACGCTAATATTAAAAAAAAAATCCCAAAATTAAATAAATGCCAAACCAAAAAAATCCCAAAAAGAAAAATGCAGTTAAAGTGAAAAGCATCAAAAAGAAAAAATCGCTAAAATGCTAAATAACGGCAAAACTAAAAAAGTCGTAAGAAAAAACAAAAAATATCGGAAAAAACCAAAAAAATCGCAAAAAAATAAAAAAAGCCATAAAAACGAAAAAAATCGCATACCAAAACAATCGCAATAACTAAAAAAGTCGCCAAATCTAACAAAAATCGCAAAAAACTAAATATATCGCAAAAACGCAAAAAAGTCGCCAAGAACCGAAAAGATCGCAAGAACTAAAAGTATGGTAAAAAACCGAAAAAATTGCTAAAATGAAAAGAAATCAGAAAAACTAACAAAAAATCGCCAAAACTAAAAATTTCATCAAACAATAGCAAAAACCAAAAAAAAAAACGCTAAGACTATTAAAAAGGGCAACTATAAAAACAGTCCCGCTAAAATTAAAAAGTCCCCAACAAAATAAAAAACGCCAAAACGAAAAAGGAATATCTGTACATTAATGTGGTTTGAAAAAAAAAGTTGAGCCAGTCACTCCATAGGATTAAAGATTAGTTGAAAACAATTCCCGTATAATGAAAGGTATGCCAATGACGTTTCTAAAACTGTAAAAACATTTTTGCCACGCCCCAATATAGCACTTTTTATGTTTTGCACATAGCGCCGCCATGGGTGCCCCTGTGGCTGAATGGTAGCGATGCTAGCCTGTCAGTCCAGAGGTCGCAAGTTCGATTCCCGCTATAGACATTTGGTGTTTTCCGCAGACAATTAATTGCTTCGCGGGTTGTGTAAAAAAAAATTAAAGTCCGATCTAATCATATCGCATATCGTTGTTTATAGCTTGACTGTCACTTAATTTTTGACTCTAGTGCCTCTTTAATCTGACATCCAATTCTGGGCACCACTTATGAAACCTCGGATGCTTCCCATCTTATGTCCACTTTTTCTAAAACTTCTAAAACTTTGTATGTGTAGCTTTTAATATACTTAGGTGCTATTCACTTATTATTCACTTATCATGTTACATTTTTGGATAATTTATACTGAAAATTTTGGAAAAAGCGTTACGAATTGGGGTGGGGGGAGGTTATAAAAACTCCGAAAATTGTAATTTGTAATATATGAAAAGCCTATTACTTTTATGCCACCCCCAAGAATTGAGTTAATTTTTTCTTTACTCATACAATCTAAAACACTTTTGTTGAAAATTAGGTCGATAATAGTCGGCAACAATTTACCGATTATTATAATGTTTTTGCTAAAAAAAACCGATTGGCTGTGTGCAGGTTTGAACCGCGACCTCCTGACTGGTAGTCTGACGTATCTACCATTCAGCCACAGCCGAATTATACTTTAAGTTAAATTTTTTTCACGTGGACTAAATATGTTTAAGTTGAAAGTATTTTTCTTTAATAAAATAACTACAAAATCGATGTAATTTTAGACAAAGAGAAATTTTTAACACAAATGATCCTAAATTTGAAGTAATGTCTTAGAGTGTATATACTACATCGCTTGCCGCTGATATATCTTTCATTCTAAGGGTGACTGGTGCACATTTTTTGTTTGTTTGTTTTATATATTGATGGACCTGGCTTAAATGCAATATATATGTGAAAATAAAAAGGAGCTTACTATTAAGGCGTGGCATAAAAGTGGGTATATTAAAAACTAGATATACAAAATTTTAGAAGGGCTTTCATGCCACGTGCAAAAAGTGGATATAATAGGGGAAGGATCCGAGATGGCATAAGTGGCTTCCCGAATTTAATGTCGGATTCAAAAGTCACCACAAGCAAAAATGAATCCATAGTCAAGCTTTGAATAACGATATGCAATATGTTATGATCGGACCATAAATGCCAATGCAGTGAGCAAAAAACTAAAAGGGTGGTATCCAGGGGCGTGGCAAAAAAATATTTCTGGAACTTTTTCAACTAGTCCTTAATCCTAAGGGGTGACTGGCTCAACTATATATATTTCTATGGAGTCCGAACAACTTTAATGTACATATGTATATGGTATGCCTACTTAACCCTTCGTGTGCTAGTCAAAGTCGTATGTCACTGAATTTATTTCACATTTATTTGTATTTTCTTTTATTGCCCTCTACCAGAATCTGTTTTTAAAACGTTGTTATTTCGAAAAAGATTTCATTTTGTTGTACAGTGTAATCTAAAAGCTTAGAGTATATGGTTATATAAATTTTAATTGCATACCCAGCTAAAAAAGTTATATATGTAAAATATATGGAGTCGCATCGCATGTGTATTTCATATCCGAAAATTTAGGGTATATGGATATATATGATCATATATAGTATGCACATTGTACATACATGCATACTTATTCATATATTTTCATATACATATATTAAGCTACACCTATTGTTTGTTTAAATTAATAAGAACATCGATTGTGTTTCGTAAAAAGGGCCAATCCTCTACCATTTTACACTGCAGATGGGGTTTTTTACACAGCATCTTCGATATGAAAGCATATACATATGAATGCAATTTGTTCATTTATTTGAAATAATTATTTTGCAACACTTTAAAAACACTAATGTTTAACTACATAATAATAATGATGTATTGATAAGGTACAAACGTAAGTTAATTCAGAAAAATTTTCCGTGACTCTCACCGTTAAACACCATAGCAAAATACAAAATTATAGAATACAAAATTATATAAAATATATAAAATACAAAATTATAGATTTTTTATATATTGTTTGACTGTAAGAGATGTGGTGAATCGTCTTTAATTCGCCGATACACATACCTTAGTAAACGTACTTTAGCATAAATGCTCTGTACATGACTCAAACTGATGTCACAGTTTTCAGGCTGAAATATAAAAACCATTAATTTTTATTTTTTTCTTAATTGTTTGTTTACAGAAATTTTTATATACTTAGTCCTCTACGGATACCTCAAGTATAAAACCTAATTACCTGCATACAATATTGTACTTTTGTTATCTTTCAAATTAAAAATGATTATATATAATATGATAGTAATATGTATTATTTTATGAGAACTCATATGTACTGAAAATATGTATAAGAAAAATATTACTCTTATATATGTACACTAGCTATACCCGGCGTGCTTCGCTACCCCATTGTTGTCCAGATATAGAAAAACTTATTAACTCATTTAAAAATAACCATAAAATTGGTTAGTTTCTTTGCGATCTTTTTAGTTTTGGCGAATTTTAGCGTTTTAGCGATTTTTTCATTTTGGCGATTTTTCGTTTTTGCTTTTTTATTATGACGCTTTTGGAATTTTATGTCTATCTTACTTAGATTCGGAGATATAAGAACACCGAGCTTACCCGTTTTTACCCATTTAATCCCGTTAGAATTAAGTTTTAAAAAATTCGTTCTTAGAGAATATATACAAACATATGCATTCAGTATGTGTATCAATGTGCATAAAAAATAGTTGTATGGAAAAAAGTACCAAAAAGAGCTACCAATTTTACCCATTATATATTCAAATTTGAAAATATACAAAACTGTTTTTGAGGGCTTTTTAAGGAGAGAAGAATGATTTTTAAGTTTAGTTTCTAACTTTATTACTTTAGGCGATAAACTGTTAACGAAAAAAGTACCAAAATTATATTTGCACCCTTTTTCGGCCCCTAAATGTACAGATTTTAAAAAAGTTTCAGACACCTTCCGCTCATTTTTCTATCTTATTATGATGCTTTTAGTATTTTATGTCTAACTTAGATTCGAAGATATAAGGTTACCGATTTTACCCGTTTTTACCTCTTTTAATCCACTTAGAATTAAAATTTTCAAAAATCCTTTCTTAGTGAAAATATACAAACATATTCATTAACTATGTAAATCAATTTGCATAAAAAATAGTTGTATGGAAAAAAGTACCAAAAAGAGCAACCCATTTTACCCTTTATATATTCGAATTACAAAAAAGTACAAAAAAAAATGTTTGAGGGATTCGTAAGTATAGAAGAATGCATTTTAAATTTAATTTTTATCTTCATTACTTTAGGAGATAAACGGTTAACAAAAAAAGTATCAAAATTACCAAACACCCGTCCGCTTATTTTTTGATCTTCTTATGCTGTTTTTTGAATTTTATGTCTACTTTAGTTAGATCCGGAGACATAAGGCTACCGAATTTACCCGTTTTTACCCCCTTAGCGTTTGAATTTTCCGAAACCCCGTCTTAGTGGATCTATACATCCTGAGGGGAGCCCACATACGAAATTTCAACTTTCTAGCTTCAGTGGTTTGGGCTGGGCGATGATGAATCAGTCAGTCAGTCAGTCAGTCAGTCACTCATTAACGTTACTCTTTTATTTATATAGATAATGAAAAAAAGAAAGCTAATGATCAAGTAGTTTAAAATTGTAAGACAAAATTATGAAATGATTTAATCTGAGAGCCGCCAAAATTTAATACTGTCAAGGTTTGCAAATATGTTTTTTTCTATTGAGGATATCACAATGTCAAATCTACTGTTGTCGGTTGTTAGCTGATTTTCAAACACAGTTTTGTTATATGCTCTTCTGTAAATATGGTAGAGAATTGGAATTCCATCATTGTCTTGAATGAAACATCTCCTATCTAGGTATGTGAAGCATTCAGGTGGAACATATCCATTTACGAGGCACAGCATTATATATATATATATATATATATATATATATATATATATATATATATATATATATATATATATATATATATATATATATATATATATATATATATATATATATATATATATATATATATATATATATATATATATATATATATATATATATATATATATATATATATATATATATATATATATATATATATATATATATATATATATAATGGGTGATTTTATAAGAACTATCGGAAAGTAAAAAAAAAAAACACATAAAATTCAGAAAAATGCATGAAATATTTATTTGGATCGATAGTTGGGTCGATATAATTTAATGTTTGAAGATTATTTCATGCAAATGTTGGCCGCGGCTGCGCCTCAAATGGTCCATCCGCTTAGTCCAATTTTGGCATACTCTTTCCAACATTTCGGCCGGTATCTCACGAATAATGTTGGCAATGTTGGCTTCCAGTGCGTCAATCGAAGCGGGCTTGTCGCTATAGACATTAGCCTTAACATAGCCCCACAAAAAATAGTCTAGAGGCGTTAAATCGCACGATCTGGGCGGCCAATTGACTGGTCCCAAGCATGAAATAAACTGTTCACCGAACTCGCCTCTCAATTGGTCCATTGTTTGGCGTTGTGGTAGGTCGTTTGGCTTCAATTCTTGCACCAGCTGTATCTTATAACGCTTCACACCCAAATCCTTCCGCAAAAATTTCCACGTAGTGGAGTAACAGAGGCCCAATTGCTGCGAACGGCGCCGAATCGATAATTCACGGTCGTCACCAACACTGGCCGATACGGCTGCGATATTTTCTTCAGTTCGCACTCTACGTAAACGTGTTGGTGGTTTAATGTCCAACAATGTAAATTTGGTGCGAAATTTTTTTACAATAGCCCGAATAGAAGCCTCAGTAGGTCGATTAAACTGACCATAAAATGGAAGAAGCGCGCGATGAACTTTCTTAACAGAGCACGCATTTTGGTAATAAAATTCAATAATTTGCAAGCGTTGTTCGTTTGTAAGACGATTCATGATTAAATTATAGACCAAACTGAAGATGTTTGACAGTGACACAAGATACAAAACGTGCGTGAGCTGTCAAAACTAGTGTTGCCAAAAAGATAATAGCACAAAAATCACTCGTTATATATATATATATATATATATATATATATATATATATATATATATATATATATATATATATATATATATATATATATATATATATATATATATATATATATATATATATATATATATATATATATATATATATATATATATATATATATATATATATATATATATATATATATATATATATATATATATATATATATATATATATATATATATATATATATATATATATATATATATATATCGTTGCAATAATATGTGCTCATATTAAATGATTAGTGTTGCTAGCAGTACTTTTCTTGTTATTTTTGCAGTATCATTCAGCTTTATATGTACATATGTATATATGATATATATTTAATATAATTGCTATTATGTGACCTTTAAGGTAAGAGACACGCTCTAATACACTTCTTTTCAAATTCGCAATATTTTTCTATATAAAATGGAGAGATATTTAACCATATTGGACATACATATGTCAATATCGGTCTAATAAGTGTTTTCTTCCAATTCATTCGCTATTACATTTGTTTACAAGCGGTCGAAATAATATTGTTCCGCAATTGTCTATAGCCCAATTCACAATGTTGTGGAAATGGTCTTGCATCCTAGCATTTGCAAAATGGTATTGTATATTGATACTCACCACTTAACAATTGTTAGTGGTGAGTATAAATTTGCTATACCATTTTGCAAATGCTACGATGCAAGACCATTTGCACAAGATTGTGAATTGGGCTTATGTTTATTTTTAGTTGCCAGTCCTTGCATATTTTTCTACATTTCTGAAATAATATTGTAAGTTATTAAATCATCGGAAAAAGGAATTATGTTGTCGATTTTCTGCATAAAATCGCAAGGATATAAATTAAAAAGTGTAGGTGAGCTTATCATACATTGTTGCAGCCCATTACAAATGGCAAATGTACTAGTACTTAACTTTCCAATATTGCATACTCTAAATGATTTACGACTTAACATATTAGCCCAATTCACAATATTGTGCAAATGGTCTTGCATTGTAGCATTTGCAAATTGGTATAGTATATTGATACTCACCACTTAATAATTGTTAGTGGTGAATATCAATATACTATACCATTTTGCAAATGCAATGATGCAAGACTATTTGCACAAGATACAGAATTGGGCTATTATGTATCAGTATTCTAAAATATAGTGGCATATTATATTTTTCGAGTGTGTAAAGTAGACCCGGTAGCCAAACATTATCGAATGTTTTTTTTCAAAATCTATTAAGCACGCTTCGGTATATTTCTTCCTGTTCCAATTCCAATAAACATTAGAAACTAATAAATTTATTGCGTGGGTAGTTGAGTGTTTAAATTTAAAACCAAACTTTCTTTCACTGTTAAAATTTTGCTTATCGCAAAATGTTAACAAATTAATATTTACGCAAACTTCGAAAACTTTACTTGGCAAGAGACTTATGGGTCGGAAATTTTTCAGTATTCGTGAATCTTTGGTCTTTTTAGGAATTACCACCACCTTCGCCATTTTCCAAGCCGATGGCAACGCTTGGAAAGTGCCCTTTAATATCTGCTTGAGAGTGATTTAATTCTCGTATTCAATTTTCACGAAAAAGTTGTATACATAAGAATTAAAATCACATTTAACAGAGCCACCTCACAAGTGGTGATAAGCAAATACACGTGAGCACTGACGATGGAAGTGTAGCGGCTTCCGAAAGTGGCGCTAACCGTTCTGCTGTGTACGTTGAAAAATTAAGTTGATGTTAATATTTCCCTTGTTCCTTGGAATATTAATCATGCCCAATTCTTTCTGAATATAACGTTACGAACCTTAGCCTGGTAATCAATTTGGATTCACAAATAAAAAATTAGTTTACATTATTTTTTCATCAAAACAAATTTTTTTTGCGTCAAAAAAATTACAATTTCGACGACCACTCTAATGTACAAATGTACCAGTGAGCTGCAACAAGTATCAAACTTTCGAATATACCCAATCATGTACTCTAATATTTTTTGTGATGCAACCGTCTTAGTTCAATAACAAGTAATAATTGTAAGCGCCATAGCTCATTTCAAACACTTAGTTTAAATCACCCGTCTTCACAATGAACATGAATGTTTGTGATTGGTTATTTTGGTATGATTGTAACCGTACCGGATCGAAACAAACATGCTGTGCGCATCATTCTTGTCATTTGCAAACAAGAGTTTGTAATAAAGCGATTCGCAAATACTTTGCCAACACACAAAAAATGTATGCGTGTAACTGGAGTATTTTTGGTGCGATCACAATCAAATCATGCAGAAAAACAGCCGAACCACAAGTGAAAACAAGCCGCATAATTTGAAAACGAATCAATCCAAGTATGTATAATGTTGCAAAGAAGATATACTTGTTATTGATTTTTTGGGTTAGTGTATTATACTCGAATGGGAATAAAACTACCAAAGGCTTGATACTTGTTATTTAGCGCAAGTGGATAAGACGACTTTATTATACTTATTACAGCTCTCTGTTATATACATACATATGTTAACATTTAAGGCTCAGTTAGCCAACCGTAACGTTGATGTAGTTGCATGTTTCTGTCTCATAAGTTTTCAATGTGGCAGAAACGATCAGAACATGCAACTACATCAACGTTACGGTCGGCTAACTGAGCCTTACTTTTATTTATTTTTTTGTATCCTTAAAGCTTTTTTTAATAATAAAAAAGTTATTTCGCTTTAAACAATTATTTTGAAAAGCTGATCTATTTTAATAACTTGAAAAAAAAATTTGTTTTTTTGCCGCTGAAAATATTTTTTACAAGTTTTAATATCCTCTTCTGCGAGATGAATTAAGCGATCCATTTAATATTGGTCGTACTGTCGTTGTTGTTGTTGCTGGTGCTGGCCCTTTGCGAGGGCTGGGACGAGCTATTGTCTTACCTACTGTTATAAATAAAGAACAAAAAATTTTTCAATTTTATTAAGTAATTTCTAGCTCCAATACTGTTGCAAATAAAAATTCTTACCCAGGCATATTATAAGCGCAAGTACGGTAAAGAAGAATCCTTTTGTAAAATTCATGTTTTTTTCGTAACAAATATATAATAAAGTATTATTGGACTGAAAAGAAAAAAGTAAATTTTTTTCAGCTTTTTATATCATTTTTAGTTGTCTTTTTTTCTTCTTTCTACATTTATATTATTAACAACAATATGTTATTGTTTACAGAACATAATAAAAATAAAATAATATCTAAGCATATTTATTTAATTTCTACGCATATTTATTTAATTTGCAAGTTATTATTTTAAATAGTATATTAAGTAAATAACATTTTAAAAACTATTTTGATATCAAAATTATTTCGTTGTTTCGTAATAACAAGTAATTAGCTAGAATAACACTGTACAACACAAAAAATATAAGAAAGTTCTAACGACTGATTCTGGTAAAGGACATCATAAAAAATATAAGTGCATCGGCGTTTTGAAAGCTTACATCTGGGGAATCAACTTGCCGAGAATTAGGATGGTATTTTGCTTATCAAGAACTTCGTCCTCATTTTGATCTCAGTACTTTCAACGGCCCAATATTTCCGAATAGTGCTTTATTGTCACATTTATGCTTTTATGTCAAGTTTTTATATTTTTTCCCCGACAAAAAAGAGGGGTGTTATAAGTTTGTAGTCTTTGTGTGTAGTCTGTGTGCACTGTAGCTCCCAAACAGCAAGATCGATTTCAATTTAGTTTTTTTTTATATTTGAAAGGTAACTTGATCTAAAATATTCTAGCCAATGTTTGAAGAAAATTGGTCCAGCCGTTTTGAAATTATCATCCATTTTCTTTGGGAGTCTTTAAAATTTTTAATTTAATGTTATCATAAAACAAATTGGCCAATACAAATAAAATTTGAAGATCCGATTTTTAATGCTTCCCGACTTTAAGATTCGCAATTTTTCTTATTAGAATTAATTATTTCGTTTATTAAATGTATTATTTAAGATATTCTCCGAAAAGTATGATTAAAGTGCAGGTATAAGGCATGCTACAAATAATTTTTTGTTGAATTTATTATTTCAATTAAGTACAGAATTCAGCATTACTTAGCCGAATTCAAGAACATTAAACTTGTATTTTTCTTTCTCTTTTTTTACGCAGTCGGGTTTTATGATTTTTTATATATATTAGCCCCGACAAAAATAGAGGGGTGTTATTTATAAGTTTGTAGTTGTTGATCTGTGTGTCTGCGTATCTGCCCTGCAGACAAAATGACTAGTATGTGGTTAGAAATATACTAGTTGCTTTTTAATCCGACTAGTTGCCTAACTGTCCTTTTTCCATATATCGAACTATCGATTTTAACATTAGGTTGTCATAGGAGCCCAAATAGTTCATTTGTACATAGTTATATGCTAGTTGAAATACTAATTATTATAGACTAGTGCGCTTACTAGTTTCTTTATTTATAGTTTTTTAAATATTAAAAAACATTTGGCTCAACCTTGGTATGAACACACAGTCCTCATATATTAAGGCATGTACTCTATCCACTGAGCCACTTTCTACTTATTAAATTTTTAAAAAATAATCTAAATTACTAGTTTCATTACAACTAGTTGTATGACTGTTCCAAAACGTTGTTGTTTGACTAGTATCGTTACTAGCCTCAATACAACTAGTAAGATGACAGTCCTTTGTCGACTAGTAACGTTACAACTAGTAATATAACTGTCCCAAAATGTAACTAGTTGTACATTTAGCTGCAGGGTGTTTGTATGTGTATCTGTGTGTCTGTATGTTTCGTCGTAGAGCCTAAGCGGTTGGATCGATTTTGATTTAGTTTCTTTTTTGTGTTTAAAAGGTGACTTGATCGAGAGTATTCTTAGCTACGTTTAAAGAAAATCGGTCTAGCCGTTTAGAAGTAATCGACCATTTTCTAGCGGTATCCTCTTAAATCTGTGTGTCTGTGGCACTATAGCTTCCAAAACAACTTGTTCGATTTTAATTTAGTTTATTTTGTTTGAGATGTGACTTGATTGAAAGTCTTCTAACCTATATATTTGAAAAAAAAAAAAATAAATAAAATCGGTTAAGCCGCTTTGAAGTTATCATTTAATTTCTTATGCGGTTTGTTATTTTTATTTCATTTTTTGCCCTCTACCAGAATCGGTTGCTAAAACTTTGTTGTTTTGAAAATTAGTTGATTTTGTTGTACAGTGTAAGCATGAAAAACACGATTATAAAAATTTAAAAAGCATAAGAGGTGTTCTTATCTATCTTTTCTATCTTTAAATTAACTAATCATATTTGATGTAGACTTATTTAATACAAATTATATTTTTCTTAATAAAAATATTTTACGTAACCTATCTGTTTTTAAAAATTCTAATGAATATTGTATAAAAATTAGGGTATTCAATCTGTTAACCGTTAATCGGATAAATACTACCCGATTAACAATTAATTAAACTGGCTAATTTCAGTCGAATAACCGATTAACCGATGTAAAAAACATTTTAATTTTTTGTAGTATTATAACATATTGGTTTGTATGTTTAATTATTTGTTTCGTCTCATATACAAGAGGTATGTGTTTAGAAATTATTTTTTTATACAAACAAAGAACTGTGTTCACTGATTTTGAATTAAGTAAAACTTTAAAACCTTTGGACGTGGCTATAAAAGAGCTTAGTAAAGACTCTGCTACTGTGTAGTTGATGGAATTATCAAATTTTAAATTCTATGGCTAAATTTTTTTATAATTTTTTTTATTCATTTTGGCTTGAGTTCGGTTCTAATTTAATTTTTTCAATTAAGAAATTTTTGACTGCGCGGAGGGTTGAACTGACGTTTCGATAGCTCCCGCTAATCTCTACAGAATTCTTTACCGGTCAGACCACTCGACCAAAGTCGTTAGTTTGCAGTCAAGAGTTGAATATAATCTACTTTTAATCAATTCATACTGTCACTCTTAGAGCTGTATTTCATTTGATAGTTATTGCTATTCACTTTTTTCTTTTGTCTTGTGTTATGCATTAAACACATTCGCCACTGCAGGCTACCGACTACAACCTGTCAAAAATAGAATACATGTGTGTATATGAAAATGATTATTTTCACGACTGCACGGCTACACGACTGCAGGTTGTTGTCCATGCTACTTCTGTCGTGTAGTCAAATTAAACTAATTTCTATTTTCGTTGGCTACATAACAAAAACAGTGTTGACAGTATAACAAAATATGTAAAGCAAATTAGTGATTAGAAATATTTTTTATTAAAAAATATAAAAGAAAATTACAAAATTTAAATGTTATAATATATATGCATCAAGAATTTTTAAATAAATAAACTATTTGTTTTGTTATATAGAATATTGACTTAAGTCAAAAATACCAACTTCATTGAAAATTAAAAAAATCACAGGGTAATAGCCCTTTTTAACCTAAAAATTTTACTAGAATTTATTTCGGTGCTCTCTCCTGATTCCGGAGTTACGGGGTTCAAAACTTTAATATATTATTGATCATAAGTCCTACAATATAGAACGGATTTAAACGATATATACTACGTTTATACGCACGGGTTATATGCAAATAAAACTGTAAATTGTTGCCATATAATTGTTTTATTGCGACTTATTAACTTACGAAAACTATTCACGATTTAACGCACTATTTGCAAATAAAATGATTGGTGCTGGCTGCTCCGCTTTGTTAACAAAAAGCAATAAATAGAAAAATATTTCGCGAAAAATATTGATAGAAGAAAATAATGACAATTAAAACAAATAATTGTTTGTTCCTTTATACATTTCAACTATTTTTTTTTGTAAAATACAAACGTCTTCTATAAAAGTGCTACCAAGTTTTTGTATTTTGATATGCCATATAAACAGTGAATTAACTTATTTGCAAATATTTTTATTTGCGAGTAGTCCGCGTATAAACGAAGTAATAGCTATTATTTCAAAATGTTCTAAAATACCTTTCTACTGGTATATACAATTTTTAAATCCATTAACACATTGCGAGCAAAATGGAATTTGAAACATTTTTTATATGACTTCTCACGTAAAAGCACCATTATCTTAAAAAGTGGCCGATACAATCGTACTTAAATATGTATTTAGTTTAATAGAAAGCATTCCAAGCTTTCATTTGATGTATACTTGAAAGCTACCATCGATGAAATTCATCAGTTATGGCACTTTGAAAATAAATTAACTCATTTAACTCTTTAACTCATCTTTAAAGTACCATAACTTACGTATTTCATAGGTGACAGCTTTCAACTATACACCAATAAAAGCATGAAAAATTCTCTATAAAACTGTACACATGCATATGTACCGTTGTATCGACCACTTTTTACGATAACGGAGTCTCTGCGTGAAAAGTCAGGTAAAAAAAATTAATTGTTTTAAAAAATTTGTATACCAGTAGAAAGGCATTTTAGAGAAGTTTAAAGTGATATCAATATGGCTTATATCCGTTCTATATTCTAGGAGTTATGGGTAATAAATAATAAAAGTTTTGAACCCCGTAACTCTGGATCCAAAAGAGACCAACCAAAATCACACTAAAATTATAAGGTTAAAAAAAGCTACTGCCTCATGAGTTTTTTTTTTTAATTTTCAACGATCCTGGTATTATTGACTTAAGTCAATATTCTATTTTATTAAACAGAAAAAAACATCAAAAAATTTAAGTATGAAAAGTGTCATAACAATCAATAGGTTTTAAAGAAATAAATTGATTTGTTTTTACATTTTGCGAGATGTAAGAACATTTTGAATAAGCGATTTTTTTTATACAAGTAAAACTTTTAAAGTGGCACCACTGAAATATGTACTGCAACAACAACATGTCAGCTGGTTACGATGTAGCTGCCGTGTTCAAAATAATTAAGTAGCTGACTACACGACGACGATTGCTGCCAACAGCATTTGTAGCCGTGTAGCCTGCTGTGGCGAATGTGTTTATAGCATTAAGCTTCTTTTTATTATTTCTCTATTCTATGATGAATTATCAGTGATATTTACAAGTACTAGTGTGTGTGAATGTTTGTTTGTTTGTTCAGTTTATTTGAACATGTACATCCTTTTTGCTCGGTGCTTTAACAATTAAGTTATGAATTTAGTCGAACTGTATGGGTGTATATCCAAAGAAATTTAATTATTTTGGCTTGAATTCGATGCTAATTAAATTTTTTAAATTATATTATATTTCTATTTAGAGACAAACGTGAAGCATATAGACAAAGAAATATTTGACTGCGTGGAGGGTTGAACTGACGTTTCGATAGCTCCCGCTAATCTCTTCAGAACTCTTTACCGCTCTATTCTTTACCGCTCTATTAAATGCTTATAGCCGATTTTAGCAAAATATAACTTTTACACATCTGTGAATAAATATGATTAAAATGGTATAAGTTTTATCAAAATCGGCTGTATAATGTGACCAGAAAATCCTTCACAATGAATCGGTTTGCCTATTAATTATATAGATATTTTGGTCAATGAAGAATGATGAAAAATTAACCATTTTCGCAACTTGTTTCTTTTTACGCGAATTTAAACGCTAAACTGTGTGTGTCATGTAAATTTAATTGAATAAATATAAAATTTTAGAAGAATTTTAACAATTAAGCTCTTAAGTTATTTAGAAGAATATAAGTTCATAAATGTCCTTTAAAAATCGATTTTTAAAAAGCATGTCGAGTATTTTTTAAAATTGTAAAGGAATTATAAATTTTTTATGACTTCAATAAATTTTTACTTGATTTTCTACTAATTATCGGCATATTTTAATATAGATTATTATAAAATTAATCTACTTGATTTTTGCTAATTTTAATTTAAATTGAATTCCAATATGCGTATCGTTACCGGAATCGGTATCGCGATATTTCTTTCTGAGTATCGGTACCGGGAAAAAGGCGTATCGATACATCCCTATTTTAAATACTCTCATTTTATACCTGCGCTCAGGAATATTGCCTTCTAACAGTCTTTTTAGCATATAGTACAAAAACGGAAACTAAAGAATTCGGAAATAACCTTTTTTGCAGAATGTTAAGTGCTAAGTTTTGCCAGGATGATTCAGATAATGACCTGATAACAGAAGACACTTTCGATAGTAAACCAACAATCTTTTAACAGAAATAAGAGAAACAAATAGAATTGTTAAGAAATTGAAAAAATTAAAGGAGGACTTTCGTGGCATGATGAAAGATGTTCAAGAATTGTTATGTTTGTTATGTTATTGTTGTTTTTTACTACAGATGTGCAAATGTCGTGAATTTTTCGTGTCAGGCGTGATTCACGCGTGATCGTGATTAAATTAAATAATAATCACGCAATCCTGCGTGAGCGTGATTTACAAATTAAATACCGTGCGTGATTGTGCGTGATTTTAAAAATGTAATTTTTACGCACTCACGAAATTACACATCATAGCTTGCTGAAAAAGTTTCCTCTTTACTCCTACAATATTTTGATTTAATTTGCGAATTTTATAGGACATTTCTGATAAGTTTCTAATTTTAGATCCGAGTTTTCTGCGACATGTCGAAAATTCCTTAAAAGATTCGTCAGAATTCGTGGAGAGTTTCGGCAAAGTTTTTAGAATTTTCTCAGACAAAGAGGTTCGTTTTCTTGTTAACCACTCATATGGACCGTCTTCGAATACGAATTCGACATCTTGTCCAGACTTTCTGCCCTACTTCGGACCGAAAGTACGTGTGTTGATAGCAAAAGAAACCCAGTGAACCTTTTATGCCGACATGTCTGATATCAGGAAAAATATGTTTGTAAGCTGAAGACAACCCACCACACAAAAAGTCAAAACGTTTGAAATACGATATATCAATTATTTACTGAAACAACAGACACAAAATATGATATGATATTTCGCACCACGGCGTTACTTACTAAAGATTCTGTGTAATACGAATTTTTACGAAATATTTTGCAAATCTGGTACATAAACTAATATTAGAAGTTACATAACTTTCATATTTAATAAATGACAGCTTACAAATATACACCAAATGAAAGCTTGGAAGGTTCCCTATAAAATAAAATATTGAGTACCGCTATATTGTCCAGTCTTTGAGATACCGGTGTTTTTACGTAAAAAGCCAGGCGAAAAGTGCTTAATATTCCATTTCACTCATTATGGGTTAATGGCTTTGAAAATATTGAAATTATTTCATACAATAAACGCATACATTTTAAAATGATATCTACTCCAGCATGATTTAATATATTATTTAATATATAAATAAAGTTACATAAGCTTTTTTAATGTAAGACTGACGATTATGTTTTAAAAATAAAGAACGAAAATACTGTTTATACTCTCTTCATACAAACTGATGTATCGGAATTGTATGGTGGTTTGCATCAAATATTTGAAAAATAATAGGAATTATAACTTTTTAAGAAATTGTTGCAGTTCGCCGTTATGTGTATTGAGCGTTACTCGTTTTTAGCATGCTTCAATATTCAGTTTAATTAATAAAATAACAGCGTAGGATTGCACCTCTAAATATTTAAAAGTTTTGCCAACGTTGTTAAATTGTTTAAATTGCAAAAAGTTTCATCAATCAATAATAATGTATTGTAGTTTTTTAATTTAATTGAAATTTTTAGTATGTAAATAAGGAGTTTATGTTAAAACTTATCGAAGATTATACATCTGAATTGTTTAAATTCAAAATATAGTGGGTTCTAAAAATATTAAATTCGTAAGAAAATATATTGAGCATTGCGTTAACAAAATTCTTAAATATAATTATTTATAAATTTTAGGGTGGTAAAAAAAGCTAACAGCAGCGGAAGGGCAGAAACGATATGGAGAGCATTATCCGTTCAGAAATTTCTGATTTGCTTTCAAAAAGTCATTACCAAAACAACCGTGAAAGCAAATGTAACGCTCAATCCATAAAAATTAAAAAAAAAAATCGAAAAATTTTATTTTATATTAGGATCCATTGAATGAGTGAATGAGGCGAAAACTATAACACCTTCTCATATTTCTATTAATTAAATTGGTAAAGTTAAAAAAGGAAAATGAAAAACCCAAAATGTACACTCACAATGAGAATCCCCATGAATATTATTTCAAAAACTCGTTTTCATATGAACACTAAAAAACTATTAAAACTTTAATGTTCGATTTGGGTTTTTGTGGGATATAAAAAAAAATAAATATCGTGAAAGCTTAAGCTTTTGTCGTGCGTGAGCGCGCGTGATAAAATCTAATTTGATCGTGAGCGTGCGTGATCGTGAGAGTCTTAAAATTTGCTGTGCGTGAGCGTGCGTGAAAAAATATTTTTTCGTGATCGTGCGTGATCGTGAGCAAAAACTCACTCACGCGCACATCTCTATTTTTTACTAATAAACTCAAAATAATAAATAATTTTTACATATTTTTTTTGTTGGAGTTACTTGATTTATGAAAAACTTTTTTTCGGTTAACCGTTTATTAACGAAATTAATCGATTATTAATCGATTAAACCGAAACCCCACTTAAATAATCGAGCGATTAATCTATTAAAGCAGAAGGCCGACTAAATGAATACCCTAATAAAAATAAACTATACAAGACTAGACGACGAGAATTAGCTTACATACAAATATAATTTTTCTTAATAAAATACGTAAACTGTCTGTGGTTATAAAACTAAATTAACATTGCATAGAAACTGACTATTTAGAGAAAGGGTTCTCGAATAGATGTCCGTTGCTTCATTCCAGCGGGATCGCGAAGCGGTCTGGAAAACATTGCTTATAATATTATTAATCTGTACTAATATTATAAAGAGGTAAACTTTGTATGTTTGTAAGAAGTAATCTCCGGAACCACCGCACCGATTTCATAAATTCTTTCAGCAAAATGTAGAATAAAACTTTCCTGTGAACTTAGGGTATATACAGTACCGTTAAAGTACTTAGCATTGGGTCGAGGGGCGGTAAACTACCCATACCTAGAAAATATTTGTTATTGTTTTAGCAGATATTTATTAAAGCAACACTTCTTAGGATTGCAAACTCAAAAAAGTAATAACCGAACTACAATTTATTTATTGTGGTCAGCTAATTTATAGCCGGTATCTCGTTGGGTGTTAGGCCAACTCGTCAGTTTATCTAAAAAAAGCAAGCCCAACATTTTAAATGAAATGTTTAATTTTTATGCTCAAAATTTTACGATATCTCTGAAACCAATGGACGGATTTAGAAGCCTTAGAGATAATTTTGTTATGGAATTACATTTTTTTTACTGATTAGGGTAAACAGTTCTCCAATTATGCTAATATATGTCCTGAAAGTGCCTTCATTTTTGAAATAACGGTATATCTTGTTAACTAGAACTGATAAAAAAAAAACAATTCGGAGTGCATATTCGTATTCAGCGGCCCAAATAACTAAGGAAACAACTTTAATATCTAGGGAACGAAAAAGTTCAACGAAATTTTGTAAATATATTGGCTTTTTTGTTATTTTGATACCTAGTTTTTCGATTTTTTTGCTGTTTATTATGTTAAACATACGATCCCCCAGTATAAAAAATTGGAACTAATTTTTAAGGAACTACATTTTCATTGTTTCCAAAGAATCTACATATATTAAAAATATGCAGATAATTAGAAGAAAATCAAGTAATATTTTATTTAAATCATACAAAAATTTATAATTCCTTTATCGTTCAAGAAAATACTAGCCATGTTTTTTAAAAAATCTATTTTTTAACGGACATTTATCAAGTAATATTCTTCTAAACAACTCAATAGCTTCTAAAATTCTTTTAAAAATTTATATTTATTTACTTAAATTTACATGAAAACACAGTTCTGAGTTTGAATTCGCATAACAAGAGCAAGTTGCGAAAATGGGAAAATATTCATCACTTTTCCTTGAGGAGAAATCATTATGTACAGAAAAAAGTATCACCAAAAAATATTCAAACAAAAGTTTGTCTAAAAATAAATTTCATTTTCAGTAAATGTTCTTTACATAATCAATGAACTGCTTGTTTGACTTTTATTTAGAGCGCAAACAACAAAAACAACAATAGAACTGTGCCGAAAAAAAACAACCCCGATGACGTCATATACACAAATAACAACAACAAAGATAGCAAATGGAATGCGATTGTTCAAGTTAGTTTACTGAAGATTTTTGAGTGAATCAGTTCGTTAATGTCGTTGCATTAATTCTCATTCATTTTTTTAGAGTCTTTAGATAAACATTCAGACTTGAACACATTTAACAAGGTGAAATTTCGTAAATGCTTCATTGATGACGACCCAGGCAAAAATTTTGTTTGATATATTACAAAAAATACAGTAACTATTTTTGTTTGATTAAGTAAACGATTTTGCTTCATATTTGTTAGTATTCTTAGACTAATTATTTTATAAAGTCAGACAAAAATATTGCTTGATATTTTTCAGAAACTCCTGTAAATCTTCTTGTTTGATTTAGTAAATTATTTTGTTTAACATTTGTAAATATTTTTAGACAAAATTGTTTTATAGATTTAAACAATTTGTTCACTGAAAAAACACGTTTTTTTAATGAAATTGTTGAGATATTTTTGTCTATATTTACAAATTTGTTTGTAGGTCCGTCCCAATATTTTCAAAATTTTACTATTTCATTGAATTCCTTTACAGAAAATGAAATTTAGTTGTTTCTGTGTAGAACGCCGATAAATTAATTTTTCCTAACATCGCTTCCAATTCGGTGATTGATAATCGAGAAAGAGAACTTCTTGCAATGACAAGCATATGTATAAATCATTAGAATTGATCCAAATTTGCTCTACTTCCGGATCGGCAATTCTACATTTTCATACTTCTTCTTCTTCATACTTCTTTGGAGTGTATTTTTTTTTGCTGGGATTTAGATAAAAGTCGGCAAGGCAAAAGCTGTTGGAAACTTCACACAGACAAAAATTTTCTAGGAGAAACATTTTCATGGTCTCGTCATATTTTTCGACTTGTGGGTTATCATGCCGCATAAGTATAATTGAATAAAATCTCAACCGTAAGTCGGCGTGAGAAAGCATGTTCTAGGGGCGTGACATTTTAGGAGAGTCAAGCCACAACTTTTTGAAGGGTGAGACCAAAATATTTCCACTTAAAAAAATAGCGGACCACCTCATGTATTCTATGTATGACGTACACATTTCTTTTTAAAAAAATAGCTATTAAAGTTTAGTTTGAAATTCTTTTTTAATTAATGCATGAAACTTATTTATTTCTCATCCTTTTAAAAAAATGTGTTCTCATTTTTAATTTTACTCTTATAGCTAGTCAACAATTAATTCCGGGCGGGTAACGCCACGGACACAAATGAGTATTGTATGAAATAGAAAAGTAGTCAAACAAACTAAGAGTTAGACATGATCGCTTTCGATTTTGATGAAATTTTGTCAGATGTTGTCATTCATCCTATAGCGAATTTATGTTAAGGCAAAAAAATTAAAAATGTTTTTTTCAAAATTTATGACATATTCAAAATGTCATTATTTCACACAAATTTACAGAATGTGTTGAACTTAGTTTTTAAATATCTCTAAAGCTATTTTATATACAAGGATGTTTTGTATGCCATTTTAAAGAGGATATTTTGGGGCAACAAAAAAATACATAGAACAAAAATTTGTTTTGGAAAAACGACTTATCTGCAAAGTTTTGAAAATTTCAAAACTGACTAAATAAAAAACCATTATATTTTTCGCCTGATTTTTTTTATATAATACCTCTAAATGTCCTTGATAAATCGTGAAAATTTGGAGGAGGTGTTTTTTTCTTTTTGAGATGTGATTTTTTTCTTTTGCAACCTTCAGCAATATGCATTAAATTTAATTTAATTTAAAGTTATTGAAGGGGGAAAGGCAATAACATTGACAAATTTGTGCATTTGTTTTTTCGGTGAAGAAAGAAAGAAAAAAAAACACCTCCTTAAAAATTTCCGGATTTCTTAAGGGCGTTTAGAGATATTATATAAAAAATTTCACCAAAAAAATATAGGTTTTTGATTTAATCAGTTTTGAAAATTTCAAAACTTTGCAGATAAGTCATTTTTCAAAAAAAATTTTGCTCTAAAGATTTTTTTGTAGCCCCAAATGTTCTGCTTAAAATGACATACAAACCAATCTTGTATATAAAATAGTTTTCGAGATATTTAAAACTAAACTCAACACTTTCTGTAAATTTGGCGAAATAATATTTTGGATATGTCATAACTTCTGAAATAAACATTTTTCATTTTTTCCTTTTGGCATAATTTCGTTATAGGCTTAAAGAAAACATATGAACAAACTTCATCGAAATCGAAAGGGGTCGTGTCTAACTATTAGTTGATTTGACATGGAATTACCCATATACTAAGGGGCTGTTCAAATATAACGTAACGCATGTTTCTCCCAGTAACAGATCGTAATAAAACCAAGAAACATATTGCTACAAATTTTGGCATACTTTTAGGAGGAACAATTACATTTTTCTTGTATTGTTTTATTTGTTATAAATTAATTATCAATTGTGGTACAGTGCACAGAAAAATAAGCTTACGTACCAAACCAAATGTTCCGATTTCGTAAAGAATTAATAACGACTGGTCGCATATATTACCGAATTGTTACGATTTTTGCATGAAAGGGTTGACACGACTTCGTAACGATATGTAGGGAAGAAATCGCAACGATGACGGTAAGAATTCGAAACGACATGTAGGTACGATAAAAATTTATTCCAAAAAACTACGGAAATGTCTTAACGAATTCTTTACAAGTCTGATTTCAGACAACCTACCGAAAAGTCTTAACGAATTCGTTACGACAAGTCGGACATCAGAAAAACTCGAAACCTTTGGTTTGGTGGGTGTGAGTGAATGTGTTCCTTAAATTGATTACACAACGGAACAGTGGTTTTGTTGTGTACATAAAAATAGGTGATCCTTATGAATTTTGAACTGCTGATTACGATGGCATCATTAGTTTTTCCCTAGCAGCTCGAGTTTTAAAGATATAGTCCCATTTAGCATTTGCATAATTTACACCAATTTTTGTATTATTCGCTTAATATTTCAGACTGGACCTCCAAACTTTAAAATACTTTCAGTGTTGTTAATCTACACAAAATTCTCTTTCATTTGGGTAGCGTCACTTGCTCTATATCACTGTTATTGTTATGTTAAAAATCGTGTGTTTTTGGTTTAGTCCTTAAAACCTCCGCTGATTACGAAAATAGCTTTATTATTTTTTATAGTTTTATATATTCTCTCACCTCTAGTTTCCAAGATATTGTGCATTATATAAAAAATGCTTTAAACATTTTTTTTCTCGCGTCATCAAAAAAATAAAATGGTTTTTATATTACATTTGTCAATTTACAAGTTATTATTTTAATGGTCACGTATAAAAGATGTTATATGAATAGTCCAGAAAATTGTTGCGTTATTTGTGCTGATTATATCGTATGTTTGAAATTTGCAGCTTTAACGATGAAAAAAAAACAGTTTTAAAGAAAAATTTAAATATTTTATGCGAAATTATTCGAATATAACCACAACGGATCAAAAATAGATTTAAAATCAGCAACCTCATATTATAAAAAAATTATTTTTTTTGATGACGTGAGAAAAGAAAATTTTTAAGTATATTTTTATAAAATTTTTTTATATAATATTTTTTATATAATGCACAAACTAGAGGTGCTAGAAAAATAACAAAGTTATTTTCGTAATCAGCGAACGAAAATACATAAGGCTCAGTTTTTATTTTTAATTTCAGAAATGTAAGATAAAAAAGTTTTAAGGACTAAACCAAAAACACAGTATTTTTAACATCCTTGCAATAACAGTAAGATATCCTGATATCAGTGATGTTATATACTTTTTTTGAAAAGTCTTTACGCAGCCCGACAAAAGTCCCTACTTTTCCCAAAAATTATCTTTAAAAAAATCCCTACTACTTTTAAATGATAATATATGAATGCAAATAAGTCCCTTTGTGTATAATGTACATATACGTATATGGCTAATACAAAAAAAGCTTATCTCGAATTTTTCGATATTTTACAGGAGAAGGAAAAACCGCGCTGCAACTTTCTTAGTTCTTTAAGAAGGATGTAATGACACGTTGACTACTAGAAAACGTTAAAAACGCGATTTCGAAAGAAATCGAGATACGCCTTTTTATGTTAAGCCACTGATATTTAAAATTTATTTAAAGTTGATATACAAATTGTTAGAATTTCGAGGTAAAAATATTGCACTATTTTCAGAATTTCATCTTGTTTTAGGAAATGTAGCTAACTTTCGACCTACAGAAGACAAATTCCCTTTTTATCGGGATCATCACATATACAGATATACACTTTTATATGAATTGCACTGTTTTACAAACTTTTATTTTTGGAAAGTTTAAAATTTTCTAATGCATTTTCTAAAGGTACATATTACTAATTAGGATGTATAAGCACGAAAAAATCTTTTCGGCCATTGTCCAGATAACGACGGTATATTTGTGTTTTTCGATGCATACTCGTCTTTAAAGCGTCACACATACTCAAAGGCTTCTTCGAATAAAATGAGTTATATATCTACTAAATTACGCGTCGAATATTGGCTAATTGGCTTTGATCGGATAAAAAATTACCGAGTTATAATGGATCAAATTCAAAATTTTATAAAATTGTAAGCTTTTTTTAACCAATTTTTGACATTTCGGAAGCTGTTATGTACCACAAATAATAAAACAAATCCATAGTTTTATAATTTTATTGAATAGTTCATGCAATTACAAAAATTGTGAGCCATAAAGGACCAAAATCGGAAAAAATCTAAAAATGCTGTAATAAAATAACGAAAAAAACTAGCATTTTTAAAAATCCCTAAATTTTAATCAGGGATGATAAATGAAAAAAACACTTCGTACCAATGAGCTTCTAAAATAGTACTTTTTCAGCTCAAATAGTACTAAAATCTTTTTGAATTGTTGTAACCAAGTAAGCCACACAATTTTTATTGAGTTTATGTGCTCATTGTGCCAAATATCAAATATGGCTCTGTTTTCTAAAAATATTTTTGATAAATTCTTTTTCAAATAATGGTGCCAAAAATCAAACAATTTTAATTTCAATTTATCTCAACGAAACTTCACTTCTGCCATATAACAAGGAACATACTTACTAATTTCTTTATTCTTATAAACTTGAAGTTTGTTAAAAAAATTTAAAATTCGTTCACAATGGATAAACAAGCCATAGCAGAAGATATTTTTTTATTAAAATTTGAAATCCGACATTTCTTGAATAACCAAAGTTCTTGAATAAATGCGTAAGTCGATTTAGGTAGATTTTGAGTTATTAATGCGAAATAGCCCTTTTTTAAGCGATCTTTAAATGAAAGAAAACATTTTCGCAATATCATGGGCCAGTCTGGATATTTTTTCATGCACAACAACTTGACTTCTATATTGATTTCATAAATTTTCAGCAATAAAGACTTAAGTATTCCTGTGTGATCGACTATTTATTTAAAAACACAAGCAGAGCTACGATGTTATTATCTAAACACATTTTGAAATCTTTTTAAATATTTTGTTCTATTTTATGTTGTTTTTGTCTGAAAATTTTATACAAAGTTGTTTTGGCAAATATATGCCCAAAGTGTTAAAAAAATCAACGATGTTCATACCATGGACAAAATTTCAGAAATATTTTGTTTTGCTCTACTGAAAAAATCAGTTTTAAAACATACGCCTTTATTCAAGAAAGCCAATGATTTGTTTATAGAATATGGAGTTTGACATTAAACTAATCCATCAGCATCACTGTTGATATTTGTCCTTGAACACTAACAAGTAAATATTATAAGCTGTTCTCTCAAGACCGCCTGTTATCTATTCTCCTTAAATAAGTATACAAATCCAGTCACGAAATAACAGCCTAAATCAGGGATGATAAATGAAAGAACTCATTTCGTACCAATGATCTTCTAAAATAGTACTTTTTGGCTCAAATAGTACTAAAATATTTTTGAATTGTTGTAACCAAATAATCCACATGATTTTGATTGATTTTATGTGCTCATTGTGTCAAAGATCAAATATGGCTTTGTTTTCTAAAAATATTTTTGATAAATTCTTTTTCAGATAATGGTGCCAAAAATCAAACAATTTAAATTTTAAAGTATCTCAATGAAACTTCACTTCTGCCAGGGAAATACATATGTAGACGACAATTGAATTACTGTTTTTTTTACAATTGACGTCACACTTTGGCTTGGCTTCCAAACCCTCTTAATTTTCACACAACTATTATGCATTTAAATTCTTTATTCGTGTAAACTTGGAGTTTGCTAAAAAATTTAAAATTTGTTCACAATGGATAAACAAGCCACAGCACACGATATTTTTTCTATTAAAATTTTAAGTCCAATATTTCTGTGGTTTTCTTGAATAAATGCGTAAGCCGACTTACGTAGATTTTGAGTTATTAATGCGAAATAGCTCTATTTTAAGCACTCTTTCAATGAGAGTAAAAATTTTCGGAATATCATGGACTAGTCTCGATATTTTTTTATTCGCAATAAGCTGACTTCTATATTTATTCCACAAATTTTCAGCAAAAACGACTTAATATTCCAGTGTGATGATTTATTTAAACACACAAGCAGAGAGACGATGTTATTATCTAAACTCATTTTGAAATCTTTTTAAATATTTTGTTCTATTTTACTTAGTAAACGTTATTTATGTCGACAAGCGGCTTTATGCATCCTTGCTAGGATCTCGTTTTTATGTTATTTTTCTCTGAAATTTTTACACAAAGTAATTCTGGCAAATATATGCCGAAAGTGCTAAAAAATCAAAGATATTCATACCGTGGACAAAATTTCAGAAATATTTTGTACTTGCTCTAATGAAAAAATCAGTTTTAAGATATACAAACGCCTTAATTCAAGAAAACCAATGATTTATTTATAGAATATGGAGTTTCACACTAAGCTACTCCATCAGCATCGATGTATATTTGTGATATTTGGCGTTGAACACTAACACGAAATTTACATTGTGCCTTTTTCGCCTGGCTTTATAGGCAGGCTTTTTTAGTTTGTGTGAGAGAGAGGTGGTGAGAAGGTAGCAGGGTAAGAAAAAATGCACAAATTGAAATTTGAGGCGGTTTTTGTTATTTCTCTTTGTCATTTTCGTACTTTCAGCATTAAGCATGTATAGAATCGTGAAAAAAGGCATGGATAAAAAGTCTGTAATGTAAATTTGTGTAACTTTTCGTAGCGGATTTAAAAGAAAATTTTCAAAAAAAGGCAGGCTAAATGTGTGAAAATGCACTAACAAGCAAATTTTTACAGCTATGCTCTCAAGACCACCTGTTATGTATTCTCCTTAAATAAGTACACAAATCCACTCGCGAAATAACGGCCTAAGTAGACTTAAGATAGAATTAAGATAAGGGCCAAAATAGGGTAAATTATTATTGAATAATCAATGGATGCCACCCAACAAATTAGAAAATTTTGCAAATAGTACCAAATGAGTCACGGGGGTACCACCGTACTATTTTGGTTTCAATAGTACCAAAAAAAGTACAATTGTACCAACTTTATCATCCCTGGCCTAACTAGACTCAAGAGAGAATTAAGTTAAGGGCCAAAGTAGAGATAAATTATTATTGGATACCAAATAGTACCAAATCAGTCACGGGGGTACCATCGTACTCTTTTGTTTTCAATAGTACCAAAAAAAGTACAATTGTACCAACTTTATCATCCCTGATTTTAATAATTTGAAAAAATCTGTATTTTATTATAGGGAAAAATCCCTACGAATAGGGATTTTTCCCTACATATAACATCACTGCCTGATATAATCGTCAACATGACTGTACCCAAATGAAAGAACATTTTAAGTAAATTTATAATCAATCCAGAAAGTATTTTAAAGTTTGGAGGACCGTTCGCGAAATATTAAGCGAATAATACTAAAAGTGGAGTATACATATATACAAAAGATAAACGACACCAGGCATATCTTTAAAACTAGAGGTATTTCTATTTAAACAACACAAAAAACATCCATTTTGTTGTGATGTGTTGATAATAAATAAATGAAAAAAAATATATTGTACATAAGTAAATTTTGTCTAGATGTATGACAATGATGATGATTATTATTGTAAGTAAAAACCGCAGCTGGTGTAATTCTTTTTTTCGTTACTAAATGTTGTTGTTCTTCTAGCTGTTGCTATTTTGAATCATTAGACTAAACTTCCTTTTATGTATTTCTAGTTGTTGTTTGTTTTCATTATTTTTGTCGTTATTTTTAGAAATTTGCTGTTGCTGTAGTACATACTTGTTGTAAGTGTAACAGTTGTTAACATGCATTTGCGTTGCTTTTGAACTGCCGTTAACTGTGGCCATTTTTATTATTATTAAGTTAACTGTGTGCGCTGGTGTGTGTATGCCTTTTATACATGAAATAGTAAATAGTTTGGTCTAGTGATGGGAACTGTGGTGCAATTGTGCCATTTTTGGTACTATTGGCACCAGGCCTGCCATATTTGCCATATTTATCGGCATTTTGCCGATTTTTTGCCTCAAATTTATCAAAGTGCCGATTTGCCAATTTTTGCTCCAAAAATGACGATTTTTTTATAAACACTTAACACAGGGTAACTTTGTTTGTTATTATTATAATTTATTCATTTTGGCCAACACTGGAATAGAATATATACGCTGTTACATTAAAAAGAGACAACTGTTAATCAGTCAGCGCTTTTACTAAAGAGAAAAGGGGCCAGGTTTATTTACAATTACCAAATAAACATTTTTTCTGACATGTCTAACGTCAGTTAAAATCTGAGACTTTTCCAGACAATCAATCAAGTTGTATAAAATTCCCTCAGACATTTGGCAGATTAGTCGGCACTTTTCTGACACGATGTTTCTGATGTTTTCTGAAATAGTATCCGATTTATTTCCTTTAAGATATTTAACAGAATAGTCTGCACATTTTCGGATCTACGTCTTCCGAGGTTTAGCAGCCACTTCTGCACATTGTCTGATTTTAGTTTTAATATAGTTCTCATTTATCTCTTTAGAGTTTGCGCATAAATGTTAGAATTTTCAAACTTATAAAATATGGGTAAATCTTTTCTGATGAGCTGACATTGGCAGCAGCAAAATGTATGCCAGAAAAAGAGTTAAAGAGGTCGTACAACATTCTGATTCTATGTGAGAATTTTATACGACATTTCTGATAAATTTAAATTTTATCTTCGAATTTTATCAGATATTTTCTGATATTACGTCAGACATTTTTCCGACATTGTTCAGACATATCGAAAACTTCTTTTGAATTCCCCCAGAAAATTCTTCAGAGTTTCTACAGAATTCTTTGAGACATTTCGGCAAAGTTTTAAAAATTTCTTCAGACTTTCTTGTCAACAATTCAATTGAAATTTCTTTTCTATTTTATTTTCATTGATTTTTATGTTATTTAATATGTTATAAACATTAGTTAATGCTGAATTGTTCTGTTTGGTTATTTTTTGTTAATAAAATATGGTTTATTGTATTTAAAATGGCTATTTTGAATTTGCCGATTTTTTAAAATTGAAGTTCCGATAATGCCGATTTTATTTGGAAAATATGCCAATTTTTTTTTAAAACCATGTGGCACCCCTGATTGGCGATGTGGCACACTCTCTCTTTTTTGGGACGCTTTTTGTTCATTTTAATGCAAACTATTTTATAAATAGTTACTTATTGTTTTTCCATTTTCGAAGGTGAATGTGGCAGACGGCACTAAAATCGGTGAAGGGACACAGTGTCAAATCGCAACTAGTTAGTGACTATAGAAGAGCACTCAACTTGCTTATGAACAAATATAGTGTCAGACTATTTTGAGTTCCTGGTCACTGCAATGTTGCGGGAAATACAATTGCCGATGACCTTGCAAGAAAGAGGTCGTTAGATGAGAAAATGTATGACAGATCGGTAAATTACCGATAGGTAATTATCAGGGCTTGGCGTTTCAAGTAACTAAAAATTGATTTTAAGCGCTTAACAAATATGCGTTTAGTTCCCAACCATTTGGGCACCGACTCACAGGGGACCAAATTTAGAAAAAAGGAATATAATTTTTTTTTAACGAAATGTTGATTTTTTTGTTTTGCCAATCGAAAGAAGCAATCAATACAATCAACATTTACCATATGTCACTTTTTCGAAAAAGTAATATTTAACGAAATATGAAGGCAAATTTATTTTTTGTTATGGGACGAAAACTTAGTTGCTCTAGTGCTTCAAGTCCGTCACTGATCTAGTCTTCTCAATTCATAAGTTCTATTCTATGGCAGCCTAGAGCTTCCCTGTTATGAGAGCTTTTGGCTTCTCTGTTATGAGAGCTTGAAGGTAGGCACTTCTTGCACATTTTCAAGTATTGTTGATCATTATTAGTGCTCGGACTTTCATGCAACTAAAAATTGATTTTAAGCGCTTAACAAATGCACCTAAAAATTAAAACTATGTTCAAAAATATGCATTTACATACAGACAAAGAATCAAAACTAAAATACTATGACACCTTTTTTTTTTAAATATATTGTATTATTATTAGAGAAAAAATCATAAAACAAACATAATTGAGTCTATTATTTAATACAACTGAACTTTAGTTGCGTTGCGAGTCGGCCACTGAAAATTAATGGTTGCCAGAAATGCACTAAATAGCAACTGCAATTGACACCTCTCAGTTGCCAGTTGCCATCAGTATAATTTTCAGCAACTGGCATTCTAATAGAGACTCGGTTGCCACCTATAATCGGTCTATTAATATTTTTTTTATTAAGAAATATGCATTAAAAATGTTTATAACTCCAAAAATATGCATTTATTACCAAAATATGCAAAAATATGCACTTACCGCTAAAAATATGCAACAACAAATCGAAGCCAAATTACTTAAAATTGTATGGTTCGCATAGATAATTAGTCTATATCTCTTTATCTATCACCACAAAAACATGCATTTGTATGAAAGTTCGAGCCCTGGTCATTACTATAGGGTACTCAGTAATTGCATGTTGGACAGGGGTAACCATTCGTGGGGAATAGGGAGGATTGTAGAGTCTCAATGCCTTTGTAGCCAAAATTTGACACAGGAAGATCTGAATTACTACTGGGTATGAATGGGAAGGTGCTGGGAATGTTTGTAGGCGCGTTGACTGGTACTGCTGGGTCAGAGCAAGAATCAGCATTTCGGAAACTGGCACTCCAGTTTTCTGTATGATATGCGAGAATGAAGAGGACGAAGAGCGCCCAGAAATGAGTGGATGTGTGATTTAAATATTATAAAGGGAACAATGGTAATACATACACTGAACGAATTACACTTCATAAATCTAATGAAACAATTCTAATGAAATTTCACGAATATTGTGAAAGAATTTTATTGGAATTTTTTCCTTAGCTTTCATAGTTTCGTTAGAAAATTTCATGGGACTTATGACAACAAAATTTTTTAATTTTATGTTTGTTGTTGTTGTACTCTTTCTTATTATTATACACTCATAGACGCATTGTTTTGGCAGTGGTGTTGCCTGCAGTAGCTAAAGCCCTTATGACACTACATTTTTTCTCCATTTTTCAAATTTTGGAGAACAGTGGAAATAGAATATAACAGGAAATTTTGTCAGGTGCAAAGAGTTCAGCTATATTAAGATAAATACCAAATTGTCAAAGCTTTTACTAATGTTATCGATAAAAAATGGGGGTCTGTCAAAAAAATGTAAAAATTTTCAACTTAAAATTGACATTTCACGCTTGAAACATTAAAGTGCTGCCAATTTAGCGGTTTATTCACGAATTCAGCGACTTAGCGCCTCTTTTTTTCAACTTTTTTTTCTTTTGTCGTTTTATTATAAATAAAAAGTAGGCAACACTTAAAGAAGCCATTACGTTTTGTTTACATTTTGTATAGTTGTTTCTTTCTATCATTTGGTATTTCTTTCTTTCAATCCTATATCAAAACAATGCAAGAAAAACGTAGTGTCATAAGGGCTTAAGACCTTACCCATAATGCGAATCATTCGATAATGTGGGCGGTCATCAGCATTAAAAATTTTTCTAATGTGTATTGGTGTCTATCATACGTATTTGTAGCATGGGACCTGTTAATAAATTAAAATAGTCAATAAAAGAGATATGCTAATGAATATTGTGTTTTTCTTCCGACGGAGCTTGTTTGAACTTGGATCGATTTTCCGTCATGCCACGTCAAATTTGGTTGATAAACAGACCGGTTTCGGCTATGTACCATCTTCAATGTTCTATTGAATACTTCAATGTTCAATAGAACACTGAAGATAACACATAGCTGAATACTGAAGTATTCAATACAACACTGAAGATGGTACATAGCCGAAACCGGTCTGTTTGTCAACCAAATGTGACATGGGATGACAGAAAAACGTTCCAAATAAGCTAATGAGGCCAATAGATAATGTTATAATTTCATTAAAATAATGAAATAATTTAATTACAATAATGGCAGAATATCATCAAAATGATGAAATAGTTTCATTAACATAATGAAACAATTTCATTAACACGATGAAATAATTTCATCAAAATTATCAAATATTTTCATTAGCTTAAAGTAATTTATACAATGGATTAATGAAATTATTTGATATATTTAATGAAATTTTCATTAAAATAATAATTTTAATGAAACTTGTTTCATTATCCCAACGAAGCGTGACATTGATTGAGTTTTAATGAAGTTTTACATTGGAATGATGTCGAAGCTAACCGATTTTATGAACAAAACTCTGGCAGTGTATGTATGCAAATACATGCGTATGTAAAACTGCTAACATTTTATTTATGTGTGTTGATGAAATGTAATTTTGGCTCTATTTAAGTCATTTTGGCACTATTCCAAGTCAAACTCGTCCCGAAATCATAAACTTCAATTCCCATCACTGGTTTGGTCCGGTTTTCCTTTGATGTTGTTTAGTTTTGCTGTATTTAGTGTAACCTTTAGATTTCAGTGCCTACAAATTGTATACTATTCTTGCTATGTTTTTGTTTTGTTTGCATAGTTCTTTTTTCTTTTTGGGCAGTTTTGGGGGTCGTTGTCAATTTTCAAGCCAGAGGTACACATTCATACATATGTATGTACATACTTTGTAATGATTGCTGGACCATTTATGCGACATCGATATTTAATAGACTGGAATTTTGAAAGTGTTTACAAGGGTGGATGATTTAAATTTGAAGACATATGTGCTGGAAATTGCAACTAACATCCATTATTTCTTTTCCTTTACATTTCTTTTTATTTATCTAAAGCATATAAATAAAAGCACATAGGAAATATGTAAGTAATTTTTTAAGCAGAAATAGTTGAACAATTGATTTGTAAGTTGTTAACAAGGGCTGCTCTTTGGATGGAATACCTTAAAACAATTTGTATGGCGCTACAAAATAATTTTAGGCGAGTGATTCTCATTCTAAATGTACATTTTTTGTTTATTTTGTTTGTTTACCAATTCAACTAATAGAAATATTCTGTCGTTTTCTTGTCGATTTTGGGCTATTGATGCCAAATTGTTTTATTTTATAAGCTCTTTTACATGGACCAAAAATTTCGCTAATAACATGGACCCATTCCAAAATTTTTTTCTAAAAACAACGTAACTTCTTAATTTTTTCAAATATTTTTCAGCTCTTATAAGCTAAATCGACTTACAATTGCGTGCTGGCAATTTATTGCCGTAAAAAAGCACATTGCCACATGCGTTGTTAATTTTGAACATATTTCCCAAATATTTTTTGATTATTGTTCAGTTAATAAAAACTTATAGCAGTTAAATAAATCATGTGTGCCGGAATTAGTTCAATGTAAACAACTGTTACCGACATAAGCATTTTTTCTGCACACCCTTTTAGTGTTCTTGGCAAATTGTTTTTTAATTGCTATCTAGGATCTAACTCTTAAAGAATTTTTGCCTGAAATTTTTACACAAACTTCTTATAACATATGTTTACATGACTGTCGAAAAAAAAGTTTGATAAAAAATTACACAGAGTCCGTAGTATTAAAAATAAAGTATTTCTGCTCTCCTGAAAAAAATTGGTTTTTAAACATACGCGCTTATTCAGGAAAACCACTGATATAACAACGTAGGATTCAAATTATAGTTTTCGCCTTATTCAGTGGATCCTGAAACAAAATTATATATATTAATAATTTTTAGTCGAACTGTATGGTTTTTATCCAAAGTTGTTTAATTAGTTTGGCTTAAGTTTATTTTCAATTTAATCTTTCGATCAAATTATTTTTATTTAAGAAAGAATTTCTAAAGCATGTAAATATTGAACATTCAAAGACAAATTTGGATGTACGGAAGGTTGAACTGACAGCTGTTTCGAAACTACCACAGTCTACTCATCAGAGCCCTTTACCTACACTACCAGTGATAGTAGCAACAACACTGTAGCGAAAATCCTACTAATTTTAGTAAGATCAATTAACAGATTGTCGCCATCTCACGGCGAGTCGTAACTATTAATGAACTTTTTCTAAATGTTCGGAACTTCACTAACAGTCTTTTCATAGAATGTTCAACTATATTTAAGCTTTTTTCATTTCGGTCTTACCAGCGTGGCGATCTTTTTAATTTTGGTGATATATTGCGTTTTAGCGATTTTTTTAATTTTGGGGCTTTTTTCCTTTAAGCGCTTTTTTCATTTTAGCGTTTTTTTCGTTTTGAAAATTTTTTTTAATTTTGGATATTTTTAGTTTTAGCGTGTTTTAAAATTTCAAGATTTTACATCTTACGCTTTTTCAAGATACAGCATATTGTCTCAATTACATAGTCAAAATTACAATAACTAATAGAATACCCTTTAATTTTTATTGTTTTAAATATCGGTGTTAATTGGTGTAGTCCATTCTACAGACTACACCAATTAGCACTTACTTTGAAAATTTAAAGTGTCTATATATAAGTGTCTGTATATTATATTAGTATTTCAACATGTTGCGTTGCTTGCTTAAGAAAACCTTTTAATTTTTAACTGTCATATATTTGTTGTTGTAGCGGTCAAAGTTTTACATATTCTGTGAAAATTTCAGGTCCGTAGCTCTTACGGTTCCGAAGATAGAACAGATTGTCTAAATTACATAGTAAAATTACATTGACTGATAGAACACCCTTTAGTTTTTATTGTTTTAAATATCGGTGTTAATTGGTGTAGTCTATTCTACAGACTACACCAATTAACACGAACTTTGAAATTTTAAAGTATCTATATATAAGTGTCTGCATATTACATTAGTATTTCAACATTTTTCGTTGCTCGCCTTAGAACACCCTTTAATTTTTAGCTGTCATATGTTTATTGTTGTAGCGTTCAAAGTTTTACATATTCTGTGAAAATTTCAGGTCCGTAGCTCTTACGGTTTCCGAGAAAACATTACATTAGTATTTCAACATTTTTCGTTGCTCGCTTTAGAACACCCTTTAATTTTTAACTGTCATATATTTGTTGTTGTAGCGGCAAAAGCTCTACATATCCTGTGAAAATGTCAGGTCCGTAGCTCTTACGGTTCCCGAGAAAACTGCTTGTGACAGACAGACGGACAGACAGACGGAGAGCGTAGCGAAAACAATAGGGTTCCTATTACACTTTTGGTGTATCGGAACCCTAAAAAAAATGTTTTCATATTATTTTAGTTTTGGTACTTTGTTCGTAGGTAAATGCATATTTTTGCGCATATTTTTCTTATTTAGTTGCATTAGTTAGTTAACGGCTTAAAATCAATTTTTATATAATTTTTATAAGTCAACAATAGCTGACTGGGTAAAGTTCTTGTCTTCATATCTGAACGAGCACTGGTTCGTATCCCAGGTGGGTCAAAAAAATAAAAAATTAAATTGAAAAATATAATTAAAACATAATGTGTATAATTTTTTTTTAATTTTATTTATTTATTTGACTACTTATTTTTTAGCTTCAAGAAAGCCAAATAATAGCTAATTAATTGCTGTGACAATGTAAATACATTTGTAAGGTGCACCCCTTATTATTTGGACTTCTCAAACAAAAATAAGTAGTTATCGAGTCAAATTGTATATAGTTACGACTTAAATCCTCATATACTTTTCTGCCTACCAGTAAGCAAAGTTTTTTGCTGTGAATATAAACAAATAGTATGGACAAGCGAACTCAAGCAAATTACCTCGAGCTATGTAAATTGTCGTTGCTATGTTCTGCTGTATAATTTGGCGTTTTCAAAATTGATAATCGCGTAATCCAGGCCAAATCCTTCAATGATTTTACTAATTATACTGCACAACACGAAAAAATAAAATAGCATGGTTCTGAGGGCTAATTCTGGATGCAGGTACCAAGCAAAATTTATACGTATATCGGCGTTTCGAGATTCTACATCTAGGACACATTCTAGGGGAGTCAAATATCCCTTGTAAGTCTTACATATAAGGCATTAAATGTGGAAGTTGAAAGTTGTTATTTCGGCTTAAGTTGAAGACTTGAATTAATTTAAATTCAAATTATTACGTGTGTAATATTAGAATGTCTAATCAGCCTAGCAAAATGGATCGTTACCAATTTCGATGTCGCTAAACTATTTCATCAGCATTCTTTGCATTAATTCAAGTATTGAACTTAAGCTGAAATAATAACTTTTAATTTAAATCTATTCAGGTGTTTAAATATCTTCAAACAAGATTTCTTTATTAATTTGGATTCAATAATTTTTATAATTATTTCCTACTTGCATTAGTGAATTTTTAAAATAAATTCTACACAGAAAAAAATAAGTTTCGTTTTTGATAACAAAAATCCCGGTATTCAATAATTTTTTTTCAAATTTCCTGTGATAAAGAATTCCCCTATATTGATAACAAAATAAAAATATATATATAAATTAAAAATATGTTGACATGGCTGGAATACGAACCCGGGCTTTCCGGACGTAAAGCATACTCTCTATAGCTGAGCCATATCCCATTTGTTTTTTTATGGGATACAACTTTTTTTAAGTACTTATGTATAAAAAGAAAAGAAATAAACGGCATGGAAAAGAAATACTTACAACGAAATATTTTATTATGTTAAAGATAAATGTTATTGAAATTCATATTTTTTTTTTAATAAAATGGTTTTATTGAATATAATTCTTGTCTATTTTTTTCTGTGTACTTACCACTTTTTGTATTCATACTTACTTTTTTTTTAATATTTAACAGCTTAAAATGTATACTTACCTTTTTCCCATCTCTGTTACCACAATTTTGAATTATTGTAATAACTTAACGGACTTAACGAGCCTTGTGGTCAAGTTAAGTTAGTTATAGATTTTGTAAATTTTGATTTCCGGTTTCTCAATCTGAAGACGACCACACATTTTGTAAATATATCTCAATGTAAGTGGAATCCACTCCAACTAGTTTTATTTATCCCATTAGATCCAGGTACATATCCCTTTCTGAGATAAATATCTTTAACCCAAAGATATATTTTACCTCTTGTCTAAAAAATCTTATAATTACTCGGTACGCTCCTATATCGAGAAATTACTTTATTTTTGTAACACCAAGTTACAAAAATAAAATAAAATGCGATTAGGACTTTTATAGAAATACCATAAAAAGCAATTTTGTGGAACATTTTAAGCATCTATCTCACTTTTTGTTGTATGAATCTTTTTGTCCCTTTCTTAAAAAAAGTGGAAAGAAACTTCCCTTCCATAGAAATATTTGCCATGAAATTATACTATAAGTTTTCAACGACTCAAAAGCTTCAGACTAAATTTAAGCGCCAGAAATCATTTAAAGCTTAATGTGTGTTTAAGGATTAGTTTCGTACTTATTCACAATTAGTACTCTTCTAAGGAAAACTTAATAAGTCTTAGGTTTAAGGTATAAGATGTGCTCAGCACTTTTAGCTAAAATACCACGAGCAAAATTTTAGTGGAAAGTTTTGAGCCTCTTATTCTTGGTTGTATGGATCTTTTTAGCCCTTTCTTAAAAAAGGGGCGATATATCGGGCTGTAATGTTCCATACAAATATTTGTTAAAAAAATTTTATTGTAGGTTTTAAAGACACAAAGCTCCACATGTTCTTCATTGTGTTTTACATAATATTGCTAAATACATCTTATACTTTAAACGTAATGTTTACAAGATTAACTGTGCCGACTTATTATAACTTTGTGTAAAAGGAGGGTGGAGGACTTTACTCCCTCTAAAATGAGACCAAGATGTAAACTTTCAAAACGGTGATAGACATATATATTTTCTTGGTTCAGTTTAAATCTTCGTTATGTTTATTGGACTTATGTGCCTAGATCATGGATGGGCATAAATTGTGTGGTAAATATCTTTTAAATTCCGTCAAATATTTTACCAGCATTTTCGTTTTATATAACAAAGATAAGATCTTTTTATATGTATGTATATATGAATATACTTAATTTTTCTTAAATACTTTTCAATAAATCATTTCATAACTTAATACAATTTATATAACACTTAATTATAATTAAGATTGATTAATATTTAATTGAATAAATAATAAAGCAAAACTGTTCAATAGCAATAAAGATTTGCTAAACCACAAACAATAGTATGATTTTCCCTAATTTTTTTCTTTTGTTTTTTTAATCCAGAAACCCCAAACAAATCAAATCACTTAAGCATACATTTAAATAATATAACTTCTGTTTCAAACGATTTTGTTTTGAATTTTTTATTTTTTTTTTGCCACACAATTCAATTGCCCAGTTTGGGATTTTTCATTGAAGTTGAAACGTTGTGCTTTTTTATCTTTCAATTTGGACCTCAAAATGTATATACTAAGCCGTTTATTGTATGAAAACAATGAAAACCTAAATTGCAATTTAAGCAAAAATACTACGTTGAAAAAATTTTTATATCAAACGTATTTATAGCAACCAACAGTGATGAACGGAAAAGAGAATAAATAATAGAGTGACAAAAGAAGGGAGCGATATAAAGTAGTACAAGTAAAATGCTGATGCAAACAGTGACAAAATACTGTACAATATATTAATTCCGCTGGATACTCGCATTTTCATATGCAGGCAGGGACTAAAAATAAAATTAGTTAGGAGAAAAAGTTTAGGTGGTCTTAGTTTTTGGTTCTTTCCATGTAAATTATTTAATCAGACTTGAATTAGTTAATTATATTGTTTTTAGTTTTAAGTTATTATTTGCTTTTGAATCCAAAGTGATTATATTACACTGAAATAATTTTGTTCATAAATTCTGTGAATTTTGACATTAATCCAATGAAAAACTTCATTAAAACTCAACCAACGCCGCCACGCCTTGTTAGATTGATGAAACAAGTTCCGTTAAAATTATTTTAATTTAAATTTCATTATACTCGTATATATGAAATAATTTCATTGATCCATTGTAATAATTTCGCTTAGCTAATGAACATATTTCATTATTTTAATGAAATCATTTCATCGTTTTAATGAAATTATTTCATTATTTTAATGAAAGTATCTTATCATTTTAATAAAATTCAGTCATTATTTTAATGATATTCTGTCATTATTGTAATGAAATTATTTCATTTTTTAATGAAATTATTACAATCATAGTAGTCTCATTAGCTTCTCTATTTTATTGACTATTTTAATTTATTACCAGTTCCATGCTACAAATACGTACGAAAGACGCTAATGGACATCACTAAAGTGTCAATATTGATGACCGCGCACAGTATCGAACTCAGACTCATGATTCTTAGCATTTGCTTTATACGCAACGTCTTAACCACTTCAGCCAATAGCACTACTGTCAAGACAATACATATGTCTATGAGTGTATAATAATAAGAAAGAGTACAACAACAACAAACATACAAAATGCTGTTGTCATAAATCCAATGAAATTTTCTAACGAAACTATGAAAGCTAACGAAGCAATTCCAATGAAATTATTTCACAATATTCGTGAAATTTCATTAGAATTGTGAAATGTTTCATTAGAATTCTGGAAAAAAAATCTAACGAAATTGTTTCATTGGATTAGTGAAGCGAAATTCTTTCAGTGTAGGCTAAAGAAAAAAAAATAGCATGTGATCAATATTCCAAGAAAGTAAGAAAAACTAAAATTAATTAACTACACGGCAATATAGATGAACGTTGTTGTTGAAAGTCACCACACTTCCATCGTCAGTGACAATTAATTAGTATTGACGACGCACCGTGTCACTATGGCCGACTTTCCAAATTTTACGGCAAACAAAATTTAAAAAAGGTATGGCATTTGGTAACCAAAACTATTCGGCAGGCAAAAATATATTAGGATTTAAGTCATAACTACTTACAATTTGACTCGATAACTACTTATTTTTTGCCCCCGATCAAATGAGAGGGGTGTTACAAGTTTATAGTGTGTGCCTGCGTATCTGTGTGTCTCTAGTAGTTTATTATCTTTGATAGGTGATTTCATCAAGAGTGTTCTTAGTTAAATTTGAAGAAAATCGGCCAAGCCGTTTGGAAGTGTTCATCCATTTTCTTCGGGAGGTTTTAAAATTTTTAATTTAATATTATTGCTTGAGAAGTTCAAAAAATAAGGGGTGCCTTTACAAAATGTATTTACATTGTCACAGCAATTAACTAGTTATTATCTAGCTTACTTGAAGCTAAAAAATAAGTAGGCAAATAAAGAAATTAAAATTAAAAATTTTTTATACACAATATATTTTATTTATATTTTTTTACACTTGAATATATTTATTTTGTGGTTTTTTTCACACAGCTGGAATACGAACCAGTGCTTGTACAAATTTGAAGACAAGTACTTTACACACTCAGTATTTGTTTGCTTCTAAGTTTAAGCGACAAAAATTAGTTTTCATCTACAAACACATGTTGAATTTAAAAGTGCTAGTCTACTTGTTTTTTTAATACATATCAACAAATTGTAACTACTCTCAGATAATGAGAAAAATACGTACTAGAGGTTTAAAATATTCCACAAAAATATTTCTTGTTTTGTTTTAGAGTAATTCCAGGTAAAATCAACAAATAATTGTGCCGCGTAGTTTTTAATTTTAATGAAAAAAAATAGAGGATAATCTTGGAGGTACCAGGACCTCAAAACCACCATCATTTAATTCATTTGTTGATAACTTCGGATAAGTAGCCACTCGAAGTAAAATCTTTTACCAATTTCATAATTTTTTATAATTGCTGTAGCTTTTTAAAAGGAAAAGCCATTGAAAGATTTGTATTTTATTTTATAGGACAGCAATGGGCATTTCATATTGCTAAGCAAATCTGAACTGGAATAATTAAGTGGTGGAAAAGTGGCCATCAGTGTTGCCAGGAACTGGAGGAAAAAAGAAGCTAAATCGGTATATTTAAAAGCTAAAAAAGGCTAAATATTTTTTATTGAAAACTCAATGTTTTCCTTATTATTTAATAAATAAAAATACATAAACTTGGTAATTGTTATACTATGCAACAAGAAAAATGCCAAGGAGTACCACTATATTTTCTTAATGTGTTATAGACCCCCAACTAAAAACAGTCGAAATTTTAATTTCTATGGACAATTTCTTTCTAAAATTTCGAATTTCTTAAAAGGTCGCTCCACCGATTATATCAAAACTTTGAAAGGGATGATCCAATTTTATCACAATAACCTTTAAAGAAAATTTCCTTTAAGCCAGCTTTGGAATTATTCAGACCACAATGACGAAAAATATATTTTTTATCTGCAGAATTATAAAAGTTTTATTTTTTTTTAAATTTATAAAAAAATCGAAAATGGCAAAAACTTACCATTTGCATTCACTTATCATAAATACACATATAGTACACCTAATATAATCTTTATCTTATGAAAATCGACGGATAAGTATTGATTTTATTCGCTATAAAGTGAAATTAGTTGGGAAGAGGTTGTCCAATTTTATTACAAGAACTACTAGAAAACTTGAAACAAAATTACGTTACAGCCTTTTGAATATTGTTTATATTTTTAATAGTTTCGGAATTATTCAGACCGCAGGCGAATTTTGCATACAAAAATATATTTTTCATCGCTGCGGTCTCAATAATTCCGAAACCATTGAGTATACAAAAAAATATTGTACGGCTTAAAGGTAATTTTGTTTCAAGTTTTTTAGTGTTTTTTGTTATAAAATAGCCCTACCCATCTTCAAGTTCTGATGAAATCGGTGGAGCAGCCTTTTGAAAAATCCCAAATTTTAGAGAGAAAAAAAGAACGTATCAATAGAACTTTAAATTTAGACTGGTTTTGTAGGTAGGGGACCTCAAGACATTAAAGAATATATATTGGTGATCAAAGGTCATGACAAAAGTGTAATTTTGTTGCGTAGTGTTATTTAATAAGAAGGTACTTAAAGTAGACAATGAAAAAAGAACATAGATACATACACTCTAAAACATTTTTGTTGAAAAGTAGGTTGATAATAGTAGGCAACACTTTACAGATTATTATCGACCTAAAATTACACACGCATTATTTTTCAACAAAATGTTTCTACTAAAAAAAAACGATTGGCTGCGTGCAGGTTTGAGCCGTGACCTCCTGACTGATAGTCTGACGTATCTACCATTCAGCCATAGCCGTATTGTACTTTATGTTACATATTTTCCACTTGGACTAAATATGTTTAATTTGAAAGGTTTTTTCTTTAATAAAATAACTACAAAATCGATGTAATTTTAGATAAGGAGAAATTTTCAACACAAATTTAGACAGTATATGATCGTAAATTTGAGGTAATGCTTTAGAGTGTAGTTTTAAATACAGCTTGTTTTATGCCATGCATATTTTTTATTTGTTTTTAAACGAACACACATACTGCTTAAGCCTTTTTCGGCTTTTCTTCAGAAACACCCAGGGTCTTGGCAGGAATCGAACCCCCTGCTTATAGTCTAGCACAGTTACGTTGTTATAGCCCAAAGGCGCTATAACAACGTAACTGAAAGGAGTATAAAAATAATTTTAGTACCATTTTATAGAGCAAAGTGTCCAGCATAACAAAAATTATTAATTTATTACAAAAGCTTACATTAAAATGCCTAAAAAATAAGAAAACTAGAAATAAATATTTATTATGTAGAGAAAAAATTTTGCCTTTTTGAGGCTGAATCAAAAATAAAAAAGGCTAGAAAAAAACACGAAGCTGAAACGCAAGTTTCGAGACTACAAGACAAAATAAAAGGCTAACTCTGGCATCGAAAAGGCTGCCATCTGAAAACTATGCAGTTTATTTTTTCATTTTATCTATTGCCAATTGCACTCTGTGTGAACCCTGTTTTATATAAAGCATTGTTGTTTTTTTTTTGGAATGTGAAGAATGAACCGTTCTGAAGCCATGACATAACTTTATTCGGCTTAAAATAACATTTTCTGCGAAAGAAAGTTGAGAAAATTTATAATTTTTGAACATTTTTTAACTTTGAGCTTCAAAAAACCCATAAAATACAATCTGATATTTTGAGAACATTATTATTGCACAGACAACTTAGGCAACAAAAAAATTTGTTTTCAACCTATGCTACATATTTAAAATTAGAAATAAAATCTTCTTGAGAATACAGATTAATAGTTAATATATAACGATAATAGTCATAACCGGAAATGCAATTTTCATCCAACCCAATAACAGCTTAAGCATAAACATGTCCATTTAGTATTTTTCACCAAATATTTTCAACAGAGATTTTTCCCAAGGATTATGAAGGGATATCAAAATAGAATAGTTAAAAAAAACAAAATAACAAAAAGCATAAAAACACTGTTCCACAATCTATTGCAAAAATATTAGAATATCTCTGGATATAACCGCTGTGGAAGTGGTGGCAACAACGCAGCATCAGCTTAAATAAAGTTGTACAAATTCTATTGTTCACAAAAGAAGATAATGATAAAACTTTGTTCGGTACGCATATTGTTTTCTATATTATTTTTGTTGTTGTGTAACATAAAGCATTATTTATGGCCTAAGCCATATAAAAAGAGAAATGGAAAAAAGGTTACTTCTAATTCTTGATTCATTTATTTACTCATCCAACTAAACTTCCTGACCATGTTGGCTTCGTCGAACTTTCAAACACATTTGTTTCTTGTGATAAGTTAATAAGAAAAAATTATACCTATTCATATAAAAATAAAAATCATATAATAATGAAAATCATAAAACTAAGGATGTGGCTCAAATAGTCGCATACATAAATACGAAGGCGAACAATTCCTGCAGGCATAAATTTCTTTGCAACCATTATTTCTGTAGGTGCGTGTGTGTGTGTGGTGAGAAGTTTTATGGTTGTTAATAAAAAACAATAAATCATCATATGAAAAGTTTAGTTCGACAATGCTCTCCCCCCGCACACACACACACACACACTGCCTTAATCAAACATTATAACGGAGATGCCCATCCTCGCTTACAATCTTATTCTAATTCCATTTTTGTTACTGAGGATATTTTTTGTTACTGTTTTTAAAGACACATTATAACGATAAAATGATCATAAATCATATTATTGGTTTTATCAATAATTGATATCAATAATATTAGTTAGTCAATGAATGCATTTAGATTTATTTTTTTTATGCCTTTTAATAAATGACAACGGTGACACAATCACAGCAGAAAATTTATTCTCTTATCTTCATATTATTTAAGATTGAGGAAACTTAAATTTTAATGTGGGTGCTAAATATGAAATACATGCATATTTGAGCATACATACATCTTAGCAAAAAAAAATCATTATAATCTTTTTTGTTCCAAACTTTTGAAGGATTATGAAAACTTTTTTAACTTAACTTCATTTTCTAAAAATGAGGATGTTGGAACCTCGTATGTGGTACGGACCTGAAATATTAACAGAATATGTGTAACTATGGCTGCTACAACAACAAACACTAAAAGCTTATGAACGCAAGAAATTAACGGGTGTTCTAAAGCAAGCACCAAACCATATTGAAATGCTAATTTAATATACAGACACTCGATATATGGGTTATTCTTTTCTAACTGTAATTTTTCGTGTCCTGCATTGTTCTGTTTTACTTGTCATAATTACACAGGCCTGCGATGAAAAAGTTTTTTTTACATAATTACATATAAAACTTGTAAATGTTGGTCTACACTCTAAAACACTTTTGTTGAAAATTAGGTCGATAAAAGTCGGCAACACTTTACCGATTATTATCGACCTAAAATTACACACGCATTATTTTTGAACAAAATGTTTTTACTAAAAAAAGCGATTGGCTGCGTTCAGGTTTGAACCGCGACCTCCTGACTGATAGTCTGACGTACTTACGACTCAGCCATAGCCGTATTATACTGTATGTTACATTTTCTGCACTTGAACTAAATATGTTTAATTTTAAAGGTTTTTTCTTTCCCGTAAAATTTACTATATAATGGTACATTTGTATTTTTCAATGTATACTTCCCTTTCAAGCGCTATCCAGAGCTAAAATCTGGTTCGATGAAACAAATGATGGTATATTTTCTTGCTTAGTCGCGATTAACCGATAATCGCGATTAATTGCATATTTTTTAATCGTACTCGCAACTATGAAAATTTGTCGATTGTTTGCAAATCTTAAATAAAACGTTACGAACATTAGCTTAATAGTCCATTCCGACTCACAATACCTATGAAAGTTAATGTGATTATTTTTTTATTTATTTGCAAGTATATAATACAAGCACTATAATTATGTTACTGGCCACGCTAATAAATGCCTCCAAAAAATTTTTCATCTAAGTGTTAAACTCTCAATGAATATTTTTGTATTTGTGCAGTTTCTGTTAAATTTGCAAATAAATGTTTGCATATTTTTACATAAATTCAATTTACAACAATTCTCTTTGAAATGATGCATATTACGCTCACCCAAACCCAGCAGCTTAATTGATGCCACGAAATATATAATTTTGTCTCTATGTGGACTAGGGATGCCAAACGAAATTGTTTTTTGTAAATCCTGCGATTCGGGATTTCAGAATTTCAAATATTGGGATCCACGGATTTTTCGGGATCCCGGAATTTTTCAGGATCCCAGGATTTATCGGGATTTCGGCATTTTTCGGGAGATCTCTTTTTTAATAAAACACCAATTTATAAAGTAAAATATCTTCATTATGTATATTCTTAATAACAACTATAAAAAACTAAGAAAGAAAAAATTTTAACATTTTATTGAATAGTAAAATATAAATTTGGGAAATAGGACGTTACAAACTTAAAAAATAATTCATTGAACTAGGATCTTAGGAAATAAATGAGATACAACAATTTGGAACGATTTTCCGTCGTCCCACGTCAAATTTGGTTTGTAAACAGACCGGTTTCGGCTATGTGCCATCTTCAGTGTTCTATTGATACAAAATATTTAATCATATTGCTCCCTTAGCGATCGAAATTTCCTTTCCCTCTATTACTGAGTTATTCGTTGACCAAATGACGGCACAAAAATGCTCTAAGTATTCAATAAATAAAAATTTTGTACCTATTTATAGCTTTTGTAGTTAGTCAAAACACTCTAGCACAAGCTCAGATGATCATTTCCATAAAAGGAGACATTTCAGAGCTGCTGGGCTATCCGTAAAGATAGCTTTATGTGATCCCTTAGGACTTTTATTTAAAATAATAACGGCACATGTTGAAATTGTCTCAATTTCCGTCTGAAATAATGTAGGGCATTTGCACATGGAAACAGATATTTTAACATTAGGTCCAAGGACTCAAGCAGCAGCACGGGGTTATAGATCTATTCACAAACTACCGTTTATTTCTGGAATCCACAGGTGAACCAACATCCTCACACGTAGCCTCGAGCGCTCTAAAGGCCGTTTCAGACTATAGTACAAGTATTAATACTTTTGGGGAAAATGAAACTCTGACGTGATAAATTGTTATTGTTTTTTTTTGTTGGAGTTTTTCAAACAGAAATTAAATCAGGGAAGCATTTTCTTCAAAAGTATTAACACTTGTATTTTAGTTTGAAACAGCCTTAAGAGGAAAGGTGACATAATATTTTGCCGAGCCTCAGTTCACGATTTATGCTGCCATTCGCAATAGCTTATAGATCTTTTTAATATATATTGTACCCAGAATCGATGACTGCTTTTTGCCAACACAATGAACAGAGTTTCCAAGACTCATCCTGCAAGCAGCCACTGATGTAGAGGATCTTATGAAGATCTGAATAGGCGTTGGACTTATTAAGGGCTGAATGGGAAAGGCTGGACATGTCATTATATCGATAGCAAGAAGATATGTAAAACATCTTGACCTTGAATAGCTTAGTAGCTTCTACAATCAGCCGAGTTCTCGGCCACCATACAATCTCGGCGTACGTGATAGTCGGTCTGATATTCAGGCATGTTCTATATTCCATGTGGAATAAAAGTATGCGGAATTGCCATAGCATTGTTATTACAAAAAATAGTTTGCAGCAACAATGCTTTGATAATTCCGAATATTTTCATTCCGCGTGGAATACAGAAAATGTCCGAATAATTTAATAAATCCACATGATAATTTTAGGGCTCATACTTCATTTAGGTGCATCCCGCACAACTCTAGAGGCTTTTTGTATAAATAATTCTACATAGGTATTCCAAGTCAGCCTTTTGCCAAAAAAATCATATAAATACCTGACATCCATAGAATGAGAGATATTGTATCCAGGGTGACCGTTGAAAATTTTTAAAAAGTGGCACAAAAAGGGGATTTTGAGGAAAAAAGTGGCACCAAAAAGGGGATTCTTTAAAAAAAAGGGGCAACTTTTTTTAAAAGGGAATAATTGAACCAAATTCTAATATTTAATGAATTTCTAGGGCATATAATGCTTTTGAAATAAAATGAATCAATTTTGATGTTTTTTTCGTTAGACAAACAATGCAAACAAACCTTGTTTGTATAAAATTTATGTGAAAGGCACTCACATTTTTTTTAGCAATTTCAATAAAAAATTTTTTACTCAAGTCGCTTGTTTGCATATGGAAACAGCACATTAGTAAAGTATATCGAAAAGCAGTTTCGCTGAGTAAAGATTTTTGCATAGCCAGCCTTCGGTCGGCGAAGCCGCTGAGTATACTGAGAGTAGAAAATCGTTAAGACCGGCCGAAGGCCGCTTTTCAATATACCAAGAAGAAAAAATACTTAAGCCCGGCCGAAGGCCAGCTACGCAAAGAATATTTTGTAGTAAAATAAAATTTCTTAACAATTTTAATTAATTTCCAAATATTTCTTTGAATCGACGATGTCGATTGGACATATTTTAAGCATTGTTGACGCTATTTGCAAATTGTTCTTGATGTTATTTCACTTTTTAAAATGCAATAACGTCAATTGATCTCTTATTACTTGTCACCGATTGCAGAAGTAAAAGGTGAATAGTCAAAAACATGTACATATATTTGAATTTGTTTTCATTTTTAAAAGTGTGGACATTATGACACATTTCAAAGTGTCATAATGGTCATAATAAAAATGTCATAAAGTCCATGGACTTATTAAAAGTGTCACAATGCAATTTTTAGCAGTGACATAATGTCTTTGGACATTATATCACTGGATATTGTGACATGGCACCAAAATCTGCATGAAAATAATTTTAAAAATATTTAAAGCTGCGTGATTTTCATAAAAATTTTTAACAAGACGTTCTTGTTCATGTTAGTGAATCAGGGTGTTATTTTTAATAATTTTAATACAATAATGAATATATATAGATCTAATTTCTTAAACTATTTCAAAATAGTTTTTGTCATAAGACTCATAAACAAATTTTTGTCTTGAGATTTTTTTTATAAAAACAGTTTCGTGCCATAAAAAGCTTATATTAAAACAAGAAGCATCATTTCATAAAAAGGGGCAAAAAGGGGCATAATATTACAAAAGGTGGCAGATTTAGGTCATTTTAAAAAAGGGGCACTAAAAGTGGCAAGGCAGTTGAAAAAGTGGCAAATTGCCACTTTAGTCGCAAAACGGTCACGCTGATTGTATCCATTTAACGATACTATACCAACATCAAGTTTTCTCCTAAGATTGAAGTAGAGTACAAGCAACATTCATTACGCCTGAGAGAGCACAGCCGAATTTTCAAGTTACAGTAATCGGCGTATCCAGTCAGTTCATGCCCACTTTCACTAAGAACGTGGAGAAGTTCATCTATCACCACCACCAATGCCATTTTTAGCCTTTTTTTATAATATGACAAAAAACGATATGACATACTGTTTTGTCATATCGCAAGTTTTTTTTCGAAATGACAATACTAAGATAGCCATACACGGTGTTGTCATATCGTAAAAAAATTACGATATTACAACACAGTATCTCATATCGTTTTTTGTCATATCATAAAAAAAGGGCTAAAACTGGCATCTCTGATCACCACCTACCAGGGGAGTGGGAATGGAGGATGCCCTTTGATAACCATAATATATTAAATTCATAAATTAGTGTTACAATTATCACTTTTCATTACGCGTTTCTTGTAATTTAAGTATTTCGAGATTCCCCGGGAATTTTTTGACGAATCCTGGGATTCGGGATTTACCAATCCCACAAAATCCCGAGATTTTCGGGATCGGGATTTTGGAATTGGCATTCCTAATGTGGGCTGCTACAAGCTTTTGAAAATATCCATAAAAACAAAATGTTAATTTTTTTGACATTAAGGACCCCATAACTCGGAAACTATGGGCACAACATATCTGAACAAATTCGTGGTATATAATTTTGTGTCGAGGCGACTATTTCCAAATTTTGAGCGAAAACAAACAAAAAAATAATTTTTTCGGTTCAGTTGACGCAAACAGAGTCATGTAAATATATCGAATTTTCGGAAAATTTTCAATATTTTCTGAGTAACTTATAATCTTGACAAGTTTTAGATTTTTTTAGTGAATTTTTGGCACATTGTCAAATACTATACATTAAATTTCTAACTATCCACTCACAATATTATGATATTACGAAATGTATTTTGTTCAGGAAGTAGTCCGTGCAATAGTTTTAAAAAAGTATACATTTAAAATTCTAAGCAACCTTATTTTTAACTGATTCCAACATTCAATAAAAAAAAACTAGTTACACATTAATAAGGATTTTCGGTTGTTTTTAATATGGTCCGTTGTTTATGGTATATCTACAAAAAAGTACTTGCATAGAAATAACAGACACACACAAATACTAAAAATATTCTGTACGTAAAATTAGCTGAAATTGCAATTGAAAATATATAAATACACATTTCAAATCAGTGGTGTAGTGGTTAGTACGTTAGACTATTAAACAAGAGGTCACATGTTCAATTTCAGCCAAGACTATTCGTTTGTTTTTAGGGTTCCGATACACCAAAAGTGTAAAGGAACCCTATTGTTTTCCCTACGCTTTCCGTCCGTTTGTCCGTCTTTCCGTCTGTCTGTCACAGGCTGTTTTCTCGGGAACCGTAAGAGCTACGGACCTGAAATTTTCACAGGATATGTAGAGCTTTTGCAACGAAAAAGGTTGAAATACTAATGTAACGTTTTCTCGGGAACCGTAAGAGCTACGGACCTGAAATTTTCACAGAATATGTAAAACTTTGACCGCTACAACAATAAATATATGACAGCTAAAAATTAAAGGGTGTTCTAAAGCGAGCAACGCAACATATTGAAATACTAATGTAATATACAGACACTTATATATAGACTCTTTAAATTTTCAAAGTAAGTGCTAATTAGTGTAGTCTGTAGAATAGACTACACCAATTAACACCGATATTTAAAACAACAAAAATTAAAGGGTATTCTATTAGTTATTGTAATTTTGACTATGTAATTGATGTAAAATCTTGAAATTTAAAAACACGCTAAAACTAAAAAAATCAAAAATTAAAAAAATTTCAAAACTAAAAAAACGCTTAAATGAAAAAAGCGCTTAAAGGAAAAAAAACGCCAAAATTAAAAAAACGCTAAAACGCAATATATCACCAAAATTAAAAAGATCGCAAAAAAAACTAAAAAAACTTAAAAAATCTAAAATATCTTCAAAACGAAAAATCGCTAAAACTAAACAAATCATCAAAAAATGAAAAAATCGCCAAAAAAATGAAAAAAAATCACAAAATCAAAAAAAAAAAAACGCAAAAACCAAAAAAAAAGCGCAAAAAAACGAAAAAAGTGTCAAAACAAAAAAAAATCTATAAAACTAAAAAACCACAAAAAACCGAAAAAATCCCCAAAAACGAAAAAAGCGCCAAAACTGAAAAAATCGCCACAACTAAAATAAATCGCTAAAACTAAAAATATCCTCAGAAAGTGAAAATGTTAAATAAATGCCATAACCAAAAAATCGTCAAAACTAAACAAATTGGCAAAAAGCAAAAAAAAATTGCAAAACACGAAAGATCGTCAGAAAAATATAAAAAAAAATCACGAAAAGCGCCAAAATAAAAAAAAAACCCCAAAAACAACGAAAAATACTTAAAATAATAAAAAACTAAAATTAAACAAGAAAGCACAACGAAAAAACTGCCAAAATGACAAACGGAGCATAAACAAAGAGGGATATACATATGTGTATTCGGACGGAACCCTTCGTGTGCGATCCAAAGTCGCACTTTACTTAATTTATTTATAAATTGTAATGTTAAATGCATAAAATTGAGTAAGTTTATGTTGTCCTCTTGCAGATAATTTACATACTATGCTTTGGCTGAGTGGGTGGTACGTTGAATTTCAAACGTGAACGAGCTTTATTCGATTCCCAGTAGAAGTTAACATAGCAAACCGTGAGTAAAAATATATATTTAATAAAATAATTTAAAGATACAAAATAATAAACGCTATATTCATAAAAAATTTATTAAAGTTAATGTTGGTTTAATGTTAGAATTTTTTATGGGAAACCAGGTTTTAAAGCATTCATTAACTTTACTTATCATTAATAAATTTGGGGGTAAGCCTCTAAAATTAAAAAATAAAGCAAAAATCAATTATTTTTACGGAACTTGGGGTTGATTATTTAACAGTAAAAATAGCAGAAATAAGGCGACCTATTATATTTTTACGTAAGTTGCTATTAGTTCTTTTAACAGTTAAATTGATCCAAACACATAAAGAATTGTTAATTTTTTAAGGTTTTGAATCTGTTAACTTTTTAACATTTAAAGTGGAATAAATTTTTTGTTAAACTTTAATGAAAACTAAGTAGGCCGGTTTTTAATTGAATTTTAATTCATTTTATATTGCAATTTCAGTTAATTTTAAGTACAGAATATTTTGAGTGTCGCAATGTCTAATATATTTTAGGATTAAGTGTGAGTTTTCGATTTCTTCATTGAACGTATTGGTTTTTGGTGAATTTAGGGGTACTTTTGGTGTATTTTCAAATATAAAAACTTCATTTCAAGAAAATTTTTAATTTGAATTTTGGTTACACACACACACACACTGTTTGTCATGGTCGCGGGTAGTTTAAGATATTTTTTTACAACTCGGTCAATTGTACACAACCAGCATTTTGTTTGGGTATTTTAGAAGCTGACACAACTTTAATTTTTTTCAATATATCCTAAAAATTAAAAGACTCCTAAGCTTCTACTAAATGTGCTTTTCTTATATCGTTTCAAAATGCTCTAGGTAATCTATGCTACTTAGCATATTCGATAGCATTTGAAAAAAAACAGGCCTTAAAACAGCCATAAAATTCCCATTTGTGGCTTTTCGTAGCACTTTATTTTTTTTTGTTAAATTAGAATTTTTAATGCTCCTTAAGTTATTTTTGTCATTTACTAATGCTATTTTATTTATCAGTCTTAATATATATATAAAAAATGCTCTAAAATTTGTAAAGCTACAAAAATTATTCACAAAAACTTCAATTGTTCAGTTTAAGCATGTTTTAATCGTCATTGATAAATCACATTTGACAATTTTACATGTTTCCGCTTTGTTAAACTCAAAATGTGCGCGCTAACCAAGCGTTTTATGTCACAAACAATATAAAAATAAATAAAAACAATTATTTAATCGGTTTTGTAGATAAATACTTTTATTCACTTTTTATTACATAAAAAAAGGTATTTTACGCAAAAACATGTTTAATTTTTTATATCAATATTCATATGTATGTATGTACTCATGTTTACAGCACATATGCATATAAAGTTGTTTTTATGTGTCAATACCCTACGGTAAATGGAACTGACACAAAACAAGTCACGTGACCGGACCCCAGGTGGTAGGGACCAGTCCGAGTTCTAACACTTCCTATGAACCGGACCAGCCACTTCTACATGGGGATGGCCTAGGATGGGCTTAATTGATACTTTGTAAGCACCTTGTAACTTGTCTCTAAACTATCTTATGGAGTCCTAATCGGTGTCGAATAATATAGATTATATATAAATATTATTCCAAAGTTCAGCTGTAATTATCGATTAATTTATTTTTTTATTGCTACAAATCCAACTAAAAATTGTATTTTACTTTTAAGCGGTGTCTTTGATGGGATTCGAACCATCAACCTTCGGCATGACAGGCTAGTACACTACCCACTCGACCACAGGGAAGCTTATATTTCAATGTTATAAATACCCGTTAAGCTGGAGTTAATATTTGAATATAGTTACGAAACAGGTTCCTGAGTGGCATGGGAGTCTCATTGAAGTGAGACAATTAATATTTTATAGATACAATGTGATAGCCCTTAGATCCAGGTGCATCGAATTTGTTCAGTGCCGTTTACTACAATACTAGCCGGAATACCAACTAAATTGACTGAAAATGGTTAATATGTGACCATTTACACAATATGTCTTTTTTCATCATTCACTACTCCTTATTTTTGGCACCAGTCTCATTTTCTCAAGTCATAGGACGAGTACTTTTGGATCAATTGTCACCAAATTTTCCGCAGGGTATATACACAGAAAAAACTAATTTTTCACTTCAAATACCAAATTCCCTGAATCAAATGTAAATTTGTTCAATTTGTAAATTCAAATGCAAAAATTTGTAATAATTTGTTTGAAAAAAAATTCTGATTTTTCCAATAATCAAATTGTTTCAATCAAAAAATGTTTGAGAGAAATATAAAAAATAAATCAAAGAATTTCATAATATTATCATGTTGCCAATATTGGCGGTAGGTAAATGAAATTAAATAATAAGTCAAACAAAATTATTTATCAAACTAAATAGAGACAATAATAAAGATTTAAAATCAGTTTCAAAAACATTCTTGTTAAAAAAAAAACAGTTTCAAAAACATTCTTGCTTAAAAAAAAGCTATCATAATTTTTTCTGTGTACAAATGATCGTATTTAACCCTCCGATGAGTGAGAAGGTCCCTATGGACCTTTTTGCCTTTTAAAACTGAAATTATTCCTACTTCGGCCACTACAACCCCCCCCCCCCCAAAGTTACTCTGTATTCCAAGAGTATTTTGTTGTGCATCTTTTGGAAAAAAATCAAGCCGATCGGATCATTACTTTAGGAGTTATTGAGGTTTTAGTGAGAATAGTATGCGGACGTGTGAATAGGTCCGTATGGACCTTGTACTGAATTTCACTAATAAATGCATGTTTTTGGGCATCATTATAATTTTTTTTATTGTTTCAACACATAATTTACTTGTTCTGAACACAAAGACCTAAACTCAAAGACATTACGGATGATGATAAAAACAAAAAATTCTAAGAAAAATTCGAAGACATGAACTTTATTGCTTTCAAGGAAAGGCACAATATAATCTAATTTTGTACTACTAGCAATAAACCAGTTCTTAGAATTTTTTGTTTTTATCATCATCCCTAATGTCTTTGAGTTCAGGTCTTTGTGTTCAGAACAAGTAAATTATGTGTTGAAACAATAAAAAAATTATAATGATGATGAAGTAATCCCTAAAAGTCTTTGAGTTCAGGTAGACGTACGAAAGAGTATAAAAGAAGTTGTAGTTTCGTAAACCAAATCAATCAAAGTTTAGACAGCGAAGAGTAAAATCGTGTGTGATAGAAACAAAAATATAAATATGGCAGATGCAAGTAATTTGGACGTTGCTGAAATGGTTGTACGCCGTAGTACACGTTACCAGCAAATGACTGCGGATGAAAGGCGTGCAGCTGATAGTAGATTTGCTGATTTTATGGATGAAGAAATTGATATTGCTGCAATTGATGATTATGAAGTTGAGGATGATGAAGATCGCACATACCAACCTGCTGAAGAGTCAGATGCCGAAACTGAAGGATACGTCGAGCTAAATGAAGATACTGATGACGACGATGATGAAGAGGAATAATATTGGTAAAGATGGCACCCAATGGAGTAAAAAAGCACCACAAACATCACGCACTCGTAATCATAACGTGGTCGACTTCACAAGAAAGAAACCAGGACCAACAGGAAATATAGACGACCCCTATACAATAATGCGTTCAATCATGACACAGGAAATAATACACTTAGTGCTACGTGAAACAGATCGTAAAGGCAGGGAGGTTACAGCTGCATGGAATTTGGCGAATCCCACGAAGAAAAAGGAGTGGAAGCCAGTGAAAGAGTTTGACGCCTTTGTAGCTATTCTTTTGTATGCTGGACTCACAAGATCAAACCATGAACCAACTATGGAATTATGGGGTGCGACGCGTTGCCCAATATACAAAGCTGCGTTGTCGTACGATCGCTTCATGTGTATTAAGCAATTTATTCAACAACAGCGAGTCATCAACAGCAAAACTGCGGCTATTGACGATATTTGGCAAATGTTGCAACATAACTTGGCAGCAGCTTACACTCCTCATGAAACACTAACAGTTGATGAGCAGTTGTTCCCTTACAGAGGTCGCACCCGCTTCACACAATATATTCTGTCAAAGCCAGCTAAGTATGGTTTGAAAGTATGGTGGTTATGCGACTCACAGAGTTATTATCCTGTGAAGGGAATGATATATTCTGGAAAACTGCCAAACCAACAGCGGGAGATAAACCAAGGACAGAACGTAGTGCAGGATCTTGTGGAAAAATATTTAGATGCTGCCCGTACTATATACGCGGATAATTTCTTTACCACTCTTGACTTGGCGCGTATTTTGATGAGGAGGAAGACCGCATATGTTGGTACAGTGCGCTACAACAAAACATTCATTCCACAGGAGTTCAAGAAGAACCCGAAGCGCACCATCAATAGTACATTATTTGGGCTCAACGAAGTGGATATAGCGTTATGCTCATACGTGCCGAAAAAAAATAAAGTGGTGAACGTGCTCTCCACAATGCACTACACCTGCCGCGTTGACGAGCAAACCGAGAAGCGGAAGCCGTATGCCATATTAGATTACAACGCCAACAAATGATACCATGGATCAAATGCTAGGCACTTACAGCTGCAAAAGAGCAACACAACGATGGCCGTTGGCCATGTTTTATAATATGCTGGACGTCGCTGCATTGGCTGCTTTTACGATTTACAACGAAATGAATCCTATAAAAAGGAGTGACAGACGGCGGTCGTTCTTGTTAATGCTAACGAAACAATTGGCCACACCAAATATCGAAGAACGTGCCCTGAACAACCATATAACCTCATATCCAAGGATACGCAATGCGATGGAAGCATTCGATGTCAGGGTAAGAAAAACATCTTCAAATTCAAGAATAGAATATATATTTATTTGTTTTTTATTTTTCTTTTCATTTCAGGTATTACCAAGACCGATGGAAGACAATGCACCGTCGTTTGCGGCTAGGTGAAGTAGACCGTCATGTCGCCTTTGCCGTTCTGAGTACGGGCTGCAGCGGAAAACGCGGGCATACTGCTTCGGCTGCGGCAACGCTGTTTGCGGAGAACATAGCACACTTTTGCATCGCTGCAACATTTGCGCACAGGGCGGGGGACAAAAAGTACATGCTCAACAACAATAATTTTTAAACTTTTTTATAATAGTCTTAAGAAAATTCAAGCAAAAAAAAAATTTTTTAAATTTAAAAAATTATTTTTGTATGTAGAATTTAGTTATAAACAATAAAAACCAAAAAAAAAATTTTTTATATGAAAAAAACATGATTCACACGGCCGTGAAGTTCAGAACTGTCACTCATCGGAGGGTTAAACATAATATTAAACACTTAAGCGGCTGCTAGACAGATCAATATCTAGCTTCAATATATGTATTTGTGTGCGTTTGTTTACAAACAATTGTAGCACATATTGATTTTCATAACAAACGCACACAAACACATAAATTGAAGCTAAATATTGATATGTTCAGCAGCCGCTATAAACATACATATTTATGTTATTATCTATGTTTGATTAAAGCCAACAGAGTGAAAATGAATCCTTCATGCCAGGTATTTTGAAATTTTTTGAAACGCATAATTTTCAGAAGCACATACATAATAAGCAAATCATATATCAGGTACTCATGCACTCATATATTGATATATGTATGTACATTAGGGTGGCCCTATATTTTCAAAAGTGATCCAATTCTTACCGCATAGAAATACACTGTGGAACAAATTCAAGTTAGCAAAAGTTAGGTCGATTCTGAGAGTGAGGAGTGAAAATAGAGGCTAAATTAGAAGACCCGTATCGCGGCGTTTGTTTATGTTAGTTCGTTTTTTTTTTAAATCGACCTTTGAACTTTGCAGTCAAATGCCGATTTTCAGCATATTGTTTATATGGTTTTTTGGCTATAACTCGTCGACTAATTGATATTTTTTTAATCTGTAAAAGCTAAATTATTGCTAGAGACCTGTGCAACAATTAAATTTTTTTTTAAATTGATTTAGAAAATTTTTGTGGTGCTTATGAAGCAAAATGTTGCAAAAATTATTTTTTTTTCATGCTTTTTGAAAATATTTTCCACAAAACAAAGTATTTTTTGCTTTCTGTTTGATCTATAATATGCTTCTCAGTTTCTCCTTTGTCTTCCCCTTCTTCCTCTTTTTCCTCGTCTTCCTCTTCTTCAAAGGTGTCTTTATACCAACAAAACAACTTTGTTGTTTTCAACCACCGCACAGACAGCGATTTTTTTTATTTTGTACAATCGAAATAATTTCAGAAATAAATATTCAGTTAAGACTCGGAACTCAGCCGAAGCTGATGTCTTTTAATTTTCGCTCGATCGTGATAAAATTCACTATTAATTTTTTTGGAACTTATTTCATTTTGTGAGTGATTTAAGTTAAGTGCATCGGTTTCATAAAAATAACAAAAAAACATTGTATAATATATATTGTATTAAAAATGTCGGAACCAAAATGTATAATGGACCATTTTTGTAATGTTTGTAGACGTTTCATAGCAAGCGATGAAAAATGTGGCAATGCTAGTGATTTTTTTTTTGGAAGCCTATAAACAATATTTCTCACAAGACGTAAACTATGCCCCTAAAAAAGTTTGCTTTAACTGCTATTCAACTCTTATGCAATGGAAAAGTGGAAAGAAGAAGGCTATGCCTTTTGGTATACCAATCATATGATTAGACAACAGCCAGCATCAAGAAGAAAATTGCTATGGATGTATCAACTACCATAAAACTTTGAATAGAAGGAAAGCAAAGAATAAAACTTATGTAGCAGTGCCAAGTGTCCAATTACCATTACCGCACTCTTTAATTTAATATTAATAATTTTTTTACTTAAAACTTTACCTAACTAACATTTCAAAATTAAATTTTTTTTTCATATTTTTATAATTTCTTTTTCAATGTTTCTTCAAAACTAACACTGAACAAAATTGATACATAAAAAATGAGAAGTAAATTAATATTAAGCTGGAAAACGCAAGTTTTGTACTATGATTGTTTTCTCTTGTATCTTGTAACTTGTATCTTTAAAAAGTGCTAAAAATCACAAAAATCCAATCAGAATTAGAATCGGAGCACTTTTGAAAATGTAGGGTGACCCTAATCTACATATTATTAAAATTTCTTATATTCGCTTTATTCTATTTTAACTTTAAAATGAGATATTTTATCGCGGTAAAAAAATACCCGAAAGTTGAAGCGGGACTCGAAAGTACATCCATACTAAATTTCACAAAAATCCGATTAGTGCGTGATCAAACAAACAGACAAACGGAAAAAAATTCTGAAAGTTGGTTGATTTATGTCTGAAAATTTATTATTTCGTCTTTTTAGTTCAATATTTGAATTAATGTAAATTCAAATTATTTTTATTAAGAATGGAGTGTTGGAATATTCCAACCAGATTAGCAGAACGGATCAGTACTACTGATTTCGACAGGCCGCTAAACCGTCTCATCAGCGTTCTTGTTCACTTTTACCACTTATAAAGGTGGATGGTTTTTACAAGGAAACATCAGCTATTTAACTAATTTTTATCAGCAAATAGAATACAAGACTTTTTTCATGTAAACTCTTGCATTAATTTTTATTGCGACTCAACTTAATTTTGCCGAAATTTCCCTATCTGCTTAATAATCCAACACTCACAAGGTCTTATTATTTTTTGTTTGGCTTTTGATTGGCATTTTATCAATACATACAATCAGAGTTGTTTCGGTGTTAGTTTTTATGCATGCTAAAACTGTTTCAGTCATTTTGTCTGTATTTAGTTCCAGATCGTGGAGTTTTATGTTCTACATCGATGACTGTTTACGCCACCATACAACATTTTCAAAAAATATTTCATATACAGACACGCCCCTTTTACACATCTACATGTAATTTTGAGTAAAAATATTTTAAAACAATAGAACACGAATTTAGTACAATCGCTTTAAAAAAATACAATTTTTCTTGAAAATAAGTACAATTTTAAAATCGGTTTTTGCATCCCTGTGTGACACCCAAGTTAGTCAATATAAACTAAAAAGCAGCCCAGCAAAAAAATATCCGTCTACCGGAAGCAGGTTTGTAAGGGAGAGATTTCGGTACTCTCCCTTACCAACCTGCTTCCGTATTACATGATTTTTGTATGGGATGTCCCACTTGGTAGGGCTGGAGGCATGAGCTTCTTTTTGCGCAACCTAGATGCATTAACCTCATGTCTTTTTTATATGTATGTAATTAAAAAAATTTTTGCTTTTTATATCACAATTTCACCTACACTTGGATAAATTTTTTATTTTAAATTATTTTATGTTGTTTTTATATTTTTATTTATGTATTAAGTGGAATAAACACAATTGGAAACTATATTACACTACAATTTACTTTTATTAAATACTTTTTGCTATTGAATCAGGAATCGATCCCACGATCTCCGCATGGTAGGCTAGAACACTAACCACTAAGCTACCGAGGCATATTTATTATCATACACAATTCAATGGAAAAATAAAAAATCAAATTACGAAGTAAATATAACAGTCGCATCCATATTTGTATCCACGTAAGCGAGAGAGGATGCACTATAAAAAAGTTTGAGTTGAAAGAAAAAAATTTCGTGTTTAAGAAACATGAAAAAAACATAAATAGCCGACCACCTTTCTCGTGTGTGCGTTAAATTTCTTCATTCGCTTACGTTATTGCAACCTCGTAAGGCAGAGGGGATGCACTATGTGTATGATTTTGCGCATCTCCCAAGCCCTTCTATTTAATCTTAGTGCATCCTTGTACCAAATTTATTTTAGCTGGGAGATTAGTTCCAAATAATCACATTTAAATATCTGACTGGTTCCATGTCACGTGACACGGTAAAACTTCAAACGACTTCATACAAAAATATTGTGGAACTCACCCACCATTAGGATTGAAACGACTTGGTCACTTATTTATTAATTAATTTCCTCCCGAAATGCCATTAAAATATACAAAATAATTTATTTGAAAAATATGTATATAATAGTTAAGACACAAAGGAACATGTAAGATTTAATAACATAAAAAGTCTTCAAATTCTTTCCCATAAAACTCTGACCTCAAATTAAACTTGATATAACCAATTTGGGGACAAATCCCTCATCTCTGCTATACTGCTTGGCAATCAGATATTTTATCGCGGGAAGAAGTATCCTAAGTTTGAACCAGGACTCCAAGGTACGCACCCCTATACCAAACTTTATAAAAATCCGTTAAGTGGTTTTTGCGTGATGCGTGCTCCGACAGACAGACGAATAGATAGACAAAAATTCACAAAATTTGGAGTTATCGATTACTCTTTACGCCATCATTAACATTTTAAAAAAATATTTAATGTACATCAGCCACGCCCCTTCTACAGTTCTATTATATATAATTTTTGTTAAAGGATATAATAAAATATGCCTCTAAAGATTTCTGCGAAAAAATCTTGCAAATTGTTTAAACATTTTATATATATTTTATTTTGTATTTTTCCTTCCTTTAACAACTCTATTTGATGTCGATGTTAAACGATTTTATGACGCGTTTTATTTTTATGACACCTTCTCATTCACAACTGCAAAATAACAGAAATAATAGAAGTAGAAGTAATTCCAGTATGTGAAAGTATTCCGTTACATTAAAGTATGCACAAGAATACACTTACTACACCTACCCTGCAGCTAAATGTACAACTAGTTACGTTTTGGGACAGTTATATTACTAGTTGTAACGTTACTAGTCACCAAAGTAAAATAAAAAATATATAAAATGTTTAAACAATTTGCAAGATTTTTTCGCATAAAATCTTTAGAGGCATATTTTATTATATCCTTTAACAAAAATTATAAGTGTATGTATGTATATCTAAACATATAATAGAACTGTAGAAGGGGCGTGGCTGATGTACATTAAATATTTTTTGAAAACGTTAATGATGGCGTAAAGAGTAATCGATGTAGAATACCTAACTCCAAATTTGGGAATTTTTGTCTATCTATTCGACTGTCTGTCCGAGCACGCATCACGCAAAAACCATTAAACGGATTTTTATAAAGTTTGGTATAGGGGTGGGTACCTTGGAGTCCTGGTTCAAACTTACTACACTTCTTCCCGCGACAAAATATCTCATTTCCAAGCAGTGAACTGTCATGACTGTCATTTTACTAGTTGTAATGAGGCTAGTAACGATACTAGTCAAACAACAACGTTTTAGAACAGTTATATAACTAGTTGTAATGAAACTAGTAATTAAAATTATTTTTTATAAATTGACATGTTTTCAGCTGTAAATACATAAAACAAAATTTTAGCTCCAAATATAATAAGTAGAAAGTGGCTCATTGGACAGAGTACATGCCTTGAAATATGAGGACTGTGTGTTCATACCACGGTTGAGCCAAATGTTTTTTAATATTTAAAAAACTATAAATAAAAAAAACTAGTAAGCGCACTAGTCTATAATAATTAGTATTTCAATTAGCATATAACTATGTACAAATGAACTAGTTGGGCTCCTATAACAACCTAATGTTAAAATCGATAGTTCGATATATGGAAAAAGGACAGTTAGACAACTAGTCTGAATAAAAAAGCAACTAGTATATTTCTAACCACATACTATTCATTTTGTCTGCATGGTACGCATGCAAACTTGAACTTTATTATGCATGTACGTACGAGTAGACACATTCAAAAATAAAAATATGTTTATATTTATGTACGTGTATGTTACGAGAAGTAAATAACGATGTAAGCACAGGAAACATTAAGATCTCATCAATTTCGTAATGGTATTAAGTACTTTTACTTGAAAGTCGATGCACATTTGCGCCAGTGGGAATTAACTTAAGCGATGCCGGACTTTAATTTTAAGTGACCAAAGAGTTAAAGTGAACTGGTAGAGGCCACAAGGCTCAGATGAATCTGTCGCAAAGCTACGCTTATTTACAATGGAGAATAAACATTTAGAGCTATTCCATCGCGATCTCGATGAATTTCTTCTCGTATACGTTACTGTTGACAAAAATTGCCTTCACCACTGTACATCAGAGTTGAAACAATAGTCACAACGAGGAATTTTTTTTAGGTAAATCCGCACGGAAAAAACGGTTTTGTGCGATATGCATGTGAATGTTTGGCAAGACGAAAAATAATATATTATTCGTATAATATTCAAATCGTCTTCAAACATTAATGGGTTGTTTGTAGAAACCAAGCAATCGGCTTGATTAGAAAATTTGTATGGAAACCACTCGAAAAACTGAGTGCTTTTCATACAAATTGTTCACTCAATTTGATTGTTTGGGTTCTATAAACAGCACATAAGATTGGCAAAGAATTTTGTATAACAAATCATTATTAGTTCTTCGAAAGCAAACCCTCATGTTTGCTGGGTGCTATATTACTCAACATCCATACATATATGTATGTATGTATACTGATGTGTTCGTATATATATTTTTTTTAAATTTTAAGAAATATTTTTCCTTAGTAGACTTGTTCCTTTTAATGACAAGAGTAGAATTCTTTCAAATCCTGTCATTTTTTATTGATAGTAAAAAGCCAAAATGCAAACATTTATACGAATTAGGGATGGCATCGTGAGCAACTACACCCTGAAAAGAGATTGACTGGGAAGTGGTTAGGCCGATAAAATATTAGCTGAATAGACTATATTGCAACTCACGCTATCAATTTTCTATGAATCCAAAGAACAATCTATGTTCATTAGCATAAGAGTATAATTGTAATATAGATATAATTCTGACAATTCTTAAATTGATTTTGTCATGACTAACTAACGTAGCAAATAAATATTATGAATAATATTATGAATTGGATTTTAGTACCAATTATTGGTATTTTCAACTAAAAAAATTGTATTTCTAAATTTACTTTACTTTTTATCGGTTGTTGCAACTAACTAGTGGTTAATTTTAATTCACCTAACCGATTAAACGGTTCGCATTAGGAATTATTTGTAATTGTAAAATAACTTTTTTTCAGTAAGAGTTCTATATTATATCTGATATATGCCTCTGACTTGCCGGTAAGCAGTAATATACACATATCAACATTCGCTGATGCTACAGCTTTTCTAAGTGTTCACAAAAGCCATCAAGAAGCCACCCGCAATTTGCTAGATTATATACCCCAGTTGGAAGAATGGCTAAAACAATGGCGGATAAAAATTAACGAACAAAAATGTCTACACATTACTTTTACATTGTGCAAAGAAACCTGTCCACCTATACAAATAAATAACCAAACTATACCTCAACACACTGAAGTAAAATATCTCGGTGTTCATCTTGATCGTCGTCTAATATGGAAGTCACACATAAATGCAAAGGTGACCCAAATGAAATTAAAAGCAGCTCAAATGAATTGGCTCATTGGAAGGAACTCTACACTAAGCCTAGATTATAAACTTCTTCTATACAACTCCATTCTAAAACCAATATGGTCCTACGGACCAGTTATGGGGCACTGCCTCGGAATCAAATGTAGAAAAAATTCAAAGGCAACAAAATAAAATACTCCGTACGATTACAGCAGCCTCATGGTATGTCAGAAACAAGCGAATTCATAAAGACCTAGATGTGCCGCCGGTTAAGACAGTGTTTTCTAAACACGTGACAAGCTACATAAAAAGACTTGAGTTGCACCCAAATCCCCTAGCCCGAAACATCATTAACTTTAGAGGCCACACTCCGCTGAGAAGGAGGGACACTCTTGCTCTCAGCCGAACACGAGAGACTTAAACAACCAAACAACCAACCGCTGAAACAAATATTTTTGTCTGGCACTGGCTGGACTTAAAAATTAAAATTTTAGAATTAAGATTTGATTACTTATTGTTAGTTCAATTTTATTGAAGATACAATAAATAAATACATATAACCGAAAAAAAAGTAAGAGTTCTATGATAGTTGGTGGAACTGCCATCATCATTCGATTGGCATCAAATTCGGTTCTCTCAACGAATCCGTTTTCTCTGAGTGGCTTAAAAGCAAAAGGGTACAAGTGCAACAAATTAAATTCTGGGTAACTATACTCCAAAGCTTTTTGTTCGCATGCATTTCATACATAATATTTTTGGTTTCTAGTACATACCGTCTTTTGAAGTCATCGCACATGTCTGAATTTTTATAGAGTGATAGCTATTAGTATTAAGTGTTGATTTCTGCATAAAACTCCATTTTTTTAGTTTTGGCAATTGTACCCCTTTGATTTTCACCCCCTCAATTATATTAAATATAACTAATATAGTTTGTAGAGAAATTTGAAAAGCTTCAGGGCCATTTTTTTCTTAAGCAATTAATTTAGAATTTCGTAAAAAAATTCCTTAGTTTCGTCAAATCGATTTAAAATTTCCATTGAAGTAATTTTCGAGGTATATTCTTTTATATTATTGAAAATTTTAGTTTTGAAAAATTTTTGAGAAAAACGTTGAAATTTATTTTTTTTTATATAACTTTTTTTCAATCTCATTTCAAAGTCTTCACTTTGATTCCTTTTCACGAGTACATGAAGTGAGATAACTATAAAAGTTTTTCTGCATGTTATGAAAGATTGTGTTCAAAATCATAAAATATTTTTTTGAAAATTCTGGCTATGCTATTACTGGAGATAATGACGAAATAGAGAAAAAATTCGAGGCCAAAAACCAAAATTTTAATACTAAAAGCCAAATATCTTTGAAAATATTTAAGACATCTTAACAAAGTAAACTGTATTTTCATTATCTACTTATAAACTTTACAGCAAGCTTAAATTCATTAAAATCAGATAATATTTGTAAAAGTTATGAGGTTAACAAAATTCTTCTGAAAGCTTGGGCTCTCTTCTATGATTTCTGCATACATTATTTTGTAATCGGGTCGTAAGTTTCAAAAGATACAGATTTTTAATTTTTTTTCCATTGTAACCATTGTGTGCTTAATTATTTTTCTGACTGTTTTTTATTAAAAATTCGTGTGTAGGAAATATTTGCCTTATTAGACTTGAAGCTATTAGACTGGACAGTTGATCGAAAACTCTCTGTTTAAATTATGAAACAAATTAAAATTATGATCACTCGTGATGTCCTATAATTCACTTCAGTCATGTGAGCGTTGCACATCTCTAATACGAACATAAATATATGTGAGTATTAGATTTATTTAAACAACAGATTTATAAAAAATTTATGAACCGGATAAGGGATAATAGTAAAACTTATTGTTTTTTGTTTTATTTATTGCCTAAAATAGGGCATAATAAATAAGGACAACTTTAAAGGATTTCTACATTTAAAGTTAATACTTCTTTAATTTTCGAAATTTATATGAAATCTAATTCACGGTTTTCATTGAAAAATATATAATATTTTACAATCAATAAAGTAAAGGTTAAAATATGCAGATATTAGGGCAAAAAATATCAATAAGGGTAGAAATACAACTTCACGGCTGCGGCCCTCCGTTTCTGAGCGAAACAGCAAATTAAATGTGCTGCGGTGCCGTTTGCGTTTATTTTATTTATTTTTTTTAATTTACACAAATAATGCAGCAGAAATAAGAAATTCTTAAAATGTTTCAAGGAACAACGAAAAATTTTTATCAACTACAATTGTTAAAAATATAATAAGAATTTAATAAACTTTTGCTTTTATTCAATGAAGCTTATTTTGTCAGGTGCAATGGAAGGTTCAAAGGATACAATGATAAGTGCATCAAGCTGCTACCTAACCTGGTACTACAAAGAGACGTTCTCAAGATTGCACAATATTTAGTTTTTAGTGGAACCCACTTTAGATCGGGCATATAACGCTAACCAAATGTGTAGCAATCATTAATTTTAATGTAATATGACTTCTTGTATTTGTAATACATCAAGTTTATGTGTGAAGAGTAAGAACTGACTGAGTAAGACTTTTCGTCTCTATGTTTGTATAAATATGTTTGTTCTTTTTTTAAATACAAGGCGATTATTTCCCAAGGTTATATTCAGAAAAATTTAATATGATTAATATTTCAAGGGAACCAGGGAAATCAACATCAAATTAATTTTCAATGTACACAACAGAACATAAAAACACTGTTTTCAGAGGCCGCTACACTTCCATCATCAAATTATGGTTTTTTTTGCACAAACTTGAATATCCTGTTAGTACGACTTTTAAGGAATTTAAAGGATGACTTTTTAATATATATTTTTTAACAAATCAGACAACCCGTTCTTGATTTATGGAAACTAAAGCCAGAGTCAATTCAAATAAATTAGCCAATTTATCAGAATTAAACCAGAATGACTTTTCTTCTAAATAAGATTAAATCTTTTCAATCAATTTTAAAAATAAAAGTAATCCTGAAAGAATTTTTTCATAAAATCTGTAAATTTTGACATTAATACAATGAAAATTTTCATTTATACTCAACCAACGTTATGCTTCCTTGGAGTAATGAAAGAAGTTAAAGTTATTTTAATGAAAATTTCATTTAATATATAAAATAATTTCATTGCTTCAATGTAATAATTTTACGAAGCTAATGAACATATTTCATTATATTGGTGAAATTATTTTATAAATTTTAATGAAACAGTTTGATTATTTTAATGAATTTTTTTCATTAAATTATTGAAATTCTGTCATTGTTTTAATTATATTCTGTCATTATTTTAATGAAATTATTTTATTGCTTAATAAAATTATTACACTCCTTAAGCCCTTATGACACTACATTTTTCTTCATTTTTCAAATTTTGGAGAACAGTGCAAATAGAATATAATAGGAAATTTTACCAGGTGCAAAGAGTTCAGCTATATTAAGATAAATACCAAATTGTCAAAGCCTTTACTAATGTTATCGATAAAAAATGTGGGCCTGTCAAAAAAAATGTAAAAATTTTGAACTTAAAATTGACATTTCAAGCTTGAAACATTAAAGTGTTGCCAAGTTAGTGGTTTATTCACAAATTCAGCTACTTAGCGCCTCTTTTTCAACTTTTTCTTCTGTTGGCGTTTTATTATAAATAAAAAGTAGGCAGCACTTAAAGAAGCCATTACGTTTTGTTTACATTTCGTATAGTTGTTTCTTTCTATCATTTGCTATTCCTTTCTTTCAATCCTATAGCAAAACAATGCAAGAAAAATGTAGTGTCATAAGGGCTTTAGTAGCCTCATTACCTTATCTCTTCTATTGACTATTTTAATTTCGTGACAATTCTATGGTTGAAATACGTACGATAGACGCAGATCAGAAAAATTTGTAATGTTGATGATATTTTCAGAGATATTTTTAAATTTTGGATTTTGCCCGTACTTTGAAAGTAAAAATTTCCCAATTTTAGCGAGATGCTGTAGACGTATGAGTAATATGACGGCACATACCATCATATTACTCATTTTCGCATTTTCTTAACGTTTTTCTTTTTAATTAAATGCCTGTCCCACAATTTCGACAAGTCGATTTCATTCTCATATTTATATTGACAACAAATACAAATCTAATATTTTTATTATTGTTTTCAATATAAATATGAGAACGAACTCGACTTGTCGACATCGTGGGACAGGCAGTCAAAATTCGTAAAAAAAATGCATGTTCAATATATCGTTAAAATTTTTTAAATATAAGAGTATTGCTATTGCTACGTACACACTATGGCATTTTATGATATCGCAAGCAAACATGCTACTGTGTACTAGCGGCAACGTTTGCCACTTCCGATGTTTTTCGATGTGTGGCAAACTGTTTGCGCGTCTAATGTGTCACAATAATGCGACAATATTGCATTCACAAAAACAAAATGACAGCATGTTGTCATGTTGTTGCATTGAGTTGTTCATTTGAAATATGACGCCACAAAATGACAACAAGAGAAATGTCCAATGTGTACGAAACATAGGTTTTTAAAACCCCATATAAGTTTCTAGTGTGTGTTTGTGTATCTGTATGCCTGTACACGTCATCGTACAGCCCAAACGGCTGTACCGATTTTGAAATAGTTTTCTCTGTTTAAAAGGTGACTTGATCGAGAGTGTTCTTAGCTATGTTTAGAAGACATCCTTCCGTTTGAAAGATATCACATCTTTTCTAGATGACTCCTCTTGAGTCTGTGAGTCTTTGACACCGTAGCTACCAAAAGGATAAATCGATTTTGATTTATTAAATTTTGTTTAAAAGGTGACTTGATGCAAAATTTTCTAACCTATGTTTAAACAAAATTGGTGCAACCGTTTTGAAGTTATCATCTATTTTCTTCCATGGTTTTTAAAATTTTTAATTTGATGTTATTAATAAATAGTACAGAAATAAAAATTAAAAAATGAAATTTGGAAGTACATATTTTCATGCAGGTTAAAAAAATGCTTCTGAAAATTTTACTAATTTAAGAAAATTTGCTCTCATGGCCACATTTTTGACCGTGTGGGTAACAGTTAAAAGCCAAATAAATTATATCAAATGTAGCCACATTTTTGACCGGGCGGGTAATAATTAAAAGCCAGATAAATTATATTAAATGTAATAGAATATGTAAAGAAATTTTAAAAGCTCGAAATTTGAAAAGCGACTAATTTAGAATATCGTAGAAAAATTCACTATATTCTACGTTGTGCATGCCTTAATCGATTCAAGATTTAAACTGCATTAATTTTTAATTATATTCTTTTGATATATTGAAAAGAAAAAAAATTTTCTTTTAGGAAAAATTTTGAAAAAAACGCCTAACAATTATTCTCTACTTTTGTAAAAATTTAGCCATTTTCACCCCAAAGTTTTAAAACAATCTGACAACAACACAGCCAATAGTATGATTTTATTATATAATGTATGCGCTAAAATATGTGTTCAACAATAAATACTCCTAAGTTGGACATCGCGACCAAATAACATGCAATACTTAAGCAGGTTTTTAAGCAACACCAACAAAACTCTCCGTTACAACACTGCTCATGCCGAAGCAGTAGCTTTTGCTGCGACGACAGTACGTAATAATTATCAGAAAACTTTTAACATTTATAAATATTTTCTCTAACATGTCAAAAACTTCTGTAGAGTTTCCCCAGGAAATTTTTCAGAGTAGGTACAGAATTCTCTCAGACATTTCGACAAAAATGTTAGAAATTACTAAGGCAAAGAGGTTCGCTTGCTTGTCAACCACTTCGGCACATTTTCTGACCGAACCCAGATTTCGGCAAAAAATATTTTCTGGGTACATACATACGTATTAAATCATTTAATGATGAGTAAATAAAAACATCGATGTATCGTTTTTTATCGATATTTTTAATATCGATGTTTATCGTGGAAACATCGATGTTTTCAAATATCGATGTTTTTGATTGTTGAAATAAATAAGAGTATGTTTTTTAAATAAGAAAATATATATGTGATTTATTTATTTCATAAATCTAATGAAACTTTTCATCAAAACAATGAAATATATTTCATTATAATTTATTAAAGGATATAAAATGTTAATTTTCTTAAAGTTTTTATAGTATACTAGGATTCCGCCTAGTGGTCGAAATTCGACCACTTTATCCGTAACCGGGTTTATTTGGAACCGGCTTTGTAACCGGTTTCTTAGGCAAAAAATATATTATTAGTGGACAATAAGATACTTAAAAGTGTACGACAAAAAATTGTGTGGTCTATTTATATATAAGAAGATATTTCAAGAACTTTAAGAATCTATTAAAATATTTTGTCCAAACTTAAAGGGGCTTCCAGAAAATGATAAAATGTTGTTGTCAATGTTGTGAATGTTGTTGTCCAATGAAATTTTCTAACGAAAGTATGAAAATTAATGAAGCAATTCCAATGAAATTCTTTCACAATATTCGTGAATTTTGATTAGATTTGTGAAAAAATCTAACGAAATTGTTTCATTGAATTCATGAAGCGAAATTCTTTCAGTGTTTAATGAAATTTTTATAAACGGCGATTCTAAGGTATTCATTGCATTATCTAGAATGGCCAATGTCTTAAATTCTAAGTATGTACATACTTTTCTTTTGCAGCCAATTGTAGTAAAAATTTCAATTAAAATTATTTCATAACATCACATTAAAACTTAATGAAAATTTATTTACAAAATTTATTTCTGCTATTACAAAATTATATAAATATATAAAATTATCATTGTCAGTGCAACAAAGATGAAGCAACCAGGGAACGAAAATAAATAAATGAATAAAAACTCCAAATAGAGACATGTACCCACCCATTAAGAAATATTAAGTGAAATGAAAATGAAAATTAAAATTGTTTTGGGAAATTTATAGGTTCATAAATCAAGCTACTTGTAAAGAAATATATTTTTTCAGATAGCGAATGGAAAAGAAACAACAGCGACAATAACAAGATACACTAACTAAATAAGTGCGTTAAATAGCTGCATGCATGTATAGGTATGCGTGCATGTGTATGTATCTGTATGTCTGCAATGTTATAGTTAATATTTATGTGGCAAAAAGGAATAAGTGCTTAAGTCGACTTAAGAAAAGTAGTTTTTTCGAAAGTTTTCACTCTACTGCTAAGTGCCTTTTCACACTATGCCTTTTTAGCCTGACTTTTTTTTTGACAATTTTCTTTTAAATCCTCTACGAAAAGTCACAAACATTTAAATTACAGACTTTTTATTCATGCCTTTTTTGACGAACATGTGTATATGCTTAATGCTGAGAGTACGAAAATGACAAAGAGAAATGACAAAAAACCCCTCAAATTTCAATTTGTGCCTTTATTTTAAAGAGAAGTAACAAAATGCCTATCAGTTAATTAATTAATGTGTTACATTCTTTGGGAAAGGGATAGTGTAGAGAGAACAGGTGGTGAAGTGGGAGAGAGATAGAAAGCTTAGAGCAGTATTGCAAGCACCTCTGGTATCAAGTAGAGGCATTGAGTTGTTTAAGCTGTGTAGACATTTTATTAGTTCTTTCACTTCCCCGACGGTTCTGCTACTATACCGACGAAGGAGGGTGCTGTGAAGTGCATTAGGATATGTTAGTATTACTCGCTGCCGGTACTGCCAAAGTGATCAGTGCTATGCTTTCATCACTTTAACAGTCCAACAACAACCAACACAATAACAAACCAGTGTACATGAGAAAAATGCATGATGTTGTTGGCTTGCCTGAAACTAATCTTGAACTCAAGACCTCAGGGTTTGTAGTCAAACGCGCTAACAACTCAGCCAACAGCACCCTCTTGTGTGACCTTTCCCGAGTTAGGTATAATTGTAACCACTGCAACCTTCAACTGAATGCGATAATATTTACAGAATAAAACAGTGTGAAAGCAAAATTTGATTAAGTCAACTTAAGCACTTATTCCTTATTGCCACAGATTTGGTGCTGTTGTTAGATGTTGTTGTCGTGGCACTTAAATCTAAGACTGTGAAATATCTATGAGTCTCTGGCTTAAACGAACGTCTACCAAACACTTGAAACATCATGTGGCGTCATTAAATTCCCATTACAATGTATTTTGTTGTAACAATCTGTGCGTTGGCGTGTGTGTCTGTGTTCATTTGTATTTGTATGAACCATCAAGATGTGTTGAGTGCCAAAATGTGCTTTTTTCTGGCGAAATATTGAATGTACGATTGCCGAAATGAAACAGGAGCGTTTTGCAAGTTGATGGTTCAACAAAACGTCTTACTTCATATTCAAGCGCCTGTTAGCTGAACTTAAGCGAAGTTTTTGTAAACTGATTTGAGATGTTTTCTTTAAATGCTTATTTTTAAAGCTACGAAATATATATTCTCGAAATAATATTTATTTACAAAGTTTTAAGCGACGTTTCATTACCGTAACATGTCACACATTATGCTCGGATTGGTTTGAATACCGTACCTGTATTCATTTTTGTCTTACCTTCTTTAATAGATTCTGTTTATTTTCAATTTTACAACGATAAAGTTTTCACACACAAAGACGTCGCTTTACAATAATTAAGTATAGAATTTCTCAGTTATTTTTTGTATGACGATGAAAAAGTATAGCAAGAAGGTATAACAAGAACGCTGATGATAACATAGAAGTTGATTTCGACAACTTCATGGTTTTTATGGAGTCAAACATTTTCTTTGAAAAATTAAATTGAACGATTCAAAACAATACAGTTCGTCTAAAATTTCACTACTTCAGTTGTCAAAAAAAAAAGAAAAAAAACGAACACACATACTGCTTAAGCCTTTTTCGGCTTTTCTATCAAAATTTGAGTCGAAATATTTTTGACACTATATTTATAAGATTTCTTTGCTACTAAAATGAAGTTTTTTGAAACGCGGGCGGAAAGTCGATGCTAAATGATATATCTTCATATTCTGATATTATTAAAAAATTATTTTAAAAGACCAGTAATCAATTTTAGTGCAAAATCGCAGAAGTAAATTCGATTGCGCGAAATCGATTTTTGTTTCTATAAACTAACAGTTTTTCCGTTTGGTGCTGTATAATTCTTTGACGTTAGGTATTAAGGTCTTAAGTAGGGTTTTTTATTCCCGGGCTTTTTTGCTTCCCGGGAGAGCGGGAAATAGAAAATAAATTCCCGGAATCCCGGGAATTCCCGGAAATTGATCAACGCAATAAAATATTTACCAAAAATTTTCATTTCCAGAATCAATTGATTTTTATATGAGCAAAATGAATCATTGAATCATTCTTTATTTAAAACTGAGCTTCGTTTTAAAAGTATTTTACAAACAAAAGAGTTTCTAAAGATATGAGACAAAAAGATTCAAAATAAATTAATAAAAAAAAGTACAATATTTAAACCGAAATTTTAGGAAAACTTCGTATTTGAAAATTATTTTTTGACCGAACAAAAAGACAACATACAAATCATTATTAAAATCATTGATGAGCTGAAATCAAAGTAGTTTTATTTCTGATCATTCATCTATGATTTTATTACGTGGTTGTCAGAGGGTGGAAATGATCAAAAGAGCGATTAAAAAGCTGTATAGGATAAATGTTGCAGTCTTAGAATAATAAATTTAGTCCTTTACTTCTTGGTATACAATAAAAATTTGTACTTTTATTTTCTATGTTTGTTCTTTGTTGCAAATGGTTTTTTAAGCAGTCAATAGCGGATTTCAATGTTTGATGCAAATGGTCTTGCGAAAGCGCTTATGCAAAATATCTTATCTTTTTTATGAAATTTAGTATTTTGTTGTTTGATTTCATAAAGAATCTACCATATTTTGCATTTTCACTATCGCAAGACCATTGTTTTATCTCACAATCGGTTTCTTTTTCAAGTAACACATTTTCAGTTGTTGAGAAAAGCCCTTCGCCCTCTACAGAAGTTACTCGGATAGAAGAGGAAGTTGTACAAACTATCAATATTTTTTGTCCTTTTTCCGCTGTCTTCAAATACTTTCAGCTGCTTTGTTAATAGCAGCGTTTAAAGATTCATCGAAAGTCTTCTCTTTAATCAACGTCATCTAAAGAAATATCTATTTATCCATTTTCTTCGTCATTAAACGAATCGAAAAAACGTGCATAAAGATTTTCTGAATATCTAATTATCTTGCATTTTAGTGCATATTGAAAACATTGCAGTTGCTCTTAATTTAATTAAAAATTAAAGTCGTTTATCCTAAAAGTGCAGGTATAGAAAATGCACTTAACATTCGAAATTGTATGGAATTTTAAAGAATAGTGACACTAATTAATAATTTTGTGCAGTTAAGCCAAAAGTGCGCTTAAAAACAGGCAGCCTTCATTGGTTTCTTTCCCCTTACATAGATACTATTTCATGATGAACGATGACAATTCAAAAAAATGATTTTTGGGTACCAAAATCTGTACTTTTTTATGCATATAAATAGATCTTTAGTCCCGGGAATTCCCGGATAAAGTTCCCGGGAAAACGGGAAACGAAAATAAGCGATTTTCCCGGGAATTCCCGAGACGGGAAATCCCGGGAAAAAGCCCTAGTCTTAAGTCAAACATTTTTTATTTTTCAATTAAGTTATGGGTTTTAGTCGAACTGTATGGGCTTATATCCAAAGTAATTTATTTTTTTTTTGGCTTGAGTTCCATTTTAATTTAATTTTTCAATTAAATTATATTTTTATTTAGAGATAAATGTAAAGCATGCAGACAAAGAAAATTTTGGCTGTACGGAGGTTTAAACTGACGTTTCTATAGCTCCCACTAATCTCTTCAGAGTTATTTTCCTCGTAGAGATCTTTCTTAACCTCTATAGCCTCCCTTATAAATCAAGATTAAATACTTTAATGTACGTCCCTGCATTACCAAACTAAGTTAAATTGTTTAAAATGTTAATTATATTCAATATTCTCACTATAACTTTGCAAAAGCCACCAAATATTTGAGTGTGTAATAATATCGCCATTCATTCAGGCATACCGGCAGACAGTCAGTCAGTCAGTTTGTTGTCAAACAATAATATCAGACAAGAGCTAATAACTGAACATAAAAATAAACAAAATAATTTTGTATGCATAGCGCAAATTAAAGTCCAAATTGTGCTCATATGTATGAATTTTGAATTTTGTAATAAATGCCATTGTCATGATGCCATTAGTGATGACTTTTGCATTTACACCGAATTATAATTGTTAAAGGAATAGGAGGCATACAAATTTGACTGTTTAAGGCACTGGTCTCCAAATGTTTTCCTTGCTGTTCTTAATATAAATAATCAGACAAATTTTGTTGAGAATCTCTGCCTCAGACATAGAAATTGAAATTTTATCTTTGATTTTCCATTCGGGGAGTATATCTGTGTGTGTGTGTGTGTGTGTTTGTGCCATTGTCTGAGTTGGTTTCAAAGCAGTCTGCCGCATAATGATTTTTAATTTTACAATGCATTTGTTATTACAATATTATTTCATTTTGATGTTTGTTTTTTCCATTTTTCTCAATTTTCATTTCATTTATTTGGCTGGGTATTAAAAGGATCAAACAGGATAATGCTTTTATTGTGTTCAACGAAATAAAATACAAAGAGTTTGGTTAATGTTTGGTATTATTTTAATGAAAAGGCTTTTTAAAAAGCTTTAAAAAATATAAAGTTATAAATAAATTCACATTTTATATACATATATATTCGCTTTACATAATTTATTTTAATAACATAATTAGGTAACTTCATTATACAGAGTTCATAAAAGGTCGAATATATAGATCCAATAAATTTTTAATTCCTTTGTAGCTTTATCGATATATATATATATATATATATATATATATATATATATATATATATATATATATATATATATATATATATATATATATATATATATATATATATATATATATATATATAATGGGTGATTTTATAAGAACTATCGGAAAGTAAAAAAAAAACACATAAAATTCAGAAAAATGCATGAAATATTTATTTGGATCGATAGTTGGCTCGATATAATTTAATGTTTGAAGATTATTTCATGCAAATGTTGGCCGCGGCTGCGCCTCAAATGGTCCATCCGCTTAGTCCAATTTTGGCATACTCTTTCCAACATTTCGGCCGGTATCTCACGAATAATGTTGGCAATGTTGGCTTCCAGTGCGTCAATCGAAGCGGGCTTGTCGCTATAGACATTAGCCTTAACATAGCCCCACAAAAAATAGTCTAGAGGCGTTAAATCGCACGATCTGGGCGGCCAATTGACTGGTCCCAAGCGTGAAATAAACTGTTCACCGAACTCGCCTCTCAATTGGTCCATTGTTTCGCGTGCTGTGTGGCATGTGGCACCGTCTTGTTGAAACCACATGTCATGCAAGTCAAGCTCTTCCATTTTGGGCAGAAAAAAGTTTGTTATCATCGCACGGTAGCGCTCACCATTCACAGTAACGTTGTGATTCGCATCATCTTTGAAGAAATACGGCCCAATGATGCCGCCAGCCCATAATCCGCACCAAACGGTTGTTTTTTGTGGATGCATTGGTAGCTCTTGCAATGCTTCTGGCTGCTCTTCACTCCAAATACGGCAGTTTTGCTTGTTCACGTATCCTCAGTAGGTCGATTAAACTGACCATAAAATGGAAGAAGCGCGCGATGAACTTTCTTAACAGAGCACGCATTTTGGTAATAAAATTCAATAATTTGCAAGCGTTGTTCGTTTGTAAGACGATTCATGATTAAATTATAGACCAAACTGAAGATGTTTGACAGTGACACAAGATACAAAACGTGCGTGAGCTGTCAAAACTAGTGTTGCCAAAAAGATAATAGCAAAAAAATCACTCGTTATATATATATATATATATATATATATATATATATATATATATATATATATATATATATATATATATATATATATATATATATATATATATATATATATATATATATATATATATATATATATATATATATATATATATATATATATATATATATATATATATATATATATATATATATATATATTTGCATATATATATATATTTGCACCTGATAAAGTAAAAATTGATTCAAAAGCTTTTTATTTGTTTTGAGTTAAGCCTTCATTTCGTTGGGGGTTAAGCCAACTTACTAGTAGATATTTAAACAGTGTGTTTAAAAAGTTTTAAGGCTCTTGTTCTGATGTAATAAATTAAGGTAAGTTCGACTTTAGCTCGCACACGATTGGTTCCGTACGAATACTCATATATCCCTTTTCGTTTTTGCCCTTATTTCATTTTGGTAAATTTTTTTATTTTGCTTTTTCGCTTAATTTCAGTTTTTTCATTTTTTAAGTTTTTTTTTGTTGATTTAGCGATTTTTTTTGGTATTGGCGCTTTTTAATTTTTTATATTTTTTTGCGATTTTTCGTTTCTTACAATTTCTTTGTTTTTTTACGATTTTTTTAGTTTTGGTGATTTTGTGGTTTGGCGTATTTTTTGCTTTAACGTTTTTTCGCTTTTTGACGATATATTTAATTCTTAGCGATTTATTTTAGTTTTCGCGCTTTTTGTCAGTTTTGGCGCTTTTTTCGGTTTTGGTGAATTTTTAAACTTTAGCGATTTTTTTTTTGTTTTGATACTATTTTTTGTTTTGGCGATTTTTAGAGATTTTTTTTAGCTTTGGTGCTTTTTGCGCTGTTTTTCGTTTGGTGATTTTTAAATTTTTGCCAACTGTTTTATTTTTTTTTACGATATTTTTAGTGTTAGCGATTTTTTTTAGGTTTTAGTGCTTTTTTTCGTTTTGACGATTTTTTTGTTTTTTGCGTTTTTGGCGACCTTTTTAGTTTTGGTGATTTTTGGCGTTTTAGCGATTTTTTTAGCTTTGGTGCTTTTTAAGCGCTTTTTTCATTTTGACGATTTTTCCTTTGACTTTTTTTTAATTTTGGAATTTTTTAGTTTTAGCGTTTTTTTTAATTTTAAGATTTTACCTCTTACAGTTTCCAAGATACGGTAAATTGTCTAAATTACATAGTCAAAATTACATTAACTGATAGAACACCCTTTAATAAGTTTTTTTTTATAAATATCGTTGTTAATTGGTGTAGTCTATTCTGCAGACTACGCCAATTAGCACAAACTTTGAAAATTTAAAGTGTCTATATAAGTGTCTGTATATTACATTAGTATTGCAACATTTTTCGTTGCTCACTTTAGAACACCCATTAATTTTAACGGGAATAAATTTGCTGTTGTAGCGGCCAAAGTTTTACATATTCTGTGAAAATTTCAGGTCCGTAGCTCTTACGGTTCCCGAGAGAACAGCCTGTGACTGACAGAAAGACAGACAGACAGACGGACGGATAGACGGACAGCGTAGCGAAAGCAATAGGGTTCCTTTACACTTTTGGTATACGGAACCCTGAAAAGTATTAACAAAGAAATTAGAACTACGAAAATATACAAATTGTGGGTTAGCATTTAAACTTAAACTTACGTTTCTTTACAGTTCTTTTGCCGAAATACCGGAATTTTATATTATTTGAAAATTTAATCTTCAGCGGATTAACCCTCAGGGTTAGGCCACGCGGGTGTTTTTAAAACGCGCGTTTCTGTTTTTCTATATTAAATTTGAAAGTTTAAAAATTGAAAACTTTCAAGTTTAATGTAAAAAAACAGAAACGCGCGTTTTAAAAACGCCCGTGTGGCATGGCCCTCAGAATAATTTTTCGACTTATACAAGTAGTTCGCTGACAGAAACTTATTTACATTTGGAAAGGAGTACAAGTTCGTCCTTCATAAGCCAAAAGAGCATTAAGTTAAACAATGATTTACCATTGGCTACTCTAATACCATAAGAGTGCTAAACAATAGCTGAAGCCAACTTAATTTTTTCCTTTATTTTTTTACTCAAAAAATATAAAATTCTATATTTAGAATAAAATGTTGCAAATATATTGATGTGTTTTCTATGTATGTTTGGTTAAGAAGACATGAACATTTTAAAAATTTTTTACACATAAAACTGCAACTAATGGAAGGGAATGGAATTAAATAGAATAGAAAAACGAAATGAAAAATATAAAATCAATGTGTTTGTTTACCAGAAAACAATAGTGTCTAGACTTGTAAGTATTAAAGTCACTTACTTGCTCTTGCAACATTTCAATGGTAGAACAAATTATTTTCAAAAAGTATAAAAATTCATACTCCAACACATCTTGACAATGGCAAATTGAAGTTAAATAATGAAAGGAAAAGACATATATAAATATGCAAATCAATACAAAATAAAAATGCAATGAGTATAAAAATTATACTATAGCCCTATTCACAATCTTGTGCAAATGGTCTTGCATCGTAGCATTTGCAAAATGGTATAGTATTATTATGACATTTCTATGTATTTTGTTAGTAAGGAATAACAATGATACAATTCCATTTCCACAAGATTGTGAATAGGTCTTATGTACATATGGTATATATTAGGCAATGAAGCAAACATGTATATATAAGAGCATAATTTTAGATAAAGAAATCTAAATTGAAATAAAAATTTATCGACGTTTAATGCTAAACTAAACACCAAGTATTGATAATAAAAGCGGAGCTTTAATGATGTAAGAGAGGTAGTAAACTCCAACAATTAATGGTCTACCAGTTAAATAATTAATGTGCCACTCAAAAATAGTGTTGGCATACAAATTTCTGAGAACAGTTCAGCATTTTCTATCACACGCCCGATTCAGTGTCGACCCAAACCCCTTTCCAGGTTAGTGTTGTCTAGCTCCCAACTGCACAGATAAAAGTAAATATTGCTTGAAATTCAATAAAACCTGTATTTGATTCAAAAATAATATTTGTTGAAAATACAATTATTTAAAAAATCATTAGGTTGAAATAAAAATATTTTCCATAATTTTTTTATCAAATATAGAAAAAATCTTTATCGCAGAAAAACCAGAAACTTTTTTTATTCAATCAGCACAATATAAAAAATCTTGATCACAGCAAATTCAGTAAATTTTCTTTTGTGTGTGCGTTAAAATTGCCTATTAAAAAATTTGTTTCCCACGTTTTTGGCTATAGATAATACCTGCATAATTAGTGTAAAACTTTTTCATCAGTGCAGGATCCGCAGTTAAGCTTATAGACCTCGTATGTAATTAGGTTGGTATTGTTCTATCGTTGTGCGGGTTTTAGTCCCTAACACCTTTAAGGACTTCTCTTGAAAGTAGAAAGCCAACGCCATTTGCCCTGGGTTGTTTTGAGAGCTTCCCAACGTATATGAATGTATAGTAAGTGTGGGTCGTTTTTTTTTTTTTACAAAAATCTAAGGGGCATTATAATTCTACGAAAATTTTAATCAACTTTGTCCCAGAAAACATGAGTCTAAAATCGACTTCGAGCTTGCGGAAATTCCAATATGTATCTGTTTTATGGCGCCTTTATTATCGCTCATATTATCATTCACAACTAAATTGATAGTTGAGTTGTAGTTGTCAAATTTTTAATATGGATTACAACTTTCATCAAAGTGAGACAACTGTTTTTTATCAGTTTTGTTTTGGTTTTTGTTTCGACTATGGTATTAGTTTTGCTTACTTTTAAAATGGTGCTTTTAGGCGCCAATCTATCTCATTTGTCAACCAATATTGTTGTCATATCCATAAAACATAAAATCTCAAGAAATAACAGTAATAAAATATTTTGTGATGGCCATAGTGGTTTCAAAAAACAGCGAGTATAGATCTAAACCTTTTTTTCGAAGACAACTAAAATTAGTTATGAATCATAATACAAAAAAATGGTCGTAAAATTGACAATTCAACCTAGTTAATATCTGAATTATAAAAGGGGCCTATTATAAAAAAATTATAAAATGTGCTTGTAGCAGTCTGACGTATACTTAATATTTTATCAATACATTAAATGATGACAATCATACGTCATCCCGTACTGAGACTTCAATCAGTTTTGGTAATTTTTCCAGTCCTATGTTTTTTTTTGTTGTTGTCAAATGCTATTACCACAAGACTAAACTGCCATACCAATTTTAATTCTATTCGGAGAGGGTCTGGCCGAATCACTGGTTGGCTTTATACAACTAAGTTTCAATTGGCACATGAAAAAGCCTCATGCAACAAATTTCATGAAATATTTCATCGTATACATTTAGCCGAAATTTAAAAGAAATAAGGAAATAACAGAAAAAATTCATTGGGAAAATTTTTTAATTCGGAATAGTAAAACTCTCAATAAAATTTATAAAAATTCTAAATTCTTTCACTCAAAAATTTTTATTAAAATCAGTTAAGAAGATTTGAAAACTGAATATTTTTCAACAAGAAGTTTTTGATACAAATTTTACTAAAAATGAACAAATCATAAGTAACTGCCCTGTTACAAGACAGGTCACGTGACTGGTTTCCAAGGACTAGCAACCGGTTCGAATTATGTAACTATGTAACCATGTAACTTTTACATGACGTTGAAATGGGGGGGTTATTTGTCATAATTAAGATACTTAGTGATATGTTCTAGATTTTAACTTGAGGTACTTGTCCTGCGATGGTTTCAATAATACTACACTAAAAAATTATTTTACATAAACAAAAAAATGCGTTGATTCAATGATGAATACGTTGTTTCAATGTAAACCGGCATAATAAAAGTAAATTTAACGAACAAATCGTCAACATTAATGAACAAAACGTTGAAGCAAAGAATTTGTTCCTTAAGTTTTTTGGTTCAGTGCAGTTAAATTATTGCATTTTAAACAAATATTTTAGATTAGGGAAAAAATCTGTTTGTACCCTCACTAAATTGTTGTTATTGTTTTTTGCTATGTTCTGTTTTTACCGGTCACGACTCAGGAACATTTGTTACCAGTCCCATTTTCAGCAGTCAGAACACAAGTACGTTGAAGACAATTAATACAACATTTCCCGAAGGATCTATATTCATCAACTAAGTTAACTTTACAACAATTTTACTTTATTAGTTATCATTATTATTCTGAATTGTTTAAAATAAGACAAGTTGAAAGCTTTATTTTTATTTATTTTTTTTTTTACAGGAAAATATCAAAAAATAATTGAAATCAAATTAATACATAATCTTTTCAATCAAATAAAGATTATTTATAAATATAAATAATTGTAAATAAGAGAACAAAAACAATTCTTAGAACAATATAATCTAATAAATATTAAAAAAAATGTATAAAAAACAAATTACATTTTAAAGCTCAATGAAGCGTTCAACCAAATGCAACAAGCAATTTTTTAATCGATGCTTTATTTACTGTTCTATAAGAAAAACTCTGTTTGTTTTTATCAATAATCTAACACAAGTTTATACAATTTGTAAACACATGTCAAATCTTTTGATATAAAAGAATCTAAAAAAAGTTTACATTTAAATTGTTTAAACAACAGAATGTTTTTGTCAGTAAATAGTGTTGCCAATGTCTGGAAACACAGTGAGCAGATGAAAAACTGTAAAAAAGTAAGAAAAAAAATCTAAAATAGAAAGTGTAAAAAGCGCCATAAACATAATTAAATTGCATTTAAAAACCTTCGCGTTGAAAGTTTAGAAGGAGGAAGTATACAATAAAAAGTTTAAAGAACATGTCGCAATTTTGATTGGAAATCATATTCAATTTACGAGAAATAATTTATTGTTTAAGTGTGTTGGTGTTTATTTGCTTTGTTCACTCCCAGGAAACAATTTTGGCCGATATGTCTAATATCTGAAAAAATCTAAAACTTTACCAGACAATCAGCTGAGTTGTCTTAAATTCCCTCAGACATTTGGCGGAGCAGTAGCCAGTTTTCTAGTACGACGTTTCTGCACATTGTCTGAAATATTATCCGATTAATATCAGAATAGTCTGCACATTATCCGAAGGCAATTTAATTTTCTTTAAGGCATTTAACAGAGTAGTCTGCACATTTTCTGATCTACGTCTTACGACTTTTAGCAGTCACTTTTGCACATTGTCTGATTTTAGTTTTCCTTACAATTCTCATTTATCTCTTGAGTTTATGCGCACAAATATTAGAGTTCTTAAACTTATAAAATATGGGTAAATGTTTTATGATGAGCTGCCATAAGCAGCATAGCAATGCATGGAGAATTTTAAACGATATTTCTGATAAATTTTTAATTTTAGCTCCGACTTTTCTCTGATATTAATACGCCAGGGCATAAAACGTATCAGATAAATCGGAAAATTTTCTGATGTTTTGTCAGACATTTTTCTGACATTTACAAGACATGTCGAAAATTCCTTTAGAGTTTCTTTAGAAAATTGGTCGGAGTTCGTACAGAATTCTGTTAGACCTTTCGGTATAGTTTTTAGAATTTCCTCAGACAAAGAGATCCAATTTCTTGTCAACCACTCATATGATTTTCGGTGCGTTTTCTGACCGACATCGGATACGAATTCGGCATCTTGTGCAGACTTTCTGACCGACTTCGGACCGAAATCGGCGAAAATTGTTTGCTGGGCTGTTACAAGTTCACTGTTGTGTGCAGTTGTGTGACTTGTTGTTGTTTATTTTTATATAGCCGACAAATAGCCGACAAACATCGCATTACCAGCGAAAATTTCCTGCTGCTAATTTAAAATTACCATTGTTTCATATTAATTTTAAGCAAAAAGTTATTATTCAAAGAGATTTAACTTTGATCAAATATTTTTCAGTGTTAAAACAACTTTGCTATAAACGCTACATTTCATTTTAAATTATCATGACTATAACTTTAATTCCAAATAAATTTTTTGTTTGAATTAATTGAATTATTGAATTTAAATTTATGCGTGAAACACAGGATACTGCGACCGAATAAGGTCTATTGTATCCCTTGCCAGGTGCTAAAGCACTTCATCTACACCCACTCTCCTTAGGAATCTCAGGATTGCCAGTGGTTCAAGTGTTAACAGTTCCCAATCCTCCAATAGGTACTTTCCCAATTGGCTATATTTTCTGTGGCATAACGCTTCACAGTCCATCAGGATGTGCTCTGGAGTTTTATCTTCGTAATCACAGAATCTGCAGAGACTGTTACTCTCAATGCCCAGTCTGCTGAGGTGTTATCTTAGTTTTCAATGGCCTGTGAGGAAACCTGTGAGGACTCTTAGATTGTTTTCACTTAGAGACATGACAGCTATTAAACGATTTTGGTTATACGCTCCAATCATTTGCTTTGCATGTCTTAATCTAGGGAGATCGAACCAGAGGTGTTCCCTGGTACTCTCGATCTCCGTCGATATATCTTCCCGGATTCTATCCAATCCAAGTCCACAAAACGGTTCTGGTCCTACCATGGGTGTACTAGCCCCCCTTATTTCCATTTTGTCTGCATTTTCGTTTCTTACCACCCCAACGTGTCCAGGAATCCAGCAGAGTATGACCTTGTTCATGCTGCTTAGCTGATTTAGCTTACTGCGGCACTCTCAAGCCAACTTAGAGTAAACTCATATGAGCTGAGTGCTTTGATGACAGCCTGACTATCCTAGCAGATTGTTATTTATCTCCATTAGCTTCCGATTGCGAATTGGTAGGAGCTTTTGCCAAGGACTCGTAATAGTTGGTCCTCGGTCCTACGTCTCCCACACGGGAGCCTGAAGGCGTTCTGGAGCCATCAGTGAAGTTTTATGTTCAATAATCAATTAAATCATGTTGAATTAAAATGAAATTTATGTTGCATACGATGGTATTTATTTTGTGTATATCTAAGGGAAAGTTTGAAACTCTCGCGGCTGCAGTGGTTAGAGCGTTGACTACCAACCAAGTGGCATAATTTCAAGTCTTGGCTGGGGCAGACAACTACAACACAAAGTTTTCTGATGACTATGCTAATAGACATCACGTAAGTAAAATAATTAATAAAATAGCTACATGAAAGTCATGTTGTTTCAGCTTGATATAACTTTAATTCAACATGATTCTTCGTGTTGTTTCAGTATCAAATTCACGTTGCTTAAACTTGAAATAAGTTTGATTCAACATGATTCTTCGTATTGTTTCAATATCAAATTCACGTTGTTTAAACTTGAAATAACTTTAATTCAACATGATTCGTCGTATTATTATACTATCAACTTCATTTTTATTTAACTGTATGGAAATATTAAATCAACATGCAATATTGTTATTTCAAAAGGAAAAAATGTTTTTTGACAATTATTGTAAAATCATGTTGAATTAACATGAAACACTTACGAAGCAAAATTACTATCGAAAAATGTTAAGTTATCTTCGTTTTGGACGATGTTAATATGGAATTTTTCATTGTGAACGAAAATAAACGGGAAATAAAAAAGTTCCAGCAACGTGAATTCTTGTAAATTGATGTTGAATGGATTTTCTTAAGCTTTTAACTTTTAGCGGTAGGACTACAACGTGAAATTATTAGTTTTTCATAGCTTTTCGTGAACTAAAATTTTCAAATATCTCCGGCTACTAAAAGCTAGAGTGCTTATCCCAAAAGCGCTAAATAGGCAACTCAGCAAAAACATACTTTTAAAAGCCACATTTTAACTTACATCCCAAAAACACCTTATTATTAACACATTCCACTTGCGTACATGATTGAGTACATTTACACATACACACGTGCACCTAAAGACACAATCATACATTGAATTGAGTAAAATACAGCAAAACAAGCATAGATCTTTTAATAAGAAAATAGTCGTATGTTGAAGGGGAACATAAAAACACTGTTAAATAAATGTTTGAATATAATTGAAGTTTCGCTTAAATTTTTTATCTTTACAAACATTTTCTATTGATCCGATACTACATTTTTGAAAGCGATTTTGTTAAAAAGTCTTCTATGGTACATGTGTTAATTGAAAGAAGAAAAAAAAACAAAGAGATTAAAAAAAGTAAAGACTTAAATATTGAGCGAATAATACAAAAATGGTGCATATTATGAAAATACTAAATGTCACTACATCTTTCAAACTAGAGCTGCTAGAAAAAAAATAATGATGCCATCGTAAGCAGCAGATAAAAATACATAAGTATTAGCTATTTTAATTTCAGAAATTTACAAAAAAAATTCGTAATATTAATGTGCTATGTTATTTATAGGTATTTAAATTTCGAAAATATTTTTGTTGCATAGTGTTAAGGATGGTACTCTGTTCATCATTTTGTCCATATAAAAAACGGGCATGAACTGTTCATAAAAAAAATTTTTGCAGAAGTAGTACTTTGTTCATCTTGCCAAAAGCATATGAAATGTATTGGCAACATTTTAAGTTTTCATGCGAAATAATCAGTCGAATTTACAAGGACTACTTGATTTTAGTAGATTTTGTCAACATCTAGTAACGAAGTAGATTTCGTTTTATATGGGAAATCTATTGAAAAACAACTAGATTTAGCTCCAAGTTTCGTAAGTACTACACGCAAAGAAAAGATATGGTTGTGGCATGGTTGCGTCAGAAATTACATGTTTCCCGACACAATTTTTCAATGTGGCATATAACTTAATATTGTATTAAATGACTGTGAACCTTAATTAGCTTACGGCTAAAAAAACTAACGTTTACATGTAGTCATGAATTTATTAGATTTCATGAAAATTGACACATGGTTGGCTGATCAATATATATTGTTGAAAAAATTCTAACTACAATCATGGTTTATTTAAAAACTCAACAACAGAATGGTTCTATAATAATAAAATATCGTTCTTATCTATACTATTTTGTTTGCAACAAAGCTATGGATATAAAAGAGACATGGCTCTCTGCTTTTAAAAAAGTTTTTGTTGTATCCCTTTGTTGAATGCTTTTTGTTAGTTTTGTGTTTTACTAGACAGCGTTTGGTCTATTTTTTTGAGCGGTTGGTGTGAAAAAACAAAAAAAAATAAAAATTAAAATAACAAAAAGTGATATATTCCGGCAATTAATGTTCGGCCATGTTTTGAAAACCATTTAGTTTTGAAATAGAAAAATTTCAAAAGCGAAGAAAAGTGTTCTTTAATCGGACAATTTAGTGCATTCGTAGCTTTGTTCTGATAAAATATGTGAAATATCTGATTCTATCCTGAAAGTTGCCGATTTCACAACGAAATGTTTTTCAGAACATGGCCGATTGTAAATACAACATGTGTCAACAAATACGTATGTATCTACTATGTGAAAATAGAAAATAATTTTTATTTCAGATTCAACACACTGACCAGTTGAAAAAATTAGTTTTTGATTCAAATTGAAATAATAAAATTTTTTAGCTCCTGTCAATTTTTTAATCAACTTATGGTTAAGAAAACAATAAATATATGATTATATAGAACAATATATACGGCTATTTAGAACCTTTTATATGGTTAATTTTAACCACATATATAGTTATTGCAGACCATATTTCGTAATTTTGAACCATATATATCGTTGTTTTGAAACATACATATGTTTGCTTGAACCATGTATATGGTTGTTTTGAAATATATATGGCTGTTTTTACCATATATTCAATCATAGTATGTTGCTCTTCGATTATGGTTGCCTCAACCATGTTTTTTCTTTGCGTGTAGATTTCGCTCAGATGTAAATGCACTATAACTTCCTTTGCAGCAAATACAAAAAAAAACGTGCACACTTTTAGGGGCGTCAAATCCATATATTTCACCATAAGCTCTTCATGTTAATAAAAAGTTCAATATGAGCTTTGCTTCCAAAAACAAGAGTAAACAAGCGCCTCATTGTAAAAGCGAAAAACAAATTAAACGGAATCTAACGGCCATGTCATTCATTCCGATCGGAATGGTTTTAATTCCGTAGTTGCTTCCGCTCGTTTTTACTCTGCAGCCTTCAGATTCCGTTTATTTTATATTTCGATTTTACAATGATAAAGTTTTTATACCTTGAGGCGTTTGTTTACTCATGTTCTTACAAGCAAAGCTCATATTAAGCTCTTTATTAACATGAAAATCTTATGACCAAATATTTATTTGACGCTTTTAAAAGTATACACGTTTTTCTATTATGTACTGCAAATGAAGTTAGTAGAAAAAGTCTTTGCCAATTTTATTTTGAAATTTAAAAGTGGTTTAATTACGAAGAAATTTTTCATTTTTAGTTTTCTGAAGAAGCCACTTACGGAATTTAGACCACTTTCGATCTAAATGGTATTCTGTGACATGGCTGTAACATACTGTCCAACCTGATGAATTTATATCATCATGAATGCCAAATTGATATAATGATGAAAATTCATCACGTATAGACTCAATTTATTAATGTTATATCAGCGTTATGATATAATCATCAGATGAGTAAATTATGATATGAAACGTCATTTTATTTGTTGTTTTTACTTTAGCGTTTATTTTCTCTATTAGAATTAATGAAAATTATAAGAAAAAAATTTTTTTTAATAAAAAATAAATAAATTTTATGCTATTTATCAAATAAATCGTATGATAAAAATATCTAATTTTGTTTGTGGTTATTGTTGTCTTAGCTGTACGACGAAGAAGAAAATACGATTCATCATGATATAAATTCATCAACGTTTACCCCTATGTATTGATGTTAATGAAAAATTGACAATTTCTCTGCCGGCATTGTTCTTAGGTGTTATGGTGAAAATTCATCAGGTGTGGACTTTATGTAAAGCACCAAAAATAAACTTTTTCAGAATGACAACTACGGAATGAAAACCAATCCGAACGGAACCTGTGACACGGCTGTATATGATTGGCAATTGTTTTGCATGGAATTGACAACAAGCACATGTGGTACAAACGTAAGAAATTGAAGCATAGTTTCAAGGAATAGTTAATATTGTTTACATGCAATTTTTTTTTCGTGCGAAACAATCAATGTTGTTCAAAATTTTTACAAATTTAAACAGAGTACTAGGGTATATATAAAAAACTTTGAAGCAGAATGACAAACGTATTTGCCCAATTTACAAATTGCTGTATGGGTTGTAGATCATATAAATATTGTTGGTAATCTCCACAAATGCATTTACTTAAGCAGTTTTTAGACTATTATACAAGCTGTTCCACTTCTGCACAAAAGCTACCCTGATATAATGTCTTGTTATTGCTTTTGTAAAACTTTCCATAAACTCGTTAGATCAGGGTTGCATTTTCTACAGAAGTCGAAGGGCTTGTGAGACAGTGTAAAACAGCCATTAGAAACATGTTTATGTGGAAATTATCATTAACATTTATAAGATCTACAACACCCACATTTGGTTGTGGTTTGAATAACTGTAACATCATTTCTCCACATAAACCGTTCAGCATTCTCGAAATTTTTACTGGAATAATCTCTTTCATTATAAAAATTTAATTTAAAAAATATATGAATCTTTAAGTGAAAATTAGATTTCAAATTAACTTTAATAAGTATGGTTGCTACAATAGACACGTGGTTTAAATATAACAACATGCCATCAATCTAAGACGCACACAAATATTTTCACAGCTATGAAAATATTTGGTTAAATGGTTGCTATTAAATATTAACACACCATGACGAGACTTTAAAATCATAGAATTTGTATGTTTTTTAATATAAAATCTGCAACCATTTACAAGCTATAATCTACCACACGCTACAGAATATAAAATACAAACACACATAAAGAAACACAACATACAACCACTTGCTGCAACACCACTTGCAACACTTATTCCCAACTGTTAAATTCATACAAACATTTATTAAAAGAAAAAAATAGTTTTAAAACAACGTGATCATACAAGCACTTACCACGTAAAAATTAATGTGTACATTCATTCATATTGTACATTTGCAGGAATAACGTATTAACTAACAAGCTGGAATTTAGATATATTTAAAAAAAAAAGATACAGCTGTAGTGTAGTAGATAGTGTGCTATACTAATGACTGAGAGGTCGCAGGTTCGATTCCTGCCTGGATCTTGGGTGTTTCTGCAGAAAAGCCAAAAAAGGCTTGAACTGTTTTTTTTTTGTTTGCTTAAAAACTATTATCTAGATAATAATACACTGTTCAGTGAGAATCAGTTATTTCAATTCCTATTCTAGTCGATGCAAAAAAGATTATCAATTGTTATTTTCTTAAAAGAAAAAATGTTGTAATGTATAAAGATGAATATAACATAAAAATGAGGTTGTTGCTAGAAAACAGGGATACGTACAGATCCATGAGGCTAGACCCAACAACAAAATTGCAACGGGAAAATAACAACATTATTGTCGATCTAGTTTTATTAACATTAAATACGTTAGGCCTGATTAGCTTGAATAATTATTCATATACTCAAATTACATACATATATACTTGGCCAAATAAATCAAACAGCACGAAAAAATTTTCTATAAATTGGTCATAATTAAAAAGCAATTTAAATTTTGTAGTGCAATATTAATAAAAATTTCAAATATGTACTTTTGTTCTGACTTATTACTGTCTTATATCAAATGACCGCTAAAGCGTATAAGTTTTTACATATATAATTTTTGTTTCAATGTGTATGTATGCTGCTTGCATGTGGCTACATGCAACAATTTTTAAGTGATAAAATGGGAGAAACAATGAATAAAAGCACAACTATTAAACATTCATAATTTGTGGCATGTGCATGCAATGCCTGTACATTTGCTAAAAATGAGGGGGCAACAAAACGAGAACAAATTATTTAAAGGAAAATGACCAAATAGTATGAAAAAAAACAAAGAAAAGGAAACGGAAAAATACGGGGAGCGCCGGCGGCGTATGTTTAATAATAAATGGACAAGTTAAATACATATTAATCATACGCAACAATAAGTTGCGTGTTAAACATAAAACGTGAACTTAAATAAATGAATATTTAGTTTGAATCAGCTATTATAAAAAAATATTATCAGAACTTCTTAAAATTTTGTATTAACAGTTTCAGTTGCACCTTACAGAATAATCAGTGTAATAAAAAGAAGTTATTTTTTAACAGTTTGTACACAATTTTGAGATTTTAAAAAGATATTTTTGAGCTTCTGTGTGGGTGATTCGCATTTTAAATGTACATTTTGTGTTTTTTGTTATTGTTTAACCCAGAACGCCCCATACAAAAATCAGCAGCGCTATCAGCAGGTTTGTCAGCGCTTCTTTTACTCCATAATAGTAGAAACCTGCTTTATTGGAAGCATTTTTTTTACTGGGTAGCGACTTCTAATATTTGCATAACTTACACCATTTTTTGTAGTATTCGCTTAATATTTCACGAACGGTCCTCCAAATTTTAAAATACTTTCTGGATTATTATTTTTACAAAAATTTCTTTAATTTGGTTAGAGTCAAATTGCAAGTTTATTAAAAATTTTTGTTTTTTGGTTTAGTCCTTAAAAATTTTTTTTTGTGTAAATGATCTGATATCAAAATAATTGATCCTGATATATTTTCATCTGCTGATTATGAAAATAACATCAGTTTTTTTTCTATCACCGCTCGATTTTAAGATATTGAGCATTTTTCAAAAAAAAAACATTTTCCTTTTATAAAAAAATTTGAGTTGCTTGTCATAGTTATCAATTTTCTAGTCATTAATGCAATGGTTACATATAAAAGACGATGTATGAATATTCCAAACAGTTTTTGCGTCATTTTTGTTGATTATACCGTAAGCCTATCACGGGCTTTTTATAAGCTGCATATTTCAAATATACGATATAAATATGTGATATAGTTACTAAAAAACAACACAAAATCACTGGATTGTTCATACGACGGCTTTTTTACATAATCATGGCAGTAATGGCAAGAAAATTTACAAATGTGACATAGCACCCAAATTAAACAATATCTCGAATACAAGAGTACAATTCCCAATATATTGGAAAGAAAAATTTAAGATATGATAGTTGGCAGCCCTGTTTATGTATACAAAGCTGCCAATGTTCACCTTTCTCATAATATGCATTATCAGCTGTAAAGCAAAAAATTGTTTACAATATTAAAACTTTGTTTTTCAAAAACTATTTTTGTTGAAAAATATCGGTGAATATGGGTTCTAGTACTCGAGGTGTGTATATTTAACTGTTGGAAAACATATTTAATATATGTTTGTTTTTGGCACTTATTTTGATATCTTTAATGGATCATGTTTGCTGTGATATTGTGAAAAGTTTTATAATTTTATGTTGTGTAGAACTTACCTACACTCTAAAACATTACTTCAAATTTACGATCATATATTGTATAAATTTTTGTTGAAAATTTCTCCTTGTCTAAAATAACATCGATTTTGTAGTTATTTTATTAAAGACAAAACCTTTCAAATTAAACATATTTAGTCCAAGTGGAAAAAATGTAACATAAAGTATAATACAGCTATGGCTGAATGGTAGATACATCAGACTATCAGTCAGCAGGTCGCGGCTCAAACCTGCACGCAGCCAATCGCTTTTTTTAGTTAAAACATTTTGTTGAAAAATAATGCGTGTTTAATTTTAGGTCGATAATAATCTGTAAAGTGTTGCCTACTATTATCGACCTAATTTTCAACAAAAGTGTTTTAGAGTGCATGTATTTTTAAACAAGAAGGAATTTTCAACAGAAATTTAGGCAATATATGATCGTAAATTTGAAGTAATGTTTTAGAGTGTATGTGCAAAGTGTATTGCAAACTCTATATAGAGTGTATATGCAATATAGATTCTTTGGAAGCAATGAATGTTTCACTTAGAATTCCCCCCCCCCCCCCCCCCAAAAAAAAGCTCAAGCTGGATCTCCACCTGATTTTAAATATTAATAATTTCTTACGCTGTAATTTTGTGTATTAAAAAAATTACTCTACTTGAGTTTCGCTAATTTCAACTTGAGTTCAATTTCAATATGCGTATCGGTATCGGAATCGGTATCGCCGATATTTTTTTTGAGTATCGGTATTGTATCGCCAAAAAGGCGTATCGTTACGTTCCTAATTTAAACCCTCTATATCACAGCTAAAGAGGATTTTCCCCTTTTTCAAGAAATGGAAAAAAAGAACCTTATAGCGTAAATTTAAAGGGTTAAAATGTTCTACACAAATGTTTCATGTTAAAAGTGCCCAACATATATATATCACAAACGTAAAGCAGAGCATACACTATTCCAGTATACTGGCACAAACACATACCATACAAGCATACTAGTGCAATATTCATTTCTTTAAAAATTTTGTAAGGATGATTTGTTGATCATAGTGCGCACCGCATTTGTTATTGATATTGTTTTGAATATATAATTTAAGAAGAACGCCTGTTTTTTATTAAAAAAATTTTAGAAATTACTTGCTTTATTTTTGAAAGGCTTTACAATAGTTAGTTTGTTAATTTTTTTTTTATAATTTATATGCAACTTATTCAAGTATATGTGTTTTACGCCGATCTTTACTCTTTGACAACTTTTCTCAACTGAGCTAATTTCACCACACACAATACCACAAACTAGCACGATCAGCAAAAAATATCAAACTCAGTTTGACATCGCTGCAGCAAAGCGTACAATCACACCAAATGCCCATGCACGACCAAACCACTGGCGCCAACAAGTGATTGCGCGTGTATACTGGTGTAGTGTAGGGGGCCCTTAAGGCTTATACGATTTCTTATGCCGAGTCTCTTTAACATGTGCAAATCCCTCCTATAGGTGCACCACTGCCAAAAAGTATGTAAGCAACCCACTTTTTTTAATTCTGTATTGTGGGAGTGGAAGTCTGCCCCACGTTGTCGGGGAATATTTTTTACCGCAACTTTGCGATTTCCGGCCAAAGTGCATTGGCTGAAAGAGGGGAGAGAAGTCTATGCAGCAATGACAAATTTATTTTATTCAGATAAGCCGAACTTGAAAGAAGCAATAGAAGTTTTATTTTTTTTATATTTTTTTTGGAAAAGGATATGTCCTTTGTCCTTGAGCTAAGCATATACTTGATCCAAATCGAGAAAATTTGGTAGGGCTATAAAGTTCATTACATTTAATGCATGCACAAAATTTCAAGGAGTTAATGCAATTTGTCTGTCCTTTATACAATATTTTACTTTCAGGATATAAGGGAGGGACTTGAATCCTTGGTCCGACATGCTGTAAATTTTTAGTGCTTTTATCGAAATAAGTGTGCAAAATGTTGTCGTTTATTTATGACCACTTGTAATATGAAATGACGACACTATGCGCCATAACTGAAGAACGGATATGCTGATTTGATTTAGCTTCCTTGTAATATGCACTTTCTAATGCAAAGTTTCTTAAGAGTTGTTTAGAAAATAGTAATATCATCGAAAAATAATATATAAAAATAGAAAACACATTCAACAGAGCCACCACCTGACAAGTGGTGATAAGCAAAATGCACGTGAGCACTGACGATGGAAGTGTAGCGTCTTTCGAAAGTGGCGCTACTCTGTTCTGCTGTGTACGTTGAAAAACTAAGTTGATGTTAATTTTTCTCTTGTTCCTTGGAATGTTAATCATGCCCAATTCCTTCTGAATTAAACGTTACGAACCTTAGCCTAATAATCAATTTGGATATACAAGAAGAAATTGAAACATTGGAGTTCTCAAACTATAAAAAAACAATTCTGAAAGAAAAGTACAAGGAAAAAAGTGTACCCCATTAATTGTAACTTACATTCCATTCTAGTATAAATGCTTGCATGTAGGGTGTTGAGTATAATTGAACCAGCGATAATGAAATATTTCTCACAAGTTCAATATCATAAAGTAGTTTTATACTTCTCACAACACACTAAACATACATATGAACACGTTCAAGGAAACTTTATTTTAAACATGTATGCGTGTTAGTAGAACATTAACTTTTAATAAAAATAAAATAACACCCACACCCACTCATACATACGAATAATATAAGGGTGGGGGCATATGAAAAAAAACGTTGTATAAAAGAATATCTGCTTCCTTTCTGCGCCTTTTCCATGAACTTTAGTGCAATCTTTTGTTATTAAGAGTTGTTCAAGGGTATGTTTTTGTATGTTTTATTTCCTTTAATTGATTTAATTCAAACACTTTACTTTGAAATTAAAATCAACACATGTTGGTTGGTATGTAGTCGTTAATATGCTTTAGTTTTATTCTTTGTTGCTTTTTGATAAGATTCTAACACTATTATATTCGCATTCGTATATTGTTATAGTACACGAGCATTTGTTGAATGTGAAAATGTTTAGTATATCTAATACCATGTTAAAAAAATATTTTATTTCATCTCATTTTGTGATAAATATAAGATTCTTGGCGTTATCTCCCTACTGCTGAATAAAGTATTATTCATATCTTTGAGTTTTCTTTCGGGCGTTATCAAATTTTTAATTAAATGTAACAAGTGAAATCGAAATATTCAACATTATCATAGCTTGCTTTAACAAAAAATGTATTTGGCTGGTTCTCATTTCAAATGCTTTTTTCGTGTCCCTTAAAGGAATAGTAAAATATTTCATAAAATAAACGCATAAATTTTAAAATGAAAACTACTTTAGCATGATTTAATAGATTACAGATAAATGTAAATATTTTTTTTTGTGTAAGACTGTCTATTATATATTAAAAACGAAGAACGAAAATACTATTTTTACCCTCTTCATACAAAATACCGTGTCCGTAATGCATGCTGTTGATTTTACACATTAAGAAATTATAAAGTTTTCGAAAATCGAGATAAAACTTAGAATATTTGAAAAATATTTGAAAAATATTAGAAATTGTAATTTTTTTATATTGCTGTTATCCGCAGTCTTGTGTATTGAGCTTTACGCATTTTTTAGTACGTTTTGTAATCGGTTCGTATTATAATATGTTTGATAAGTATGGTTTTTAAATATTCAAAACAATTGCAAATCTATTACTATTGCATTAGCATAGAATCGCGACTAATGCAATAGAAAGCCTTGGTTTGTAGAGCGAGGCTTTAAAACTCGGCAGACGAGCAAATGATGCCCTTTATTTGAGTTCAGTGAAAAGAAGAATGAATTCTTGTGTCCAAACTGAGACTAGCCTTTATTTACAAATTTTCTAACTTATATACTAATTTACACATTATCTAAAATTTATCTGACATATCTTGCATTTCATTCATACATCCAAAATGCCCAATGTAACATGGTGTTCAACTTTTTGTTCATGTTACAAAAATGCATTTACTGATCGACTGACCAATCAGCACAGTCATTAATTTTAAACAAATTACATTTCTCCTATTTAAGGTATTTAAAATAAAATAAAAAGAAATAAAAAGAAATTTGATTTTCGATTGTTACCCCTTAAGTACGGTCAAGTACCTAAAGCAATAAACTATAAGTGGAGCAAATGAAAATACTCATGTTTCACTTCGCTGTAGGTATTTTGGTATACGTATGAAGTGCAAGCATTTGTTTACCACATGTGTCATAATGTTTGTGTGTCATTGATATGGTCGTTTACAATTAATATTTTCTGTTATTTTTCTTACAAAATTATTGTGTGATGCTCTTGTGGAAATGAAAAATAAGTGTACACCACACCCTTACCCTTAAGATAAAATTTATGAGATTTTGAATAAATTTAAATCTGAATACAAATTAATAGTTTAAAAAATTTTTTTTTTTTTTTTTTTTTTTTTGTTAATGCATTTTTAGTAAGTATTATGAATAAGAATATATACTTATATCTACTTTATTTCATGATTTTTTTTGTATAATTTTAATGAGTTATTATGGAATATTCGTTTTTTATTATTTATTTCTAGTATTGAATTACAATTTTGTCTTTCTAGTATTCTATATGGACCAATGTAGGGACTCTGATTTTTCTTTCTAATTTCCAGTTTTACTAATACTAAGTCTCCTACATCAAATAAACTTTTTATAATTTTCTTATCATATTCTAATTTTGATTTTTCTTTTGCCATATTTATTAAATTTTTTGCGTTATCTAATGCTCTCTTAATCCTAGTCCTAAGTTCATTAGCATAATTTTCCAAATCATAAACTTTAATGTTAGTGCATAATGCGTCTGTGGGCAGAGTTGGTAATTTACCAAAAATCAACTGGTATGGAGAATAATTGCTATTTACGTGAGGTGTGGTATTATACGCAAATGTATAATAAGGTATCCACTTGTCCCACTCTAAATCCTCAACAAAATTTAACATATATTCATTTAATACTCTGTGATTTCTTTCCAGTGTTCCTATAGACTGATGGTGATATGGTGCTGAGAATTTCTGGTCTATATTTAATAGTTTGCATACTTCATTCATTAATTCATTTTTGAATTCAGTGCCTCTATCTGATTTTAATACTTTAAAGCAACCATATTTTAAAATAAACTGTTCTACTAGAGTTTTAGCTATATTTTTCGCTTCTTTTGTTTCCATAGGGTATGCTACAACATACTTTGTTAGTTCGCATTGCATTGTTAGTATATATCTATAATTATTAGAAATTCTTAATGGTCCTACTGTATCTATTTCTATTATTTCAAAACTAGTATTTGGGGTTTCGGTGATATTCATTTCCTCTCTAATATGTTTTGTTTGCTTATTTCTTAAACATTTATCGCAATTTACAACGTAATCTCTTACCATTTTTCTCATATTTTTCCAAACATATCTTTGTTTGAGTTTTAGTACAGTCTTTCGAATGCCTAAGTGTCCTGATAATGGTGAGTTGTGGAATTCTTCAATTAATTTGTTTTGTAATTTCTTATTTTTAATGTACTGCAAAGGATTATACAAGATGATATTTAAGTTAATGTTTTTATATTTTTTATATTTTGTCAATCTTTGGTATACCTCATCATAAATTCTTTTCATATATTCTACTGATATCAGTTTGAAAATTTCATCGTCGCTAGCTAATGCGAGATCTTTAATATTCTGCTTATGCATATAGATTATCAGCTTCTCTAGAAACAAAACGTATTTTGCAAGATCATCACTAATATTCATATGATAGCTATTATTTATACAGTCAATGGTACCATTTAATTTATCATCATTGATAATTTTAAATTTCAATTTGTGCACATTTTTAATATCCTGTAGTGAAGTACATTCCCATATGTTTGTATATTTTTGCTGTTGGGATATGTTTTTCTCATCTGTGTTGTTTTCAGTTGTTTTGCCCTTTGCGTTCATTCCACGCGTAATTGCTAAAATTTTTGTTGGCTTGGAATAATCGTCTTCTATTGGAATCATGTTTTTTAGCATATCAGAATCTATCTTAATTCTAGATAATGCATCAGCATTTGTATTTATTTTTCCTTTTTTGTATATAATTTCAAAGTCATAATCTGATAAATCAATCCGTACTCTTGTTAATTTAGAAGAGGGGTTTTTATGAGTGAAAAGTGAAACAAGAGGTCTGTGGTCAGTTACTACTATAAATCTTCTACCATATAAATATGGTCTAAAGTATTCAATGCCCCAATGTATAGCAAGTAATTCTTTTTCTATCACCGGTTTATTAATTTCGTGTTTATTCAAAGTTCTGCTAGCATAGGTTATTGGCAAATCTGTTCCTATTTCTCCCTGTGATAAGATTGCACCTAAAGCATAATTTGAAGCATCTGTTGTTAGAATGAAAGGTTTTTCAAAATCCGGATATTGTAGTATTGGTGAACTAATTAATTTTTGTCTTAATATGTTAAAAGTTTGTTGACATTCATCTGTCCATTCAAATGTTTTTCCTTTCTTTGTTTGATCATTCAGACATTTTGTTAATGTAGCGAAATTTTTTATAAAACGTCTATAGTAATTACAGAAAGCTACAAATCGTTTTACCTCGTTAGCATCTTTCGGTATTGGATAATTTTGTATTGCCTTGTGTTTTGCTGGGTCTGTTTTGATACCTTCTTTTGTTATTAGATGACCTAAATAAACAACTTCCGACTTTAAAAATACACATTTTCTTGCGTTCAATTTTAAGTTGTATTTTGATAAACGTTCAAATACCTGTCTCAGATTGTCATTGTGATGTTTCAAACTACATCCAAAAATTATGATGTCGTCCACATATAAAAATGCTTTACTATCGAGACCTGAAAGTGCTATAGTTAGCATACGTTGGAAACTATTTGATGAAATTTTAAGACCAAAAGGTAGTCGTTTAAACTGATAGTGACCGTTTGATGTGGAAAATGCAGTTGGTTTTCTTGATTCTTTATCTAAGTTAATCTGATGAAACGAGTTTGTCATATCCAGAGTTGAAAAATATTTTGCTCTTCCCAATTTATCCAATACATCTTCAATTCTTGTAAGTGGAAATTTATCATTAACTATTTTCTTATTTAATTGTCTAAAATCTACTACAAGTCGCCATTTCTCTTTGTCTCCATTGCTTTTCTTTGGTACAACAAGTAATGGTGAGTTGTAAGGACTGGTTGAATGTTCAATAATATCGTCATCAAATAATTTTTGAACTTGTTGATCGATTTCTTCTATTTGAGTTTGTGGAAGTCTATAGTTTTTGATGTAAACTGGTGTTTTATCAGTTAAATTAAGATGTTGTGTATAAAAGTTATTTGCTGTTAAAACGTCGCCTTCTAAGTGAAATATGTCTTGATAGTCTTTAAAAATGTTTATCAATTCATCCGTTGCTTTACTGTCAGTATTGTCAATTTTTAACGTTTGTAATAGTTTGCTAAATCTGTTTTTATTGTTTTGGGATTTAGTGAGAAAAACGTATTTATTTAATGGTTCAATTTCGAAATAAACATTTTTTAATATTACATCTCCATCTGTTGTATTTAGAAATTTAACATGAGTAATGCCTGTTCCTGGAACTATTGTATTCCCTATAAAAATTCCTGACTCTAATTCTTTACTTAAAATAATACTATCTTCCGTTAGATTTAATTGTACAGGACATATTAATTCAGATCGTTTCTCTATTTTAATGTAGTAATCTCTATTTATTGTAGATTTCATGGGAATTGTAATTTCTGTTTCTTGTAGAGTTAATGAAATCGTGAATGTTTCATAATCAATTTTGCATAAAAATGTTGTGAAAAAGTCTCTTCCCAAGATTCCGTCCGTTGGTATTGGAAAATTATCGTCGACTATGTTGAAATTGTGTTTTGATTGGTTATCATATAATTTAAAATTTAATTCTGTGATTCCAATAGATCTTATCTTTTCGTTCGTTATACCAGAAAATGAACATGATTGTGTTTTATCAATAAAAAGGTCTTCATTTAATTTTTCTAATTTACATAATGAAATATCAGCCCCTGTATCTATTAAAAATGTTAAGCTAGTTTTTGTTCCTATGTCTAATTCTATATAATTGGTAGTGTTTTTAGAAATAGAAAAAATTTTATTTAATACTGCTCCGGAGGATGAATGATTGAATTTTGATTGTTCATCTCCGGGCCTTCGGTGTTTTCCTGAACTACATGTACGCTATTTCCATTGTTATTTCGGTTTCGTCTACTATTATTATTATTGTTGTTTTGTCTATAGTTGTAATGGTTGTTATCATTCCAGGTATTATTATTATAATTTCTATTATTATTATATCTATGATTATTATTATCATTTCTATGAATATTATTACTATTATTTCTGTTATTGTTGTAATTCGAATTTCTATTGTTCTGGTTCGAAATATTGTTTCTGTTATAATTATTATTTCTAAAGTTATTATTTTTATTATTGTTTTTATTATTCCGCTTATTTAAATTGTTTCCATTATAAAAATATAATACTTGATTTTCATTACTAGAAAAGTCTTTTTCTAGTTCTATTGCAAGTTGTACAGCTTCATTCAAGTCCTTTGGCTTAGAAGCAAAAATTGTTGGCTTAATATCTGCATTAAGACCATTTTTGAATATATTCAATGCATAAGTATTATTAAGGGAAATAATTGTGTTTTTCTGTATAACATTGCATTGTGGTATTTCGTGTATTTGCAGTTCATTCAGTTCAGCAATCATTTCTAAAAGCTTCTCGTTATATGTTTGTATTTTCATGTTCTTTTGCATGAATCTACTCAAAGTTAGTTGTATTTGAGCTATAGTTTTTGTAGACTTATATCTTGATTGAAGTGAATTTTTAAGGTTATTGAAATCACTAATTTCTGTAGCACTTATAGCAGTTCTAACGCTTGGTGTTAATTTCACATTAATAACAAAATCTATGAGTTGTATTTTCGCGTCAGTTGTTAAAGAATTGTAAACTATTTCAACTATTTTCAAAAATGATGTTAAATCTTTGAAATTTCCAGAAAATTCTGGTATACTTTTCAATGATAGTTCTAAATTGAATGATGTCATTTTAACTGTGGAATTTGAACTTGAACTTGAATTTTCAGGAGTTAAGTTTGAGTTTTCAGTAGATACGTTTGAATTTTCAGCCTCTCTTTCTGAATCTGACATACTTTGAGTTGATTCTGTATCTAATTTTTGCTTTAACAGTGTCTTTGCTTTTTCATAAAGTTTGTAAAATTTCTCTATAAGTTTTTCTTTTATTTCTTTACCAATGCTAAATTCTACAAATTGTTTTTCAATTAACTCTACCTCTTCTAATTTTAAAATTAATGTTTTTTCAGTATATCCTCTGCTATCCGATTTTCTCAAATTAATGATAATTCTAGTCAATCTATCTATTAATTGGTCCATTCACAATACATTTTAGAATTTTTTTTTTTTTTTTTTTTAAACAATGTAAACAACAAACTTTCTTATTGACATATTTTTTATAATAACTATTTAGTTTTGAAATACATATGATCAAAAACAATATAAGAATTATAGATAATACTACAATCCAATGTTTTTCATCATTAGTGTGTTTGGGTTTTTCAGTATTGCTGCCTAATTCATAGCCAGCAATTGCTACTAAAATTGCGTTACTAATTTTACTCCACCAACCCATTTTGATGTTTTTATTTATGTATTTTTGTATAAATATATGTAAATTTAAAAAAAAACAATTTTTGTGCCTACTTTAAGTCATAATAATGAAATAATTTAATTATTTATGTAAATTATCATTATAAAATGTAACTTTTGCTGCTTTTTATTTTTCTAACTCTTTTAATTGGTTGTAGAAGAGTTTCTTTTGCGGTCCGCTGCTAAGGCTTATTAGCCGCCTTAATTCCGCTTTTTCTCTATTGAGCCGCTTCTTTTTGCCGCCCTTCGTCTTCTTTTTAGTTGGAGTTACAGGTGGTACTGGACGCTGTTTTTTTGACTTATTTCTCTCAAGATATTGTTCAATTGTAATTGGCTGTGGTCCGCAATGCTTAGGGGTAGGTATGTAAGGTGGTGCCTGAATTTCTACGCCTTCAGTGGGATTGTACTCCTCCACTGCCAATCTGTTAACCAAATCTTCGAAAAGTTCATGAGAGTCTTCGTCCATTTAAAAAGAAAAATTCCAGATATGTTGGCCAAGGATCGCCATATAATATGTTTGATAAGTATGGTTTTTAAATATTCAAAACAATTGCAAATCTATTACTATTGCATTAGCATAGAATCGCGACTAATGCAATAGAAAGCCTTGGTTTGTAGAGCGAGGCTTTAAAACTCGGCAGACGAGCAAATGATGCCCTTTATTTGAGTTCAGTGAAAAGAAGAATGAATTCTTGTGTCCAAACTGAGACTAGCCTTTATTTACAAATTTTCTAACTTATATACTAATTTACACATTATCTAAAATTTATCTGACATATCTTGCATTTCATTCATACATCCAAAATGCCCAATGTAACATGGTGTTCAACTTTTTGTTCATGTTACAAAAATGCATTTACTGATCGACTGACCAATCAGCACAGTCATTAATTTTAAACAAATTACATTTCTCCTATTTAAGGTATTTAAAATAAAATAAAAAGAAATAAAAAGAAATTTGATTTTCGATTGTTACCCCTTAAGTACGGTCAAGTACCTAAAGCAATAAACTATAAGTGGAGCAAATGAAAATACTCATGTTTCACTTCGCTGTAGGTATTTTGGTATACGTATGAAGTGCAAGCATTTGTTTACCACATGTGTCATAATGTTTGTGTGTCATTGATATGGTCGTTTACAATTAATATTTTCTGTTATTTTTCTTACAAAATTATTGTGTGATGCTCTTGTGGAAATGAAAAATAAGTGTACACCACAGTATGTTTCAAAGATACAGACTTATTTCCCATTTTTAGGGTTTCGCACACCAAAAGTGTAAAGACACATTAAACTTCCAAAGTTAGTGTAAATTGGTGTAGTCTGTAGAATAGAATACACCAATTATTAACACTGATATTTAAAACCAACAAAAAATTAAAGGGTGTTCTATTAGTTAAAGTAATTTTACTATGTAATTTAGACAATATGCTGTGTGTTGGAAATCGTAAGAGGTAAACTCTTGAAATTTTCAAAAACGCTAAAACTAAAAAATTCTAAAATTAAAAAATCTTAAAACGAAAAATTGCCAAAATGAAAAAAGCGCTTAAAGGAAAAAAGCACCAAAATTAAAAAAAAATCTCTAAAACGCAAAATATTACCAAAACTAAAAAGATCGCCAAGAAAAAAACGCCAAAAACCGAAAAAAGTCGTTGAAACGAAAAAAACTACTACAACATAAAAAAATCGCTAAAACTAAAAATATTAAAAAAAATAACGAAAAGATCGCTAAAAATGCAAAAATCACCAAAACGAAAAAAAAAGCGCGAAAACGAAAAAATGGCGCCAAAAATAAAAAAAATTGCCAAAAACCAAAAAATCATCAAAACGTAAAAAAGTGTCAAAACAAAACAAAAAACCCCCGTAAAACTAAAAATATCACAAAAAACCGAAAAAAATAGCCAAAATCGATAAAAGCGCGCTAAAACTGAAAAAAGCGCCAAAACTAAAATAAATCGCTAAAACTAAAAATATCGTTAAAAAGCGAAAAAACGTTAAAACAAAAAAAAAAACGCCAAAACTAAAAAAATCGGCAAAAAAACAAAAAAAAAAATAAATAAAAAAAGCCAAAAATCACCAAAAACAAAACGAAAAAAATCGCCAGAACGAAAAAAGTGTCATAACCAAACAAATTCGTGAAAACTAAAAAAAAGCGCCGAAACTGAAAAAAACGCTACAACTAGAATGAATCGCTAATACTAAAAACATCGTCAAAAAGTGAAAAAACGCCTAAACAAAAAAATCGCCAGAAAAACCAAAAAATTGCCAAAAAACAAAAAAATTTCAAAAAACAGGAAGTCGTCAGAAAAAAATACGAAAAAGATCACGAAAAAGCACCAAAACCAAAAAAATCGCCAAAAACAACGAAAAAGACTTAAAAAATAAACAAACAAAACATTTAACAAAAAAGCATAACAAAAAAATTCTCAAAATGAAACAAAAAAAGGCAAAAACGAAAAGGGATATACATATTAGAGGGGTCCTATTTTTGTATATTTCGGAATTTTCAAAGCAGGACCCTCTTAGATTTTTATTTTTAGAAAAAAAAATAACATGTAAAAATTGCAAAGCGATATTTAAATTCTAGCACGTGCCGCATTGAGATTGAAGTTTATGTAAGGACAATGTACTATTTTACAAAACGTCAAAATAAAAAAACGAATAATAAAAAACGAATAAACGAAAAAATAAAAAGCACCATTTTTTAAAGGCGTTTCAAGCAAAACAAGCCATATTTCATTAAAATCGATCCACAACTTTTGATATTATTCATAATTAAGTGAGAGAACTCAATTGACCAAAATTGCAATTTCACAGTGTTTGTTGTATGGAAATTGCAATTTTTGTCAATTGAGTTCTCTCACTTAATTATCGATTTTAATGAAATATGGCTTGTTTTGTTTGAAACGCCTTTACCTATATATGCCAATAAAAAATACTGCTTATTTTATTTTTTTATTCGTTTTTTTATTTTGACGTATTTTAAAATAGGACATTGTCCTTAGATAAACTTCAATCACAATGCGGCTCGTGTTAGAATTTAAATATCGCTTTGAAATTTTTACAGCTTATTTTTTTTTTCTAAAAATAACAATTTAAGAGGGTCCTGCCTTGAAAATTCCGAAAAATAAAAAATAAGGACCACTCTAAAACATATATGTATTCGTACGGAACCCTTCGTGTGCGAGCCAAAGTCCAATTGGAGCCACTGTGTGTCATTGTGCGGGTGGTCTCGAAGCATGTAAAGCTGGATTCGCCCATTGTTTCACACTGTTTACATTGGGAAACATTTGTCGTCGAACATTTTCATTTGCGTGAGAGTGATGAAATGGAAATATATACCACTTGTATTCCTATCTTGCTCTTTTGCACTGAAAAATAAAGTTTTCGGGAAACGTTGTTTCCCAGTGTAAATCAGCACTTTCCGAACAAAATTTTTGTCAGGACAAAATTTTTTTTATATGTAGCTTGACGTCTCTCTTTGTGAGAGAGAGAGAAAGGAAGAGAAATAATTTTATTCGGATTGATTTAATTTGAATTTTTGTCCAGACAAAGTGGAACCCAGTTGCCACATCAAATAATGTTTTTTATAGAAATTCTTTAATTTCTTGTTTTATTTCTATAAATGTGCCATGCAAGTAATATCGGTATCACCCAAAAAGAGCGAATTAATAAGAGCGAAAAAATAAAAGCGAAAGAAAAAAAGGCGATAATAAAAAGAGCGAAAGATAAAAAAGAGCGAAACTTCCATAACTTTGATAATATATTAAATAGACAAAAACTTATACAAATTATCATAAGTATAATAATTTTCTAATTAACAAACGATAAATTTAATTTTCGTATTTTAAATAACCCACAATATTAAATAATTGAATAAAACTATAATACACGAATTAGATTTGGAGATTGAAGTTGTGTGCAATACCCCGTAAAAAATCAATTAAGTCACGGTTTTCGTAATCATTAACCAGCTCTTCTATTTTTTTAGCTGTATCACGATAAATCTTTCGGCTTTTTGGTGGGTGTTGGCCTGCAATATATTGTTAAATTTTTACTTCGTTAAGTTTCTGCTCATGCTTCAGAACATCGATGAACTTCCATATAGTTGGATGACTAAGTCCTAAAAGGGAGCTAAATCCTCTATGCCATCCTTCCACGGAATTATTGGTCTTAGGTAAACCGACCTTTGAAGCATCGTGGCAATTCCATATTTTGATGGGAAACAATGATTGGCGACGAGTAAGATTATTTTGAAGACGTCCAACCCATGTATCTTCAAAATAATCTATTAATTGCTGTAACACATAATAATTCTTAAGAAAGTATTCTGATTGTAGAAGTTCCTGGAAACTCTTTAAAACATCAACTTCCGGAACAAAGGCAAGAGCTGCTAACTGCCGTACCTGTAGCGCAAATTCTACATCACTGGTGTACCGCCATTGCATACCAATGCTTTGCATTTTCTTGACGGACACGAGCTCGTTGCTTGATATTATGTAGCGCATCCCTTTTTTCAATCTTTGCTTTGTGTGATACGTGATTATGAGCTGTCGATTTTTTAATTTGTCCTTCCGAAACTATAATACGTCCGCGACATTTTCCAGCAAGACATTCTACGCACTTCCAATAAACGCTGCCATTGTTCTCTTTGTCCTTCCGGAAAACGTAACCATTATTTTTTAAAAGAACAAAACCTTTTTGGCTTCTCGTATATTCAAGCGACATTTTTAAAATATGTATTACAAATATTTATTACAAACATCTTGGACGAAATTATATTTATGAAAAAAATATTTTTAATATTACCAATATGATTGATCGCATACTTGTTAAATTTATAACATTTTAATTGTTGTAGAGTGCTTTTAAATTATCAAAATATAATTAACGAAATCCGACTTATGAAATGAAAAAAAAAATCGCGCGATTTTTTTTTTTCATTTCATAAGTCGGATTTCGTTAATTATATCTTTCGCTCATTTTGCATTTCGCTCATTTTGTATTCGCTTTTATTTTTTCGCTGTTTTGGATTCGCTGTTTTTGTTTTCGCTGGGTGGAACCAGTAATATCATAGTATTTAGTTTAATAGTTATTAACATAAACATTTGTATTTTATCCAATTGTTTAAAAAAAAATTCCGAGATGTTTATTTCTTATTTACATATAACATATGGTAGCTTTGATTTTCCAGACAAATTGTTCGAAATGGGTGGGTGGAATCGTGTTGCAAAACACTCTCAGTAAAAGAAATTTTGTCCGGACAAAAATTTTGTTCGGAAACAATGGGTGAATCCACCTTAAGTTTAACCTTCCGTGCAGTCAAACTTTTCTTTGTCTACATGCTTTACATTTCCCCTTTAAAAAGAAATATAATTTGATTGAAAATTTATATTATTAACGAACTTAAACCGAAATAATTAAAATTTTTGGAATAAAACAAAATTTCGCACAAAAATTTGTCTTAAATAAGATTTCAATCAGAAAGCAGAATAAGACGTTTCGCATCCAGCTGCATCTCTACTGATCATCTGTGAGAACTCTACTGTATTACTTATAGTTTTTAAATCAAATTGTTTACAAATTCTATAAATTACTCGTTATATGAAGATAACAGAAGTGTGCGTGGGTAGTTTGAGCAATTCAAGCTGCAGTTAATATGCCGCTTTATTTTCGTTAAACCTCATGCATTTAGGCAGCAATAACTTGAGAGTATGTTCCATCACTGCAATGGGTTCCTAGTGGAATATTCTTAAATTTAAGATAATTATTATAAAAACAGCATATAAAACAAATTTTCAGTAGATTTAACAGCCCACGTAACTTCATAAAATTTATGCTTAAGCCAGTGCCACTTGCCATAAGCCATATATGTAAGCTCTTAATATAAAATCATTATAATAAAAAACAGAACAACAAACAAAATTAACATAATACTAATGTTCAAGGAAACAGACCCCGTCCGACTATTCCCATTATTCTCCCTCCCCTTTCAACTAAACAGCAAAAATCTTTGGCAAATATTTTGAATTTTTTCCTCTTAATATTAAGATGTAGTAAAGAGAAAAAAAAAACAAAGATTTGTTACATTAATTTGCATGAAAAATTCATAAATAACATACAAGAATATTAAAGAAATAAAAACAAAATAACACACTGAATTGAAAAAACGTTGCATATGTTACAAACAAATAGCAGCTACAACAACAGCATTAAAAACTCTAAGACATAAAGAAAAAACAACTACAGCAGCATTATTTAAATGTAAGTTTGTAAAAAGTGGCAACAAAAAGCAATAAGTCATAGGGGCAATAACATTAAGGTTGCAAAAAAAAAAATGGTAAAAATAACGTAAAGTCACTAACCCCATACTATAAAACATGCAGATGCGAAAAGCAAAAAAAGAATGTTAAATAAAATTTAGAAATTCATAGATTCATTTCATCATTCATTTTTCACTAATACAGACGATGCCAAATAAATACAAGTCAGTTCATATGTAACAGAAGTTAGTACATTTTTCTTCTCCATAAAAAAAAGTTGACTTTACTTTAGAGGGGTATTGTACTACAATCTGTTGTGACAAACAAAAATTTTAATGAGAGATTTTCTTTGAAAATTATTAATGTGAATTTGTAATCACAATTTATTTATAAAAACAATTGGGTGAACTTAAAGCTTCTTTTGTTCTCAGACAAAAGCAAATATTTTCTGAACTTAAAGGTCTTCAAACTTTTCCTCCCATACATCACTTTTATTGTATTTCGCTTTTAAACAGACCCCCTGCTGACCCAATACAGGACTTTTTGCTATTTCAGCATATTTTCTCTGAACTACTTAAGGGCTTAGAAGATATTTTTTTTTTGTAAATTAAACCAACTGTAAAATATATGCACTAAAAAGTAAAACAATATCTAAGATATTAATATATCCGTAAACTACTTAACTGTTTGCAGCACAGAAAAAATTATCGCCAAAAAATTTTCAAACAAAAGTTTGTCTAAAAATAAATTTAGTTTTCAGTAAATGTTCTGTCCATAATTTACGAATTGTTTGTTTAACTCTTATTTAGAACGCAAACACCAAAAACAACAAGAAAAACTGTGCTGTAAAATAAAACAACCCCGATGACGACATACACACAAATAACAACAACAACAATGATAGCAAAAGAAATGCAATTGTACCAAGTTTGTTTAGTGAAGATTTTTGAGTGAATGAATTCATTAATGTCGTTGCATTAATTCCATTCATTCTTTTAGAGTCTTTAGATAAACATTCAGACTTGAACACATTTAACAAAGTGAAAATTCATAAATGCTTAATGCATGATGATAATGATGATGATAACCCAGAAAAGAATTTTGATTGATATATTTAAAAAAATCCACTAAATATTTTTTTTATTTTTGATAAGTAAACTATTTTGTTTAGTATTTGTTAGTGTTTTTAGACAAATTGTTTTATAAATTCAGACAAAAATATTGTTTGATATTTTTCTGAAAATCCAGTAAATCTTTTTGTTTGATTTGGTAAATTGTTTTGTTGACAATTTGTAAATATTTTTAGACAAATTGTTTTGTATATTTAAACAATTCGCGCGTTTTTTTTTCAATGAAATTTTTGCGATATATATATATAATTTGTTTGTAGGTTCGTTCCTAGACAAAATATTTACTATTGCATTGAATTCTTTTACAGAAAATGAAATTTAGTTTTTCTGTGAGTCGGTATCAATCTATACATTTATTTTTGTGTTTAGTTCCCTAGCATCTTGGCACCGACTCACAGTGGGCCGAATTTGAAAAAAAGGAATTTACAATTTTTTATCGAATTGTTAATTTTTTGCATTGCCCGTCGAAAGAAGCAATCAATACAATGAACATTTGCCAAAAGTTACTTTTTTCAAAAAGTAATATTTAACGAAATATGAAGGAAAATGTGTTTTTTTTTTGTTATGGAACGAAAATTAAGTTGCTTTAGTGGACCAAATCCGTCACTGATCTAGTCTTCTCAATTCAAAAGATTCGTTTTGTGACAGTTTAGCTATAATAAAGCGAAAAATCGCATCGATGTAGGCTTCCCTCTTATGAGAGCTTGAAGGTAGGCACTCTTTGCACATTTTCAACTATTGTTGATCATTATCAGGGAAGCCGCAAATATGCAATTGCATGTTTTATCCTGTGCTATGTATGTTGGCACAAATAAGATATTTATACGTTTCAGAACGTTTTAATAATTTTGGCATCGATTTGTTAGTGCATATTTTTGCATATTTTACCCTTTACAGGATGTTTTTGCATATTTTACACTTATACCATATTTACACTATGCAATTTTGTTGCATGCAATTTTAATTTTCAGTGTGATTCTTGAAATAGAAATGTATTCATTTTGTATTTCTTCTCTGTCTTTCTCACTGAAAAAAGAGAGTTGCATGCAACAAAGTTGCATAATGTAAATATGGTATTAGTTGAATATTTAG